>RQTK01000237.1:202939-349880 GCA_003991915.1 Elysia chlorotica | reverse complement strand
TCTCTCTTTCTCTCTCTCTCTCTCTCTCTCTCTCTCTCTCTATCTATCTATCTCTCTCTTTCTCTTTCCCTCTCTTCCTATCCCTCTTTCTCTCCCTATGTACCTATCTTCACATTCCTCTCTATCTATCTATCTATCTATCTATCTATCTATCTATCTATTTATCTATCTATCTATCTATCTATCTATCTATCTATCTATCTATCTAGCTGTCTCTCTGAGTTGCTCTGTGTGAGACGAGTGTTTTCTGTGTGTTTGTAGGGTTTTTCTATCTTCCACCAAAAAAGTGCTATTATTGGAAATAGACATTATCATTATTATGACTATAATTTTCAAGCTTTCGTACATTCTCTCTCCTCAGCCACACAGCGAGACTCTGCCAGCGCCGTACCCTCTGACCAGTCTGCACAACAGGCCCCGAGCCAGAATGAGTGCTGCGCCTGCGGAAAGGCCGTCTACGACGTGGTGTTCCAGGGATCCTGGTCCCGTAACACTCACCCCAAAGGTTTTCCAGACGAAAAGGGTGAGTGGAATCTTTGGCATCATTTGGTCCGAAAATTTAATTTTTCTCTATTTCTCTCTTCCCCCTCTCTCTCTCTCTCTCTTTCTTTCTTTCTCTCTCTTCTCTCTCTCTCTCTCTCTCTCTCTCTCTCTTTCTATCTCTCGATAAGTTAATCGTCTCCTAGGTCTCAAAGAAGATCTTGTATGTCGACAGGACCCATAGAGGGAGATCCGACATTCTAAGTCGATCACTTTGTACATGTACTTTAATCATCCAACCAGTGATTAAAAAACGCAGCAGCCGAAGCGGTGCTCTAACACCGGTCTCCCGAATAGCATCCGTGCACTCTACTCTTGGACCACCGCATCCGCTAAAACAGAGGGTTCAGTACATAAATTATATAGATAAAGGAATGGGTTACAATATTGCTCAAGGGTAGAATTTATTTACTTTTGCAGCTATATCAATAGGTGGACTCGAACACTTTTAACCTATATCGCGTCGGACCAATCGCAGATCATAGTAGCTTGATGGCTTTAAAATGAGGGTGAAAACAGTCTATGTACTGACTTTAGCAATTTTAGAAAAGCATAAGAATATTCAAACACATTCCAAGGGCCATAACTTTGAAAAAAAGCTTCCTGATCATGTGTGCCAATATCTAACAATAACATATAACTTAAGTTATGATGACCCTGCGCAGTGTCATTCTCAAAATTCGAATTTAATTCTTTTAAAGAAGTTATTATTTAATTGCAGAATGGAGCTCTTTAGTTAAACATCTCTTTTTTCTCAATGCTGACCATAATGGCAACGGATCTCAAGACTTAAGTCTGACAATTTGTTAAGTTACTGCCTCACACAACCAGAGCTGTGATAATAAAATCGGAGCCGACCCTAATGAACCAACCCTGAACCAACCAGTAATTCTTGTAATAGCAAGGGTGGTCGGTGACCTAGGGGAGATGAATCATTAATTTACCGAGGGAATGATGCGTGGTGAGGGTACATTTAATTGGTGTCTAGACAGATTGGCGTCAGGAAGTCCGCACAGGCAGCTTACCGCAAGACTATTGGTGAAGAGGTCAGAATGAGGCCAAGAGAGGCAGTGGTTGTAACTTCATCCTGCAGTCACAGTTGAAGTGGCGTTTGGCTCTAGGTCACTGTACTAATAGCACAAAGCCCTTCAATCCTCACTCTTGTTATGGGGCGTAGATCAGGATGATGCAACACAAAAACACCTCAACACAACAATCTGACAGTCTTTTAATAAGCTTTTTGTTTTTCACCGATTGTAGATGACTGTCTTAGAAACTTGACTCTTTTCGCATCCTGCTTATCAACTCGGGATGCCTCAGCAATCTCTCCATATTTGTTTCACCAGTAGGAAGCAACATTCAAAAAGGTTTTTAAGTCTGAAGTGTTTCACACTTTAAAGTCACTATGGTCTTTGTAGTTGTTAGTGTCAGCATCTAGTGTAAGACTGGGGTGAAAGCATTTAGAGGACTTGAAACGACGAGACTATGCTTGTCTAATGCATATTGGCTGCACATGAGTGATCGCCCGGACGCACGCGCGCAAGTGGTGAGTACCAGGCCCCAGGTGTCACGGCGCGTGCCGACCGCTTGAAGTGAGCATTCGCCCTCGTAGCAAGCACCATTAGTGACTAGACAAGTCATGAGCCTTCTTTACAGGCAAGCAACTTTATCTGGACAGCGCGACGTCAGTCCTTTAGTGCTCTGAACTGGCACGCATTAGATCGGCGGTTTAAATCTCAGATGATTATGTAATCGTAATGTTATAGTCCTTGGGAAACCGTAAAGACATTGAAACTAACCAAAGGTTACGATGGCGCTAAGGAAACATAAAGCAACATCTCTTTTAATCCCCATCAAAGGAACAGCCGATTAGGAAAGAGTGGTGAAGCGAGATCTGAGTAAAATAGATAATAATGCGGTACCTAGGCATAAGAAACTCTTGCAAAAGTTTCTGTCTCTCTCTTACACCCCCCACTCTCTCTCTCTCTCTCTCTCTCTCTCTCTCTCTCTCTCTCTCTCTCTCTCTCTCTCTCTCTCTCTCTCTCTCTCTCTCTCTCTCTCTCTCTCTCTCTCTCTCTCACACACACACTCTCTCACACACTCACTCACTCATTCTCTCTCCCTCTCTCATTCTCTATCTCTCTGCCTGTCTCTGTCTCTCCTTCTCTGTATGTTAAGCTTTATGTATCTATTTATCATTCCCATTTTGTCAAACATTACAATTAGGAAATTTATTTTAACTAGTTCCAATACTTCAAAGTAAAAAAAAAGTAAAATCGAACAGTCAAGTTCAAGGACTATCTCCTTCATTTCTGCGCACGTCAGCCTTCTTGCTGTTTTTAAAGATGCGTTAGGGTAATTCAATAATTTTAATATGCTTGAATGCAGTTTCTTATCCGTGTTTTCCTTAGATACCAGATTATCGGTTACCTTTTCTAATATGCCATAGAGCAGGTGGCTATAATAATGTTGATCCACTCACAGGGAGATACACTCTAACTATTTATCGTGAATTAGCTATATCAACGGTTTTGGATAAGGCTTGGATCTCACTCTCGCAGCCCTTCCCTGTCTGATAGAGACCGGTTCCAATTGCCGCAGTTGCTTAAAAAAAGAAATTTATGATGGACTGCCGCCCAAGAGCATACCTAAAGTTGTATTGTATGGGAGGAGAAAGCAAGTTTCTATCATAATTTAATAATTATATCCTACATCCTGCACTGTGACCAGAGTCCACTGTATGATACCTAGAGCTTGGTCGATAACATTTACTTAAACTAGCACCGACCTTACCTGTAGGGAACAAGCGGCTTGATCGCAGTACAGAAATAGGGAAGTTTGATTAGAAACCTGTCGCTCTAACCACCGAGCAAACTTACCCGGTCTGATCAGGGAATCGAACGAAATGTCTTTTGAAAGCTCATTTCGCTCTACCTACAGGGGTACCTCGCCTGTATTAATCACCACACTAACTTCAAAATGTGTGTATTGGTCTGGTATCATTGGCATTTACCATAAGCTCCTTTTTTAGGTTATGTCAAAGAGTGTTTTATAACAAGATCCACTATTTTGTATGAATTTATGCGACGGTTCATAGTATGCTATCTGTTCAACGTTAGGTATGTGTGTTAAGAATCAGAAATGTGAAGCACCCAGGTTGAATCACAGACATGTTGGACTTTGGGCTTTTTAAGTTGTAAAATAGTTATCAAATTACATTAATACATGTACACTTTACACATAAAGTTATAATCATTTTGAGAACCATGGATAATTATTTTTATTACTTAAAGTTTGACGTAGAATAATTTACCTTTGTTTATAGATCTGAAGTTAAACGTTTAATTTGCAGCTTCAGCTTGAGTGACACTGGTTGCCTCACAACTTTTATGTTTGTTCATACCTTTAAATATGTCGTCAATGTCAAATACAGTTGTTTTTTTTAAATTTTCTCTTATCTTATCTTTTCTTTTCTCATCGCATCTTATCTTATTCTCTTATATCCACAGACGAGTTCCTGCTCCACTGGTCCAACCTGGTAGGTGCCTCTCACAGCAGCGACTACCGTATCTGGGAGTATGGCCAGTTCTCCAGTCGAGGTGTCAAGGAGGTCTGCGAGTACGGCTCGGCCAGGACTATCCTCAATGAGCTCAAGGCGAACGTGAGTACTCGCTGCCTGTAAAGTATAGTGTGTGTGTGTGGCGTGTGAGTAAAATACTGGTTTGTCATAGAGTGCTTTAGTTGAGTTGAGTTGAGTTGGTTGCTTAACGCCAATGTAAGCACTATAATTATAGGCTACATTGTGGACGGATCCCAAGACTTGCGTATGGCAACTTTACGTGCTGTCTCGCATAAACAGTGAAGGGTAACATGAGTCTTGTCATATCACACCGGTGCAGTCAAAAGGCAACGAAATCGGACAAATAATAATTATTGTATGAACGATCATGAGTTTAGCTAACTCACTGCCTTTAATGTATAGTGCATGTGTGTGTGACGAGAGAGTGAAAAAGTGATTTTTCATAGATAGAGTAGACTGTCAAAAGAAAATATTAGTTGCTGTTTGGCGGAAACGTCATGTCCATTTTAAGCAACTATACCATCGCCTGGGCGGGTTTAAGGCTAATGTGTGACACTGTAACCCGTTGCCACAAAGAGAGAAATTGGAAGAGAGGGAGAGTGAGGAGTGATAAAAACGAGATAGAGAGAAAGGAAAGGAGAGAGAGAGAGGGAGGTAGCATTTATTTAAGAGGACATAATTATTATAGTTATCTGATAGCCATGATATAAGTAATTCCGGAGGAATGTGCTAGTGAAAATTACGTGTACTGGAAATGATGAGCATCAATGACATTAGAGCTGAAAGATGAATAAAAGCATTTAGTTGAAACAGTTTTGGTTATTAAACAACATTCAGTTTTATTTCTCTTAGTGTAAAATGAAGTCTTTCATTTTTCATTATGCTTTCATCTTCTTTTCATTTCAACACATAGTGATCGTTATTTACAAACAACATCAGAACAAAGTGCTCAGGGTTTCATTTTCTTTTTTACACACAAGCAACATCTGTTTTTTTTAAAAGGTATTAAACTTTTAGCAGCTCGTTACAAGGGAAGGGGAAAAGTGCAAAATGGGCTTCAATACAAGGAAGGGGGAGACAACTTTAGCCTATGTTCCTTGCATGCATTCCCGAGTATGCATACCACACATTATCTATAGAGAAAGACTTGGTGGGCGGGTGTTACCGTGGGAAGAAATGACAATTAGGATTTAATACCGAGAGCGTTGAGAAAACCATCGGTGTGGCATTCGACAGGGGGCACAGGCTTGGTATGATAAGCATGCTGGGATCAAAGTCTTTGGGTAGTTTTGGAAACGGGAGTGGAATTTCACATGGTGCGAATTATGCTTTTGTGTGGAAAAGTCGAAAAGCAATGCTAGTATCTTATCTTGTCTCACACAACGAGCACGTATTGCTCTTACACGGTTAGTTTTGCTCCCCGTTCAGGGTTTTTGTGCTTCATCGAGCAGTATAAAAACGGTCATGGGAACACGTGACTGACAAATACAAAACAAGGAGCAATGAAGCTCTCTACCAAGCGTACTCAAACCATCTCGTGTATTTAAACTGCATGCCATTCAGTTGCAACTGTTTATTGTTTACTGTACCATTGTGCCACCTGTGTTGTAGCAACATAGACGATTAAACCGGTGCACTTATCTTTGAACTTGGTGAGGTATAAGTGAAAACTCAAAATACTGGCTCTGCTGCTTGGCGGACTGAACAGTCTTGAGAGTTCAGCCAATCTGGCCTTTTCAGTTCAAGTGGATTGATCTTGTCAGAACATCAGAGCAGAGCTCTCGCGATGCTGCTCGCACAGAAAGGTGTCTGGGGTTTTCACAACGTGTAAAATCTGACTCACTGACACAGAGCAAGACCATCTGGGCTCCTTCCTCTCTGCTTGCCTATTGGCTTCTTCCAGCACTGTGAATCTTGACATGTGGCATTTAGCTCTATCTGACCCTTAAAACAACATCGCGGCAAAACATTTTATCTCAAGTGGAACTTAAGGACCAAAAGAATATGTTGTGTAAGTTGGTAGCATATAGTTTGGAATAATTTATTGCGCGCACTGGATGGAAAAAAAATGATAACAGACAGAAAAATAGATCCGAAATAGTTGGGGTGAGTTACTTGAAGACACGAAACGCGAAAGGAGGTGAGAGATTGAGACATAGGAAAGCATTATACATATAAGAACACTGTGCGGATGAGGAAGATAAAGAACATGAGTCAGAAATGGGGAAATGTCGCTCAAAACTGAGTATAACTACTGAAGTATGTATCACTGTATAATGCACCTGTAAAAGTGCACATTGACCAAAGTTTACAAAGAGTACTAGAAATTTAAGCTGTTCCATATAATGTTAGGCGCAATGGCTTATCATTGTCACTTCCAAGTATTGATGATTTCGGGGCAAGACGTCCAAAAACATTGCTTCGGGACAACTCCCCCCATTACTTATTTGCATTATATCCTGGGGAACTCCTCCATTAGATATTTGTATTATCTTCTGGGGAACTCACTCCATTAGTTATTTGTATTATCTCCTGGGGAACTCACTCCATTAGACATTTGTATTTTCTTCTGGGGAACTCACTTCATTGGTTATTTGTATTATCTCCAAGGGAACTCCCTCCATTAGTTATTTGCATTATCTCCTGGGGAACTCCCTCCATTTGTTAGTTGTATTATATCCTGGGGAACTCCCTCCATTAGTTATTTTATTTATCTCCTGGGGAACTCCCTCCATTAGTTATTTGTATTATCTCCTGGGGAACTCCCTCCATTAGTTATTTGTATTATCTCCTGGGGAACTCCCTTCATTAGTTATTTGTATTATCTCCTGGGGAACTCCCTCCATTAGTTAGTTGTATTATCTCCAAGGGAACTCACTCCATTAGTTATTTGTTTTATCTCCAATGGAACTCCCCCATTAGTAATTTGTATTATATCCTGGGGAACTCCCCCCATTAGTTATTTGTATTATATCCTGGGGAACTCCCTCCATTAGTTATTTGTATTATCTCCTGGGGAACTCCCTCCATTAGTTATTTGTATTATCTCCTGGGGAACTCCCTCCATTAGTTATTTGTATTATCTCCTGGGGAACTCCCTCCATTAGTTATTTGTATTATCTCCTGGGGAACTCACTCCATTAGTTATTTGTATTATCTCCTGGGGAACTCCCTCCATTCGTTATTTGTATTATCTCCTGGGGAACTCCCCCCATTAGTTAGTTGTATTATCTCCTTGCTGGAGAGTGCGCTTTCAATTTCATTCAAAATTCTAAGAGGAAACAAAAGTCAGCAAAAGTAAAAACTATAATTATTGTTTTGTAGGTTTTCCCGGAACGACTAGATCTAGGTCTAGATACATAATTAGTAAAAACTAAAAGCACACAGCTAGATTTCCAAGAGCAAAAGGTTGGCTATTTGTGTATGCGTCTAAGTTATGTTTCGCTCCATGTTTTATAACCATCGCATGTTTCCGAAACCTGTGCCTACTCGGAGAATTGAAAGGTCTTTTAAAAATATTACAAATAGAAAATAGACGTAGACTCATGGCATCTTGACTGGAAAGCTTTTTTGATAGGCAAATAATTATAATGTGTGAGAAGGGCATGTCAAAAGAAACACTAATTAAATAATGTTTTAGCATATTTTGAATTCCTGCAGAATTCTTATTAACAAATATACGTAAATTTAAAAAAAACGGGCGGAATACTTTATCAAATTAATGCAGCCATGAGCCCATGGGTACGGATAGCGGTTATTTTGATGGTTACTGGTTGGAAAAGGGGTGGGGTTTAAAAATAGCGTCTGTTCTATCTTTCTAAAGAGAAACTGAAAGACGATAGGGGAAGAGGGAGAGAGAGAGAGAGAGAGAGAGAGAGAGAGAGAGAGATAGAGAGAGAGAGAGAAATAGAGAGGGACAGACAGACAGACAGACAGACAAACAAACAGACAGACAGACAGACAGACAGAAAGAGACTTGTCTCATGGCGGTCAGACTGAGGCAGAGGACAAAAATACCAAGAGTAATTTCTCGTGTGATTTCATTCGACGTAGAGCTTGAGTATGAATTTCCAATTAATTTTTTTCAGTAACTATTATTAGTTTTCAGCTTGTATTACTAGACCAGACAATAGATGAGTAGAGGAAAATCATCCAAGCTATGGCAGCTTCCTGTTCAGTATGTCCTCTTCCCTCTTGAAGTTGACACAAGGATCGACGTGTAATGTTTTCCTTAAGTACCAAGAACTTACAATCGGTAGAAGTAAGAATAAAAACAAAAATGGTAAACAAAAGGTTCTCTGATAATAAAACTGAAGCTTATAAAATTAAAGCCAGAGCACACCAAAAACAAAAATTACGAATACACTTTGGGCAATCACGGCATGTACTTTTACTTTTAAATTGTGTCTTTTTATGGTGGTATTAAATCCATAGCCCATCAAAGGAAACATATCAATGTGATATAGGTTATCTCATTTAATTGTAACTTTGGTTGTTTTACACGTCTTTTTGACATGTTTTGTTCCTGTTGGTTTGTTTTCTTTTTGCGATTCTCTTGTTTGTTCAAAGTCTTTCTGTGTAAATTGCAATCTGAGGAAGTGACTTTCCCGCACTTATTTGTGTTTCTGACTCGTTCCCAGAGTCACTCTTTAATCCGTGGTTGGGTGACTGAGTGCATCAGTCGAGTCAATTTATCTCAAACTTTCAACTGAAAGGTGTGGCAGCCCCCAAAATACTCAACTTATGTTTGTTTTAATAGTCTTAGTGTTCCGTTTTTACCACCCTTTTTGCCAAGATAACAATCTTTACCCCAAGGAATGCTGTCTTAGTATGTTTTAATCCCTACGTATTTTGACAAATTTAACCAATGTGTTTTTTTGTTGATGCTTAGAGATACTTTGGTATGTTTGATCTGTTCGCAAAAAGATACTTGACGCAATTGGGGGTATATCTATATCTCGAAACTTATCTTTCGTAACGTAAGCTTGACACTCTGAGTCGTTCCTGTTAATCTTTTTGAAATACAGTACAAGCAAGTTAGTAGATTCGCACGGCATGCGAGATAGAAATAGAGGCAGGGTATAAATTTCAGAGCTTTAATGGGGATTTCCAGACTCATAACTTGCGTAGGGTCGGCACGGTGCAAGGAATTCTTCGAACATCTTTCAGCGAGTTCTGAAGAGCTCAAATGGTTGATAGGAATTCACAGTTGTTCACCACTTCAAGATATAATATTCAACTGGGGGCGGCTAATCTAACCCTGCGTTAGTGTTACCCTTCTATGTTTCCCGTGCATAATATTGTCTTCTTTCATACATAATACGTTACCGAAGGTGATAGCAAAAGTTATGTCTATAAGAACGACAAACATTTCAGTAGGGATGAGAAACTACAGTAGCTATGGTCCAACACTTTGAATATTTTGATAGCTTCAACAATATATCAACGTCTTTTTTTTTTACTCAAAACTTTTTTTTCAAAACTTTCTAAAAATACGGTAGTTGGATTGCTTTCATTCACAGGTACTATCCAATTATAAGATGTGGCATGTAAACTGTTTAATCTCTCTACATCTGAATTCTTCGCGGGTGCCTATAAAATTATTATGAAAAGGTTATGATTAAAATAAACATTATTTTGTCATTAGCTGCATATCGCATGCTATCAACTGATAATTAAGTTGAACGTTCCAATTCAGATTTGTTGGTGAAAAAGTGAAAGAAATACTTTACCTTCCTTCCAATGCGTACTTTTTTCTTTAAATTAGTGGCACATATCCTACACGGGGTTACGAAATAAAAATTAATCTAGGGTGTAAACAAAAAACAACTAGGGCATGATTTTGTAAAAGTGCAGAAAAGTGCGAAGTTGCGTAGGATCTTTAAAAACTTAGGAAACTTTGAATTGAAAAGTTGTTGTTTTTTGTTATTGTTGTTTTTCTTTTTTTTTTTCTGTTGCTTGACTTTTAGCTTGAAAGGTACGCTCTGTCGAAACGTGTTCTTCTTACGCCTATTGATTTTCTTATAATTCTATAAATTACAAAGTCTGGATCCAAAGGTTGCTGAAATTTACAGATACGTTCAATGTTGCCCACAAAGTTAGCTTTTCTCAATAATGAGAAACTGGTCTGCAAGAGTGGAGATAACAACATGAGCAGGAAATTAGAGAAATGGGTAGACTGTTTTCAGTACTTTAAACATTTGGCTATCTCTAGTCACCTGAAATCTTAGCCTGGGATGGGTAGGGCTACAAGCCACTATTTATTTACTCAACAAGATCAGCTTTTGACGGGAATGGAAGCGAAAGCTTATTATGCTATTGACTTCTCCAGTCGGTAAATAATACCGCGAAGAACGCAGTACCACCTACCTGAACAGAAGTTGTTTTTGGTTGGGTTTTTTTTGTTTGTTGTTTTTTTTTCTAGTTCAATGATTGTTTAGTTCTTAGCTCATCCTAATTTCTAACTAGCACTTTATCTCTCTCTCTCTCTCTCTATCTATCTATCTCTCTCTCTCTCTCTCTTTCTTTCTCTCTACCCCTCTCTCTCTCTCTCTCTCTCTCTCTCTCTCTCTCTCTCTCTCTCTCTCTCTCTCTCTCTCCTCTCTCTCCTCTCTCTCTCTCTCTCTCTCTCTTTCTCTCTCTCCCTCTCTCTTTCTCTCTCTCCCTCTCTCCCATCTGATTAGTGGCAGGAACAGATGGCCCACGGTTATCCCGCACCGCTCGACAAACGAATGAATTAAAGACAGCTCCGTGTCCTGGGTCAGAGCGCTCTAGACCTGGTAATTAGCAAAAGTGGCATACTTGTGTCTTTGCGGTTTTCGGTTTCCACAGGGATGCTCAATGTGAAGTCTTTACTCCCCGGGGGATAGAGACGTACGTTAAATCTTCATCAGCACATTTTAGACCTACTTTTTTGCATTCAAGATCTAATAAATCCCCAAACACGGTTCTTTTCCAGTGCGAAAGAGGTGTCATTCACCGCCTTAACGACTGTATTTAGACATTTCTCCAATGCCACTACATATAAGTTAGCGTTTTGATGTATACATCATTGTCTCGAGATGGTGACTTTGTTTTGATTTCACGCTTGAAGAGAAAAGTAAAACGAACTTTACATATTTCATCCTCATCTGATTTGGTTTGAGGAAATGTTAAATATTATGACCGCCTATCTCTCTCTCTCTCTCTCTCTCTCTCTCTCTCTCTCTCTCTCTCTCTCTCTCTCTAGCGCTCCAGCTGTTTCCACTTTTTAGCCTATCTCGCTTTCCCTCTATTTCATGTTTGAGATTGTTCCCGTTTTAACTTCAAATAAAGAAATGCCAAAAAGAGGGCTGAATAGTACAGTGCAGAAGTATAGAACCAACGTTAATTTTGTTTACGTGTGTTCATTTTTCTTTACATGCATGCTTTCTTTTTGGTAATTCTAAAAATGGAGTTAAAACTGCAAGTTGTGGTGAGCCCAACAATATTCAATATAAAGATGTCAGAAAAGCACATGGTGTTTGCTATTAGTACTAACCGAAATGGTATGAGACTCTACGAGAATCTTGCGCCATCACTTGAGGTTCAAATTGTTTTTGAACTTCTACACCAACCGTGTTAGAGATGGTCGCCTGACATTTGAAGTTCAACAGTGTGCCAAGTAGAATTACCACAATAAGCACATTTTATCTTTTCCCATTTTCACTACACTATTGTTTTTATTTTACTGCCAGTTACTATGGCATGTTAGGAGCCAAATTTAAAATCTCTGTCCACATTTTTCTCTGATTTATTGTTTCTTTGTTTGTTTGTTGTTGTTTTTTTACTCTCAAAAGCATCAGATCTGTCCTCAACTTCTTTGGTTGGAAGTTTTTCATTATGTGTTTGCGGTCGCGTCTAAATTTCAATTTTCGCGATAACATCATCAATTTTCCGCATGAGCATTTTTTGGCACCGTTTAATAGTTGAACATCAATTTCTACTGCTCCGTCAGGACTAAAATATCAGTGTTACCGCATTACTAGTAACATTGTCGCTGATCCGTATCTACATCACCAGGTAAGGGACCTACCTTGATACCAGACCCTTCGGTATTTTTGTTACGCTAGAACTCATTTGCCCGTGAGTTATGGAGTAAGTACTTTGCCTCTGAAAGATAACGCGCCTTGCTTTCATCAAATTGTCGCTGTTTTATTTTTCTTTGTTTTTTTATCTTTCGCACCCCAACCTACCTGTTGATATTATCTTGATCTTAAGCTTAGTCTCCTCCTGTGTTCCACACTTGTTAGCAATGAACACTCGCGGAATGGGAGTCACTCACCCAAGGAACCAGACTCTGCGTGCAATCATGTTTGAACAAGATCAATCTTCCGCATATTTGTGTCTTAAGCCGTAAATAAGGCCTAGCTTTTTCGCACTCCCGCAACTGGCAACATTGCAAGAAAATTGTCTGTCATTAAAGCAAGTTGTAAAATTGGAGTATCGGTTTTTATTTGTTCCATCTCTTCTCTCTACGAAATTGGGAGCCATAAAATGTATTCAACGAGCATTATAGTCTTCTACGTTTAGGAGGTAAAAGTTTAAAGATTTGCATTTTATCCTCTTGTTGTGGGTTAAGATAATTATCGTGCCTCCTGTTACTTCAAGCCTAAACAAAAATAAACGAAAGGCATAAAAGGCAGCGAGGTTCATTAACGTTTCATTGCGCATGTACATTTTATGTTGGTGGGTTAAGAGCGGTGTAAATTTTGGATTTTTTTTTGTATCGTCTATAAATATCCGACAAAAGTTTTACGATACATTTTTGGCAAAGACAAAATTAAAATGTTCATCCTTTCTGCTGTAATGTTAACTTCTAATTTACCTGTTTCTCAGTTTCTAACGAGGGCTGAAATAAGGGAAAGACAATTTTAACAATTGTGCATGAAATGATTTCAAACAAAGTGTTCTATTTTGTGTTGCATATTCGTGTATTTTGCAGCCGAAAACAATTCAATACATTTCAAATTTCAGTTTAATTTAAGTATCGTTGTTACTTTAAAGGTTGCTGAGGGTGATAGTGTTGGGGGTTTTATATCTAATGCAAATTCTCCAGCACGCTATGTTGCTATCTATGGACAGTGGAAGTGATAAAAAGTAATACGATTCTTTTGGCTATTTATGTTAATGTTTTCATTGTATTTTTTGTGGTGTTGTTGTTGTTGTTGTTCTTTTTGCAATTGCTGTTGCTGTTTTGTTATTGTAACACTGATGGCGGTGGTCTACCCACCACGTTATCTAAATCGTCTTTCTACCTGAGCCAGAATTATCATTACAAAGTTTAGAACAAGCAATCTTAGACCCTCGTATCAAAAACATGGGCAAATGTAATATTTTCCTGATACACCACCTGCAAAAACATGGAGATAAATGATGAGTCCGTTTTTAAACTATCTGTCCAATATTATCACGTGAAACACATCTTTTAATAATAAAAAAATGAATTAATTAATAAAAAAAATAAAACATATATATACATAGATATTAGTAATTACATTTTTGCCGCCAATAGTTATTACCAGGCTTTCCATTAAATCATGCTGAATTTAGAAATCTAAGCAAATTTTCTGAACAAATGTTGCTTTCACATCCAATGTTATGTTATTTCTTTCTATAAACTGCTCACTATAATTATACGCATACATCTTATGTTGGTTGAAAATGTTCCCCTCTCTAGTCTTTTTAAAATTATTTTTATATGATAATTTTTCCCTTCCTTTGAAACTTTTTTTTTGTTTAATTATACTGGATGCGAACTCAAGTAGCATTTACCTTTCACCTATATTCATGGTTTACACGACCTAGGTTGTATTAAAGTCGACATTTGAAACTTGAAACTTGAATGGCTTCATAAATGAATTTTCCCTAAGTTAGACTCCTGGAGAGGAAGATATTTTTTCCCAACATATGAAGATGCAACAGGTATGATGAAAGATTTGGGGGGGGGGGGGGGGGTAGTGCAGACTTTTTTCATCAGGGTAGATCAGCTTTAGCAACCCAAGTCATAACCTGGCCATTTATTTCCGCACGTGAGTCAGTCTGGGGCTGAAAAGTGGCGCTCCTAATCCTGCAAAGTTCAGTGAAGTTCACAAAAAATGTATCTTTTCTGTAGGAGATGACATCGTTATCTTCACTGTAAGATAACCACTATTTTTAACCTAATGTCTTGAAAAAATTGATAATGACTTTTTTGTGATTTTTTTTAGATAATACAGAACTGATAGCACGTTTCTGAAAGTCATTGCACTTTTATGAAAGTCGTTGAACTTTACTCAATGCCCCATTTCGAGCGAAATAGAATTTACACCAAACGGTTACTTTTCGGCGGTTGGTTTCTTTTTGCTGTTCATATGACAATGAATATGCTTTTCAGACCGCAGTTTCCATCCATTTATCTACATGTATTTATCTAAGACGTTACGAATCTATACTTTATCGAAATACCTTTTGTTTCATTAAAACATATCAAGTATCTCTGAACCTCTCTACCCATTTATTAGTTCTCTGACTCTATATATTTTAATTTTCCTCAAAACTCATCTAATAATCTGCCGTTCCAACTGTTTACGTATACATATCTGTTTGGTCTACACATCTAAAAAATATGATTAATCTATCTTTGAGTTATTTATTAAATACGTTGTATTTGCACTTCTGATAAAACGTGTTGCTTTTTTACCGAAAAAAAAAATATCACCCATGCGTTTTATGTCGATAATGCCTGAGAGAGAGAGAGAGAGATAGAGAGTGAGAGAGAGAAAGAGAGAGAGTAAGAGAGAGAGAAAGACAGAGAGAGATTGAACACTGAACAGATGAAAAAGGAAGACTGACATTAATTGGACACATAATTATATTCGTAAACAGACCAAAACTTGGGTGCACGGTATTGTAAATGTTTTGTTATAGCAAATTGACTTTCTCACATAATCTTGTTGCGTCTATATCCCTAAACAGCTTGCAGTACAAACAACGAAGAAAAGGCAACACTTTAGAGTAAATAATCATACTCTCTCTCGCCCTGTTTTCACAACACGAAATTCACGTAATTCTAATGCTAAAATTTATTTCAATAATAAAATTATGTGTTTTAGGGTTGCAAAGGGAAATGCATATTTTTGTTCGATGTTTTCTTAAGGTGATCGGGGTTTAGAATAATAAATCCAATAAACTGGTGTGAAACTGATAGTTTTTTTAAAACAACATAAGCTACAAACTTTAAATCTAACTCAGTGAGCTAGACGCAGACGCGTATAGATCACGACTGACATGATCGAGGTCTTACTAGTTTTTCTTACCATTAATTTGTCAAAAAACAGTTCCACTTTTGCCAGGATACCAAAAATAAAAATAAATAATCTACAGTATTGAAACTGTGCAGTGGCCATGTCATTAAATGACATAAAAAAAAACAATACATGAAATTACCAGAAATTAATCCAGATATACTATTAATTTTATACTGTTGGATGTCTTGATATTTTGCAGGTATAGCGAGAGTCACTTTCATTGAAATAATTTTGATTAAATATATTGTTTCTGTTCAAAATTCACTCATTTGATATATGAGTGATGAAGGCTGGTAAAGGAGAAGTTTTTCACAGCACTGATGAAATGTTATCTAATGATAATTATCGTTTCTTGAAACCATTACACCTAGATTTTATCTCTCACGAGCGCCTCTTTAAATTACGCTTCAAGCCGAATTCTTAGGCCACGTAACAGGCATGCACCGAGTGAATCCTCATTAGTCCATTGAAACATGACTTTTTATAGCAGACTAATTGGAACTAATGGCTTAGGTGTTTAGGAGAAATACCTTGAGTAGATTTCGACTCATAAGTGAGTGCGTTCTGTAAGGGCTAGATAGAACTGCTCCTTTTTATGTTTTTAAAATGGGGCGGGAGGCAAGGTGAGTAAACTTTGTTAGGTTGAATGTTTTCGAAAGAATCCTACGTAGATACGGGCCACCAGTGGAGATTCGACCCTGGGACCGCCTTCTCGTTAATCCACAGTACTATCCGGCAGGAGGAGCGAATTGGCTCAAGTGGTAGTGCGTTAGTCTCCCAATGTGATGGCCCCTCAGTTCGAAACCCACGATTAGGCAAAGTGTATTATTTGTCCGATTCGTTCCCTACTGGTTGGTGTCAGTATATTGTGACTTACTGAGACAGGAGTCCAGGTATCTCCACGGTGTCTCTTGTGTAGCAGCGTATACATTTGTCAAACGTTGGTCATGGGACCCGTCCACAATAAAATCTATATACGAGAGAGAGAGGGAAAAAGAGAGAGAGATAGAGACAGAGAGAGAGAGACTCAGAGAGAGAGAGAGAGAGTGAGAAGGGACAGACAGTCAGGCAGAGATAATGAGGTACAGACAGACAAGGAAAGAGAGAGAAGTGGCTTTCACGTGGAGTCTCAGAGAAATTCGAAGCATTGAAAATGCGAACGAAACAACGCTAAGATTAACAGAGAGCTTAAGATCGAATGAAACAAGGATAAAATTATCAGAGAGATTAAGATCGAATGAAATCTAAATATTCCTTTATTCATCTACATACTTATATATCTTCGATAGTTAAAATCGTATCTATATATCAATTTATCTGTATAGCTGTCTCACTGTCTAACTATCTATCTTCCAATCAATCTATCTATATAATATAGATAATTATAGATTATTATTTCTCTATAGCGTTATTTTTCTGCATATCTATTTAACTACTCATCTTCATAACAATTCAAGTAACCGATATACCAATATATCAATCGGCCTATCAATCTTTTTCATACAAAAAAGACGTACTCTATGATCTTGTTAAAGTCTCTCAATTCCCTTTTCCCCACTTCGTTTCTTTCCAGCAATTTGAAAGGGTTCATACTGTTGTGAAGACAGACCAACTGTGGGGCCCCACGCGCATCATGGAGCCTTTGACGGCTGGTTTCACAGTGACCAAGAAGAAACCCTTGATCTCCCTCCTTACCATGATTGGCCCGAGTCCTGACTGGTGTCTTGGTAAGTCGGCTTCACTAATATTATCTTGAGCTTTCTCATTATAAATATCCGCATCTTCATGCTCCTCTTCCTCATCCCTTTTTTCCTCCTTATCATTATCACCATCATCATCATCATCATCATCATTGTGCAGGTCCTCATCAACATCATCATTGTAACCGTATTAACCCTCAAACCCGTTCACTCTCTCTATCTCTTTCTTTGTCTATCCATATCTGTCTATCTTCCTTTCGCACTTTCTTTCTATCTATCTATCTATCTATCTATCTATCTATCTATCTATCTATCTATCTATCTATCTATCTATCTATCTATCTATCTATCTATCTATCTATCTATCTATCTATCTATCTATCTATCTATATCTATCTATCTATCTATCTCTATCTATCTATCTATCTATCTATCTATCTATCTATCTATCTATCTATCTATCTATAATTATATATATCTAACAATCAAATCACTATCTAACAATCGATATCTCTATCTTTATTCACTCACTTCTCTGCTACAGGTATAAGCGCGGAGAGCATGTGCACAACCAACTGCACCTGGAAGGACTCTATGGAGATAGACCTGTACCCCTGGGACGCGGGCACGGATAGCCGCGTTACCTATTTGGTGAGTTTTTGCTTTTTCGAGCCAGGCCACAACACTGCAAACTGGCAAACTATTGGAAGAAAACAAGTGTGTCTTATGAGCAATCTAATGAGTGAAATGTTCATATTGGTTGATAAATAAAACAAATATGACTGTCTTATGAGCAAATTATTTGACGAAATTATGTTTTATTCAAAAGGTATTGAAAGGTAGGTTGTCTTGACTTTCCTCGTCTCACTTTTCGCCATGACTTAAGAGCCTCTGCTATCCGTTCTTGCTGCTTTCATCCACACCTGGAATCGAACCTAATACATCTCAATAGTGTTCAATCGCCCTAACCACTGCGCCACCGGTAACACGTATGATGCCTTAGTGGAATTGTTAACTTTGTTCTGTAAAATACAAGTTGTATCTCACCAGAGACCTTGCGATAAGGCGTCCATAGCAAAAACAACGACGATTATGTAATGGAACCTGCATCGGTGTCCAATCCTAGCTCTATACGAATTTAAAGAACCCAATGAACCATTAGAAAACCCTATGCCTGTGGGTCTCTAGTATACCATCTGTTATGGTCGCGTGTGTCACCAAGCCTGTACTATCTCGCCCACAGGGTGACAAGATGGCGACTGTACCGGCGGAGCGGATTCATCGCCTCACCAACACCAACCCTAATGACAGGGACAGTCCGTTCTACGGCTTGGATATCAAACCTTTCGCCAGGTCAGTGTGGTTACCATGTACAATAAAAGTCCTTCATGTTCAAAACTTTGGTAAAAATACGCAATTTGTTATATTTGATCTGAACAGGCCCCTCGCTTTTCTTCTTTGCGCAGATTTACGTATAGTTTCTTATACCGACTGCAAATTTATGTTCTTATTCATGGAGGACTTTGAACCATGGGTTTTCTTTTACCTACTAATTCTGCATATCATTTACTACAGACTGACGCTGACTAAGAAGAACGAATACTGTACAGATGATGAAGGCAAAAGCACTTCAGCAGAAAAAGCTCCTTCCACGGACGAGCTCGTGGACGAAATGAAGAAGAAGATGATGATGAACAAAAAATTTGGTTAGTATGCAATAACAAAAACTCCGACAACAAAAGCTAGGAAAACTTATGATACATTAATTCAAGTTTAGCTGTCCTTTTTTTAACGAGAGTTCTGCGTGGATTTTTACAAAGAGGAATGGCTACAATTCTAAAGTCATATGAGCCCATACCTTAATTTTATAAACTTGTTATATGTTATTGGTCGTGAAACACAGAATGAATTCAATTAATCCTTGTAGTTAAAGAAATAATTGAAGTGTGTTTAATATAGCTGAGCAGCATGCTGCTCGCTCCACCTGTTTCTCTTCTGTGATGTTGAATTGGTGTCTTCATCTTACTGCGCTTACTATTTATATACTAGTTTATAACTTAGCTCTTGACGTTGATTTTTTTAGTTTGTTGTAGTTATATTTCCGATTGCTGTTGTTTGTTTTTATTGCTATATTAATTTCGTAAGTGACTCAAGACATATATGAGTGTAATTCAAAGATCTTATTATCACCATTATTAACAATATCACCTCCAACGCCGCCACGATCACCACTAACGCCATCGTTATCATCATCATCATCATCATCATCATCATCATCATCATCATCATCATCATCATCATCATCATCATCATCATCATCATCATCATCATCATCATCATCATCATCATCTCCATCATCATTATCACCATCATCATCATCATCATCTTTTTTCGTCTGGTGATAACCTGTTTGACAGGCTGTATCCGCTTGTCTTAAAATAAATTCACCCGTTCACCACCAAACTCTGACTGTTCCAGAGATGGAGAAGTGCGAGACGAGCCCGTGGTCCGACTGGTCCGAGTGCTCCAACGCGTGCGGCAGCGGGCTCAGGGAGAGGCGCAGGATGCTCAAGACCCCCGGCGTCACGCAGGACATGTGTGAGCTGGACCTGGTGCAGACAGACTCCTGCATGGGGGACTGCAAAGGTGGGTTCACATTAGATGCGATATGATAAGAGAAATAAGAGAAGATAAGGTAAGTGTAGCTGAGGCGAGGTAAGATATGTTATGATAAGTTATGATAACAACATTTGCTGGCTATGATACTAATAACTATAATCATAATGAGTGAAATGGTGGAGATGAAAATTGTGCCGTATATTACGGTGGCAAGAAATTTTACATTATAATCATAATGAGTGAAATGGTGGAGATGAAAATTGCGCCGTATACTATGGCTGATAATGAGGATGATAAGAATCGTGATGTGGGTGATGCGTGTGTTTGCGTTTAAGGGACATGGCGTTAAAAAAGATGTTTTGTACCTAACTTCCATCTATTCTTCCTCCATAACACCTTCCGAGCCTAAAAACCCATGTTCTCTCCACGGCAGGTCGCGGCAAGAAACTCAGCGACAGTTTCGTCATGCGCCATGACGACCAGCGTGACCCGACTGACACATGCGCAGTGACTGACTGGTCGGTGTGGTCTCCCTGCAGCGCCACCTGTGGGCTGGGCATGAAGGTAAGCAACTCTAGCTTCCTACTTGATGAAGGAGACCAATCCTAGAACGCGATTTTAAAGTATATTGTTTGTCATTGATAGTTTCCCAACAGTAAGAGTGAAAAACAGATAGCTGAGAAACCGAAACAGTCGATAAAATGATTGTCTACTGTTGTCCTCAGGAGCGTTGGCGAATGTTCCTGTTCAATCCAGAGCAGAGAGTTGATTGCGGCATCCACCTCATGGAGAAAGATCTGTGTCGGGGAGAAATCTATGACTGTCAAAAAGCCATTATGATGAAAAACTTTACAGGTGAGCCCAATGCCCGGTCCTTACCTCCACATCGGAAAGTTAATTTCGCTAAAACTTGTTAGTCAGCTTTGTCGCTTGGCAAATTTCGCGATAGTTGGTATTGGTGGTAGCGGTTGTGATAATAGTAGAAGAAAGAGTTGCAACAGCAACAGAGGCAGTAGAAGAATAAGTAGTAATATAGTAGTAGTAGTAGCAGTAGCAGCAGCAGCAGCAGTAGTAGTAGTAGTAGTAGTAGTAGTAGTAGTAGTAGTAGTAGTAGTAGTAGTAGTAGTAGTAGTAGTAGTAGTAGTAGTAGTAGTAGTAGTAGTAGTAGTAGTAGTAGTAGTAGTAATGCTTGTTACTGCAGTCGCATTCGTAGTCTTAGTTATATCCATCACAACGGGAGTCATCAGTGGCAGAAATAGTCATAAAAAATCAATGAAATTTGTTAAAACTCGCAGCAACAATGAGAAATGTACATCCGTGTATGGCTTCTGTATTTGCAGCTATTTGCCAACAACCTCTGGACGTCGGACCCTGTCGTGGTGACTTCCCCAGGTGGTTCTACAACCACACGATGGAGAAATGCCAAACTTTCAGCTATGGTGGTTGCCGTGGCAACGAGAATCGTTTCGACACAGAGTCTGAATGTGTAGACCTCTGCGCAGACCACATGGGTAGGTTTCATATTAGTTTTATTTCACTAAATATTGAATATAGCAATCATGAATATAGATTAATTTTTAACCATATTTCTCTGGTTTAACATTGCCTAGCTTGAAAACTATTCAAATCTGTCAGGTCCACTTATTTTTTTACTCAAGTACCGGTACTATAATTATGTTGAATGATGCAAGTTAACAAATAAGAACCGTTTTGGTGTGTCATTACTTATATATGTTGAATGATGCAAGTTAACAAATAACCGTTTTGGTGGGTCATTACTTATAAGACTGGTGAAGGGGTGACATTCAACATAGTCAGATTTTAAGGCACACAACAACTGATATCTTCGTACTGATCTTGAGTTATCGAACACATGTAAGGTAAGTAATTACAATTTATTGTCTTGAAACATCTAGTCACCAAGTTTTAATTCCTTCAATTATATAGCATATATACAGTCCTGACCTTGGGCGATAAGCAATTAGCGAACAAACGAACAAACAAACAAGCGTCCCACTCCATCCTCGTCTATATTTAGAGCTTGGTCCCACTGCAATGACTCCTATTTAACCCTACCTGTAACACTATCCCCGTCTTTTTCTCAGCTTCCCTCCACCGTAATGGCGGGATGGGTCCCAAAGACAGGATGTCCCAGCAGCAGATGGAGATGGAGAAGGTTATGATGAGAGAGAAGGAGCGGATGATGGCCAAGCAGAGGATGCGGGAGAAGCAGGAGACCATGCGGCAGGACATGCTTCTCAAGCAGGAGATGATGAAGAATATGCGCATGAAGGAGCAGATGAGGCAGGAGGAGGAGCGCAAGGCAGCGGAGATGAAGGTCGGTGGTCTCATAGTAAATGTGCGATGGAATTATTCCATTTTAATATGAGATGATTATATTCATTATTCAAGTTTCCAAATTATGTGCCTAACAGTGCACGCGGAACTGTTTGTTGAAACATGTGAAAGAATTTATTTGGTTTTTAACATACTGTATAAACCTTTAGAGTTCCAATTTTACTGCGCCTGTTCAAGGCACCTGGTAAAATGATCTGTATCTTTTACTTTGCAGAAACAGATGATGATGAAGCAAAATCAGGGAGGAGTGGCTGGCGAACTCTCGCCCATGCCGGAGAAGGAGAGTACCAAGATGATGAGAAGGAAACAGAGGATGATGAAGAAAAAGCAAATGATGGAGAGACGGAGGCGGAGAAGGAGGCAGAGGAAAGACGAGCAGTCAGATGGGGGAGTGCGGATCAACTGCATGGTCACGCCCTGGTCTGAGTGGTCCGAGTGCTCTGCCACTTGTGGGCGGGGCACCGTCATGAAAACTCGCATGATCAAAGTGGAGCCCAAAAACGGCGGCCAGAGGTGTCCCAGGAGACTCGTCAAAAAGAAGAAATGCAGGCAAAAGAGATGTCGTAAGTTTGTGTGTGGCTGAACGGCAGATTGAATATCCAACCTACCTTATAACTGATGTTCAAGCCTTTTCA
The DNA here is from genome assembly GCA_003991915.1 of Elysia chlorotica. Taxonomy (NCBI): domain Eukaryota; kingdom Metazoa; phylum Mollusca; class Gastropoda; family Plakobranchidae; genus Elysia; species Elysia chlorotica. Next base: position 327,142 of record RQTK01000237.1, on the reverse strand, counting down.
TGGCTGTTGGTTTTGCTCGTAGTCCCATATTCCATGCCCTTTCGTGTTTCCTTTTCAACGGAGTAGTACCAGATTTCTAGTTTAGTGGGTGTTTTGAAATGGCAAGCAGAATCGCACATGGTGCCGCGGTGTCTGTCATGTAATTCTTCAGGTAACCTAGAGGGCGTAACAATAAGTACAAATCACTTGGCAAATGGATCAGGTGTTAGATAAGCACAAAGGATTCAGATAAGCTCGTAGGTACACACTTTTATCAAACATAGTGTGTAAAATAATGCTCAACGCCCTTCTGCATCTGTCCCTACTTGAGTCAATACCAGTATAATGTGACCAGTTGAGACAGAAGTCCATCCCCGCACAGTCTCTGGATAGCAGCACGTAAAAATGTTCGACGTTAGCCTTGGGATCCGTCCACAATAAAACTTTAATGCTAACGTTGGCCGTTAAGCTACCAACTCATCCAAACTCAACTCCTTAGCTCCTCCCACCTCTGCCATGTGCACTCCAAAATGGAGACATGGGGCGAGTGTATGAGCTGAGCTCAATAACTTTAAAATAAGAGTGCAGAAGCACATTATATTTTCAATTAAACTTACAAAGGCGTAATGAACTAACAATAGCCCCACCTCTATCTCTCGCTTCACCCTCCAATCTCCGCCAGCCGTGGACTGCAAGATGAGCCCCTGGAGTGAATGGACACCCTGCACCACGACTTGCGGCGACAGCTCCGTGCAGATTCGGAGACGGCGCCGACTCCGGAAACCCAAGCGAGGCGGACTCGACTGCCCGTCCAGGAAGGAGCGTCGCTTCTGCAACGTGCCGCTCTGCCCCGACTCAGATGTACGCTCATGATCTGACTTTACCTTTACACTTTGAATTCGGCCCAGTCTTTAAGGGTCAACCAATAATCTTCTTCTATTTAGCTGCCAACACAATATATATGTACATTATGAAAAAATGTTTCTTTTCAGTAGCATCTTTTCTAGCAGTATATTACTCTTGGTTCTGCACCTTTATGCTAGACACTTTGTATTTTATCTGTGTTCTTTTAATGCTAATAAATAATAATACTGTTTGACGAAGATCTATGATGGTATGTATTATTTGTACAAGCCTGCAAAATTCGTGAAAAGGGTGGTTACGTTATGACCCTGAGAATATAATTATCACTATGAGTGGAAGGATGGTCTATGCATGCATTGACGATATCTGAAGGCTATGCCTCTTAAGATGAACTTTAACCAGCCCACAGGCGCTACTTCACCTTTTTAGCAAATCTTGCAGACTTGTCATAATATAGAGTATACCTCCGAAGGTGTAGATTTTCCATGGTCCTTTGTTTTGGTGTGTGATGCGTCATTAGCGCTGGTGCATATATTTCATTAGATTTGGATAAAAAATATTAACTAGTGTAATATTTAACATAGACATCCTAGAATATAATTATTGCTTTATTATATGAGCCTGAACAAGTTGGCAATAGTATTTCAGGTTTAATTTTCCCCAAAATTGATACAATTTAAACTTAAATAGCTTGTTGGACGAAAATTATAAAGTAGGCCCCAAGCACAAATAGGAAAATGTGTACTTTTAAGCATAATTTAAAGGTATGTGAAAGGTAAGTATACATACACGACTCAGTGCAATTAAGTTGTAATTTAAGATATAAACCTAGATGTATGCACCAGTGCTATGGATGTGTTCAGCTGTGAAGGCCTGATTTTTTGCTACATCTCTCATTGTCCTTCTCAGGAGTATCAGGTACCTCTATATGTTTCCGGTCTATCTTTGGGAGGTGTACACACGTATATTGTATCATATTATCGTAGATTTGATAAATCTAACATTTCTATACTCTTAATATATTGTATATCATTAGTAGAGCTATATTTCATTGCCATTAATTTAGAAATACGTATCAAATAATTATATTGTAACACTGCATAACATAATGTTTCTTTAAGATAGTAATTTTTTTTATTTAAGTAAAACATGTTTATCTTCTGTTATTGTTTTTAGATTTGGTTAATTTCAAATTCTAACATTATTTTCTGTATTTGTATGACCTCATCTTTCCCCACGCCAAAAATGTCATATCACACTATGTCCCGTAGCTTACGAATGCTAACCTGAGTATCTATATAGACATACTGGTACCCTTGTGTTGTATGTCTAAACAAGTAAAAGTTAGTACTGCCCTTGAAAAACCTCATTGACTCTATTGTAGATTTAGTGCATTTCTAAGAAAAATAATCAATGTCTAAACACGGTTTTGACCTCACTTATATCAGATTGTCGATAGTTATAGCCTTCTATAGTAGACTAACCGCTTACTGGTTTCGTGCTCTTTTGCTTTAGACTTCAAGAAACCTACCGTTCCTTATTGGTATGTAGCTTTTAAACATGAGAAGCCATAGCTCCGTTTAATCAATGTAATAATTAACATAATAAAGCTCTAAATGAGCAAGTATTTAAAAATCCTGCTTCTTGCTACATACCTTACGTGGTATCTTCTACCATTTCTCTATAAGCATTCTTATAGGTCAAGTCAAACTAGAAACTGATGAGCTTGATCCACGGTGAATAAAAACAAGAGTCATGGAGACTCCTTATCAATAGCCTGCATACTTTCACCAAAGCTGAATTCCTTTCATGAGTATTAGTTTTAAAATCTCAGGCATGAATAAATTAAACTTTGTGAGACAACAGTATTTTTCTGTCAACCATTGGCTCTTTTACCGTAAACGTTTTCAATACCTTTCTTGGTTAAAAACAAACCTTAACTCCAGCTTTGAAAATTATTAAGTCTGCAAGTTGTCTTGTGCGCCGCAAAAATAAACAATAAATAAAACAAAAAACAAAAACGAAAACTAATTCTAATACACTTTTTACATATTTACTCGTGGCCTTTATGAAGACGTAGTTAATTTATAATAAATTAACATCACGTAGCTCTTTGCTTCATAAAATAGAACGCAAAAGCTTTATTAAACATGGAAGGTAAGTATAGAAATAGTGTAACAATAAATCAGCTTTTAATTCATAATAATTGCTAGCATTATAACCATCGAGCTTACCCTGTCTCTTGAACGGGGCTAGCATCTGCATACCTGTCTTTACATGTTAACCATCTTAACCTCGTCATCAGCACCGATACTTATAACCACCAGTCTGTATGTTTTGCCTTGTATCTGTCTTTGTTAATGATCATGAACTGATTTTTATGATCGAAATTCGAAGCATCCTCTTACACCGACATCAAATTTGATTTTTTCCCTCTAAACTTGAGAGGACAGTGGAAGAAACATTGGAAAGGGAATTGCGGATATCATGAAAAGGTTAAACTATAGGCGGGTCACGGAAGCATTGGAATAATTTTAAAAATACTTTTTTTTATTTAAAGACAGTTTGTTCAGATAAAAAAAGATATCTTAAATAAATTTAAAACAAATACTATCTCAAAGTCAAAGGGCGGTGTGTCGGTGTGCGTCGATGTTATCCAGTCTCGTTTGGAAATGTGTTGTAATTTGTCCCAGATGTGTGACGCCTAAGCTTTCCCCCTACCATTGTGCAGAGATCTGTAAACCACCCCAATACGTATTAACCCACGCTGATAAGAGTATCATTATCGCCACCATTTTGTTAGCTTTGATCCTAGCCTATACATTTGTCTCCTTTGCAGGTGCAAAGCAAGTTTGATAGTATGCGTAAAGCTGATTTTTTTATAAGCTGAAAGACTGGCAAATCCAAATGAACCGCAAGTGTTGAAAAAGTATGTTGGAACTCCACTAGAGCTTTTGCATGTTAACTCAGTTGAGTTCTGATTAAATCCTCCCTTTATTTTCTTTGGTTTATTTTCCAGTTATTTTCTTTCTACTGATCTTAAGTTTCTAATTATTTTTTTGCCTTCTAAATTTTCCATTCTAATATAAGAAGGTGGAGTGGGTTTTTTTTTTGTCCCTCTTTATCTTCTGTGGGCTGCCTCTTGTACTTTTTTTCGGCTACGCGGTCTCTTAATTTGTCAATGTTTTGTTTTTTGCTCCATTTTATTTTCATAATAAATTATTATGCAGATGGGAAAAAATATAAAAAAATATTCCTTTCTCAATTCACATTTTTAAAGGCAGGTGCTAGTGCTTTTACTTAATTCCAGCATCCATTCCCTCGCACATAATAATCATAATTATTCTATCAATGATTAATCAGCTATTGATCACTCTAATCCTAAATGGTATTATTAATTACATTACAATATAAAACAACAAATTAATATTACTTTAAATGTCTTGATTAATAAAAACAAAACAAAAACAAATACCAAAAAATGAATTTTAAGGGGTATAAAATATACAAAACGGTTCTGCATTTTTTACTTCTATCTTTCTTGAATAATTCAAATTTTTCATCTTGTCCACAACTTGTTACAACCATCTCTAATTCAGTATTTTTTCTTACTCAATATGATTTTACGTAAAAAAAAAGCACCCATTTCCAAACTGTTATTTCACGCTTAAGTTTTATCTCCTTTTTCTAGAGTCCCGCTCCCCTCTTTTATTTCTCTCCTTTTTTGCATTATTTTTTTCTTTTTGTTGACAAAGGTCTAGAATTTTCAATAGTTAAAATTAGTTGGGTAAATATTCACCAATCCACGGGTTGTGCATGACTGTATTAGAAAAAAAATGTTCTTTTTGTCGGTTTAAAAATTAAAAATAAGTTCCACTTTAGAAATACTTGATAAAAATCACCCAGTAACTGATGGCAAAATGTCCATTTCAATTTGCTTACCTTCCGATAAAGTAACACTGTCACATACAAATCCAATAGTTCAGAATTATACCATGTACTACTAGTTAGGTTATAACGTGATAGTAGAATGTTTTTTGCACTCATTTCAAATATTGCTGATGAGTTAGTCCCTCGGTATAAAAAAAATTGCTGGCAAATTATCCATTCATACAAACATTTTTTGTGCCGTAACTGAAATCTAGCACTCAAATACCAGAAGAGTCCTTTGACTTTTGTTCCATGCTGTTAAGTTTTGTGTGTGCGTCTTTTTCTCTAACGCAGGTTTGTTTTTGTTTTCAGATGAGAGAGCGCATGAGACGATTTAGGCTGTACCACCGACGCTACTAACCACGCCCTCTCACCACCACGCCCCTTTGCTCTTCCCCCACTTCACGCCCTCACAACACCCTCACAACACCCTCATAACGACTCTCTCGTGCTTCACAGTGCCCTATAGTGACTTTACTTTGAGTGTCACCAATCACAGAACAACAACATAAAACACACACAAAAACAACAACAAAAAACCAGGCATATCTACATGCTCTGGCAATGCACATTCTAGACAGTTGTGTAGATTAATGCAGTAAATAAATTTAAAAAAAACAACAATTTACAAGATGAAATACTATAATGAAGAAAAATTATCACACGCACAATCATTCTTTTTAGTATTCCACAAGACAGTGCGAGAGAGCATGCATATTTATTATCCCCGTGTCTTTACAAACACACTAGTGACAAATAAACTGTCTTGCAAGCTATTGCATGTTCATAATATCAACGAGGACCTGTAATCCATCTAAATTTCGCTTTTTAATGTTTGGAAACAATTTATTAAATCACAAAAAGAGAGAAAGCGTGTGTGTGTGCATTGCTATCGAAATGGATAGTCCAAATACACTGAAGGTCATCGTTTTGGTCGCAAGCATAATCATAATCATCAGGTCCTGTCAGTTCGCTGGGAGTGGTAGAGGGGCTCAGTCTGACTTCTTGACATTTAAAGCCTAATTCCACTTTCAGTTGAACAGGGTATCAATTGTTCGCATCACTTACAATGTATTGCTGTGCATTTTATACACTGTAATCACTGTAATCACTTAGTAGTTTTTATCAATGTAGTTATGGTTAATTACAATTGTGTTAATTCACTCTGTAGTACAAATTTGATCAAGTCTAAAAACGTTATTGTGTGTGCAATGCAAATTTGTTTTGTGATAAAATAAATTCCTATCAGGAGGACACAAGAGCAGTGATGTGTTGGTACATTTACATTGTGTGTTTAGATATATCTCGGTCGAAAACAGCATCCAGATTGACGATAATAAAGATTCTTTTCAAATCAAACACCGCCAAATTTGCATGAAGCATGGAAAACAATCACTACTTTCAATAACGCCACAGGTTGCTTCGTTTCATCTGTACAACACACATCTCGTTTAACCAAAATAATGACACCCTTCACAGGTTAGTGGGATAATGTAAAATTATTGTTCAATCGAATATGGAAGTGGTGACTTAATAATATTACTCATTATTCATTGCGTTAAAGAACAACATACGCATACTATTTTGTCTTCCTCAAGGAACTTTAATTTTATTTTGGTTCCCAGTTTATGTTCACCAGTTTTCTACAATGTTTAAATTTAAGGTAATAAATTGTTCATGTTTGTCGGTTTAACGGAAAATATATTGATAGCATTTACAAGTATGTACATGTAGCACAACTTCTACTACTAGCGTTTATTATATTACATCGTAAAGCTCTATACTTTACCATGACACAATTGTGCAACATTTCGATAACAAGTGATATAACGTAACACGCATGTTTAAGGAAGAAACTTTGATGCTATGGTACAACTCCAATTCATAAGTATGCCTCTCCTGACAGGTGGAGCTCTTTTGTGATTATGGGTGAATTGATTTTAAAAAAAGGTCACTTTAGACAAGGCTACTGGGGTAGTTGTGACGCTTGGCGTGTAATTAAGGGTGGTGATTTACTCGGGCATCCAGTTCGTCCTATATGAAGTCTAAATGTAGATGTATATATAGTGTATAGAAAAGGGGAGTGGGAGTTAAGGCGGTGGGGCAGGTGGCTAAAAGTAAAACCAAAGACTTTACACGGGTCCCTTGGTCTGTAGAATCGAAGACAATGTGTAGTGTCTTGTCAAGGTGAGGGATGGGGGCGTCTTGGTTGTCTCTGTGGTACTCGAGATGAGAGAAAAATAATGTGTCGCGGGGACTGACACACCTCGGAGCTAAAATGTGTGTGATGAGGGTCAGGCAAGAAGTGACCATGTTACATTATGTGCTTATTCAATTTATTGTGCCTGTTTGATGTTTAGCACTAAAGTTCTAATCCTTCGCAGATGCTTCACCAGAAAATCAAGTCTAAGTTGTAACAAATGAAGTGTGAACGCCATTCAGTTATCTTTTGTCCCCATTCCCTTTCGCAAAGCAATGTATCTCCTTATCTGCCTCATATTGTTTGTACACTATTGCTTGGTACCAGGCTGTTTATTTATCCTGTAAAAGATTTCCATTATTGTTATGATGTTGGCGAATGTAAAACATGGATGGTTTTTTCTCTCTATTTCTTTTCATCTATAGATCTGTCTTGTGGTTTAACTGATGCTAGACGTTTACACGTTATTTACGCCAATAGCGTTTTTAATGGTGTGGTGTTGATAGGTTAAATCCATAATTATTTCTTTCCTGACGATTTAGGGCAAAGATAGTGTAGTCAAATATATATTTCAATACCTCAATACATGTACATGTATGTATTGCAAATTCTAGTAGGGCCTACTAGTAGGTTGCATGTTCATGTAAACGTTATGGAGACAATGTACATGAATCGCAATGCATTAAAGAATATCATTCTTAGAATGAGTATATCTTTTTAGTTTTCATTGTCTGTAGAGAGAGCTTGGATATTTACATTTCTGTCTTTATGCACGCACTCTTGGTACGTGTAATACTATTTTCAATTAATAGTGATGGGGTTTTTTTGTTGGTTTTTTTTTCGTATTATTTTTATTAAATCATTGAGAAAAGATGAAAAAGTGACGATTCTCGTTCTACTTTTATGATCCAGAACTGCATCATTTCAGTTTAAATACTATAATTATTACATACCTTCAATTTTAAAAGAAACATAAAATATAAGACAGATACATTGGTCTCTACATGGAAAATTTGAAAAAAGTGCATTATACTATCACCTTCTGATTATGAAAAACTTAAATTTGAAAAATCAATTGTTTATTACATTAGAGAAAAAAAATGAAAAAAGTCAACCGTTATAAACGCCAACATTATTTTATAGCCCTACAATACTTTGCCTCTTCTTTAGCTAAATAGAACCATTTAAAACTTTTTGAAGAAAAAAAAGGATTAAAATTAAAGGCATACTTCCCATGTCTATTCAAATCTTTTTATAGCAAATTTACGAATCATTTAATGACAGTTTTACGGCTTGCCCCCCCCCCCCTCCCCATTATTTTGTTGTTTTTTCCTTGGCTATTATTATTATTATTATTATTATTATTATTATTATTATTATTATTATTATTATTATTATTATTATTATAATTATTTTTATTATTACTTTTTTTAAAGTTAAAGTCAATGCTGTTGCTAATAATGTGTATATCGCTCTTTTCTTTACTATGTATTAATTATCATTCTTTGTATTGGTACTGTTTTTATTATTATGCACCATGACTAAACGTGATTTGCAATGTTATTGGTATTTATGGTATTCCTTGTAGCAATGCACTGTATTTTGAACAATGTATTTCTTTATGTGCCAGTACTGTTTTCTTAATCTTCCCTCATTCACTGGTCGTTTTAGTTCACTTTCAGTAGAAAAAAAGCTTTGTTAAACAATGCAAGCTTGTTCTATAGCCTGGTTTGCCTCCTGTCAGTCTCTTCAGATAAGAATAGAGACGAAATGTAGTTCTACAAGGCTTCATATTTCATCTTTTTTTCTCATATGTACATAACCTAAATAAAGGTGTGCCCTGATAGATAACTGCAGCGAATTATTTGCGGGGAAAGGGAGTTTTAAATCATCATGTTGATAAAATTTTGTTTAGCATGATGCATTAAAAACGGTACTGTTATCGAAGTTAAACTTATTCACATGTTTGTTGCTAGCTAGATGTTTCCATTATTTTATGTAAGCATGTGCCAATGCTAGAACGTGGCCTTGCTTGATAAATAAGCAGGAAAATTGCACATCATAATACACGTGGGCTCATAGTAGGATAATGATTGGCAATAGAGAGGCTATGATCTAAACAACTTGCAGTTAGAGATTGACATCCAGACAATTAATATGTCTATGCTTTTGAAGTCCTCAATTTTATGATTTCAATGTTAACGGTTTGTGCTAGTCTGGCGAGAATTGTTTTGAAGTTAAGATGGTAAAAACAAAGGCAGTTTATCGAAGTCTTGAACATACATAAATGTAATACATGTATTTTAACCATCCAGGATGCAGTCCATAATTATAATTTTATGACGCTGGCATAGCTGTAATCAAAATGCTGTAAATAGCTTTGTGTAGTGCATTTTGTTCTGTAGCCAATATTGTGTGCGGGCAAGCGTATGTGTAAACCAAATTTTTAAAAATATTTTACTTGGTAAAAATTGCACGACTTTCCCTTCAGATTCAGAGTGTCAAGTGAAAAGATTTCGCCGTTGTAAATGGAATGTTGGAATTAATTTGGGTTTTTTTTTAACCAATAAAATTTGTATCTAAATACAAATACCTCATCATATTATTGTGTTATTGGGTAAGCTTTTAAAGCGAAAGATAGTCCTTGCTTTCCATTTTAGAAACAAGACTTCTGGTATCACTAGTCTATAACTACCAGTTGAATGCAATCCAACCTACACACGCACTCACGCCCGCACTAAGGTTTACTCGCTGCTCGATGTATGTGCCTCTATTTGTGATAGAAGACAAAAACCATATAAACACTACAGTCTATATGTAGATCTCTGTACTTTATGTATCCTGTTTGATTTGTGCTGTATGTATTGTATTTTGTTGTCGCGATTGTCTTGGAATCAAACGAATAAATCAACTGATTATCTTCAACTCTGACTACTCGTGTGTTCATTTCGCAATAACGTACTAAACTTAGTTGTGTATAGGTAGTGCAACATCATAAAGGATCAGTTATAGATCCAGCATGTCTGTCTTTATACAAAGTATGACTTCTGCACATGCAAAATATTCACAACGAACATGCACAACGGTGACGATTGGTTTATTGAATAGCAATACAGCAACCAACCAACCAACCATAAATATGCAGCATCATCAGCATATTGAAAGTTCGGCTGAACGCGTAGGCCCTACACATTCCTGTGTTTGTGTACTGGGTTTAATAATTACCTGAGATCATATTTTTTGATGGAATGGGTTTATCGAAAATCTGAGATCACCTAGCACGGTGGACTATATTTTAACGAATGTCTGAGATCACCAATCAAGATGGACTACTCACTAGGTTTATCGGATCCATGCTATCACATATCATTGTAAACTTGGTTTATCGAATTCATGAAATTACCTAGCATTGTGAACTGGGTTTATTGACTTGATGATACTATTACTACCTTATACATTGTGTTGTTGACTGGGATTATCGTATCCCTCAAATCACATTTCATGGTATACTGTTGTTTTTTCCCAAACCATGAGATTTTGATGGACTTGATTTGTTGAATTCCTGATATCACCTTTCATGATGGACTGGGTTTATCTATTCTTTGAGATCACCTTTTATGGTGGACTGGGTTTATCTATTCTTTGAGATCACCTATTATGGTGGACTGGGTTTATCGAATCTTTGAGATAACCTATCACGATTTACTGGTTTATCGAATTCCCAATATTACCTTATTTGTTGGATCTCGTATATTTAATCCACGAGATCAACTAATAAACACATATAACCATTTTTAGCAAAAGATTACCCGACAAGTATATTAGCTGCAGCTAGATTTGTCCGATAATCCTATTTAACACGCAACCTTATGTATGTTGTATGTATGTAAAAAAAAACCTACCATTTCCCGGTCGGTGATTTGGATTGATAAGTAAGAATAAGAGTTACCCTGTTCGAGTTTTTTTTTTCTGGTATCCTTGTCTCCCTAACGGAATCATACAAAAGGTAAAGACTAACCAAATTTTACGTTTGTATTGTCCTTTTAAAGTACACAAGCATCTAAGTCAATGCCGTAATGTTCCGCTGAACGAAGTGCATCAATTTGAGCTTTGTTTATAAAGGAAGCTTATAATTTTTTATTTTTTTTTACCTGTATTAGTAATTGGTTGGTTGGTTGGGTAGGTTTAACGTCCAACAGCAGCACTATATAGGCTATATTGTGGACGGACCCCAAGACGGACGTCTGACAATTTTATGTGCTGCCACACACGAAACAGGACTGTATAAATTCCCCAAATTAGTATGCACACAGGAATAGGCCTTGAATAATGTGATTTGAAAAAAGTTGCCCACCCGTAGTTGTTTGCCAGCAGCTAGGCTATAATGCGGATGGGTTCAAAGACTAACTACTGACACATTTATGTAGTGCCACAAATGAACAGGGCAGAGGCATCTGTCACATTACTCTGACACCGTCCCAACCAATAGCGGACAAAATCTGATGGGTAAATTCTGCCTAATTGTGGGTTTCAAATCAGAAACTTCCCAATTAGAAAACTGTTGCAGGGCTGCCAACCTAGTCCATGTGGAAAGTGTACTAAAATATTATTATTATTATTATTATTATTATTATTATTATTATTATTATTATTATTATTATTATCATTATTATTACTATTATTATTACTATCCATTATATCTTTTTTACGTACAAAGTACAAGTGGTCTAGCTGGACCAGAAGGTAATAAAATGTGTCATTTATGTGATGTATCATTTACACTATCTACCTGTTATCCAATTTTATGAATAGACATTGTATTACCTTATTGACAGCATAAAAAACATTCTTTTTAACTTCTTAAAATTTGATATTTAATAATTATAACACTTCAACTTCCAATATTGAATATGAAATATTCTGCCTGCACAAATTAAATCAAAATGAAAATCATCGTATAGTATATTTCCAAGATTTTTATAAATTCATGATTGCAAAGAAAAGGCATTATGAATTTTGCTGTTAGTAGAAATAGGTATGTCTGCTATTTTGAAAACTCAAATAATATCTTTAATATAGACACTGTGTTCAAACGCAGCTTAATTTTTTTCTAAATTGTGGAAAATACAACAGACTTAGTCACTTACAGTCACTTAAAATTAGTTTTCGAAGATTCATGTGTAGATAAAAAAAAGAAACAGAGAATGTTCTTTACAAAATTTTTTTTTATTGCGCAATGTTTTCGTTAGATTTCTCTTCACCACACCATTCAAAGTTTGTTCAAGCACAAACAGTTTAAACGGTATGATGCAAACATTCATGTCTTTAGAATCACATTATTAAGTTATAAATATGGAAATTGGAACACCAACTTACATGAAGTTAAAAATGATGAGAATAAGAAAATGTGCAATGATAGCATGAAACAATAACATAATGAAGGAAGGAATGAAATTGTAATGAATTGAATCAAGCAAAAGTATATTATATCGACATTTATTCATTACATATACTTATTATTCTTATAGTGTTAGAAACGGTTATTCAGGTGCCAATTTTATTATGCAATATATATTCTAAAACAAACTTTGACAAACAAACAACAACATAGCACCTGAATAATCATTTTCTGCATCATTACAAAAATTAGTTGTACAATAAGGAAAAGTAACTGATGCGATGGTTTTTTAATACACATATGTCATCTTCAATTTACTCAATTATATTTTGCCAGAGTAACCGTATGGGTTGATTTGTGATTAAAAACAAATAATTATAAAATGCATGTAAGCGTTTTGGCATGTTTTAATTTGTTTGCTTTTTTTATTTGTTAAAAAAAGAAAATAATTATTTAAGTGTTTGCCTTTCAAACATTTAATTAGTTAACCATATACAAACTTTTGATTCAGTCTGATATGAGCATTTACCCAAATGGTCTCTGACAAAATGGAAAAAAAGAAGACGATGACAATATATTACAAAGTAATGCTGACGCTTCTAATCTTCAAAATATGCACTGTGCGTGTACATGTATATAATTCATATCAACAAAGCTAAAAAGGAAGATCATCATGGAAGAGCATTTGTAAATGAATTTAAAAAAATAATAAAATACAAAATAAAAAACATAATAAAAAAAATAATAATAAAATAATAGTAAGTAATGAGAGGAAAACAACTATAGTTACTTGACAAAAAGATCAGGGGAAACTGTTGTTCCAACATTTAAGAAGGGAATCATTGTCATTTGAGGAACACACTGATTTTATAGCAAGATTGGAGTCATTGCAACTACAGAACATGAGAACATTAAGTTTGAATCCTTTTTTAGCTGCGTCATTGCAAAAGGCACAGAATACTATTAATTTTTAAAAAAAAAACACCACTATAACAATAAATTATTGTTACAGATCAATTATCAACAAGAGGCTAAAATCGAGACTAAGGTATATATAGATGACTTGGAAGCATCCATTATAAAATGTGATTGGAGTATCACTGGATTAGGAAGACAAAAATAGAAGATCAGAAGTATCCAATATGTTAAAGAATTTTTTTAGATATCATGGCAATGAAGGTGAAGAGAGCAAAAAGCTGTTTCAGCCAAGGAGAAAACAAGAAATTGAGACATGTCATAGACTAAATACATACATGATTATAAGTACCCAATAAAGTTTGTTTCAGGCATCAAAATTAATGAGTTACACAAAAAACTAAAATATAGACTTGAGACTCTAATAAAGTTACAGATCCTATTGTTCAAGGTGATCCCATTCCCCACGCCATTGGTCGTGATAATGCAAGGAAGTTTCTGGGGATTTCCATTCTCACTTAATTGGTGACATCCACAGCAATGGGGGGGGGTCGATCTGATTTTTGCATGTGACTTTCAATCTCTTTTCTTGATTATCTGCTTCCCTTCCTTGTAAAATCAGGTGGTTAATAGAATTTGTCAGGCTGAGCACCAGAGTACATAGGTGTGAAGTAAAATGCTGATATGCTTATACTTGATTGCCATTGGAAATTGCTGAGGAGCTTGGGGCTTGGTTTCACATAATAGTATGCTTCTGTCTACTAAAAAGTTTAATAGAAAATTGGATTTTTTACGTACAATCTCAGCTTGTCTTGTTATTGCAACTTACTGATCCAAACCTATTCAGGCATAACTAAAAGTCTCATAGTGGTTTTAGTACTTTTCATGGTGTAGATTTGTAAAACACACTTGATGATTTTCATTAAGAACAGTCTCGCAATAGAAAATTCCTCTTTTGAGTTATGGATTTTCGATCTCAGATAAGCTTTCAATGATGAAATTGTTTGCCTTCTTAAACAATCTTTCTTGAACTTAAGCTTGGCTCGTGACAAGGCTATCAGTCCTCTCTTGTGGTTTGGAATAGAGATAACATGTAACAAGTTGGTCAGGGTGATTGCTCATTACAGTCATGGTCCTCAAGACACCAGGCGATGACAATAGAATAACAATCCACCACTCCTGTAATTTCTCCCTTGGTCTCTTTTTAGTTTGTGAGTCTTTTACTTCTCCAAATATGGCATAAAGTGTAACATTAAACAGACATTCAAATCAGCAGTGCATGATTCAACATCTAAAGCACAAAATAACAACAAAATGAAAATAAAATCAAAGAAAAACTCCACAAACATCATATAACAAATGGCTGACATCTTTTACACAAGTTGACACATAGTGAGCAAATACTCCTGTGCTACAATAGAGAGAGGAAAACAGGCTAAAACAAGAGAATCAGTGCAGTGTTAAACATAAGTTGCAATCTGATCAGACATATTAAAAGCTTCCTAATCAATCCAAAGGAGTCAAAATGTGTAAACAGAAGTAAAACTTTCAAACCAAGCAGTTTTAAAACTAGTAATTTCACTAATTACAATCCACAGCCCAAACTACTCCCTGACAAACTGGCAATGTGTATGGGGTAATCACGGATTTGTAACCTTCTCATATCGCTCCATTTGAGGCTTATTTTCTGTGTGCACTATAAAGCTATGATTTTTATTATTTTGAAATCGAAGGTGTGCAGATCAACACAAGTTTATCAATATGCATAGCTTGTGTAAGCCATGGGAAGGAGTTAACTTAGTGTCTGTTTCTTTCTTCTACAAGTCATGAAAAGGCCTTCATCCAAAAAGAGTACTGATATAAACCAGACTCTAGCATCCCACTGCTTCTTGGTGTTCCTTCTAAAACAAAGCAATATTAATGCTCATCCTGCAGGATTATAAATTTCTAAAATTTAGACCCTAACTCTATTTTAACCAAATATTAAAACTTATTCAGGTAGCCACACATAGTAGAGAACAAATAAATCCTAATATTTGGCAACAGTTAGAAAGGGATAAACTAGCTCAAAAATCGCACACAACTCATTGCTTTATTAATCACTTGCACACTGCACATCAGGCAAACATTTCAGCTATTTCGCTAACTTGATAAAACAGCTACAACAAAGAAAAAAGAAAATGAATTTGATGATATGTTACACCCCTGGACACATATAACAAACAAACAACCAAAAACAAAACAAAACAAAACGTTTCAAATCAATGTATTCAAAAGAATGATGTGGTGGAGACATGATATGCACAAAAGGTTGCAATGACATTTCCCAACACCGACATGAAATGAGGTTACTTACTGTGATCATCAAAGTGTTAGAGATGGAGAAGGCTGGTCACCCAGATGTCCACTTCAACGGTCATACCTTCCTCGTCTTTTTTTGAAAAAATATCTTGAATCTGATCCTCTTGTCCCAACTTACTCATGGCCATTGCAGATCAGTGGAAAGAGCACTTCATTGGAAACTTTTTACATCGCTGAGCTTTTAAATACTTTGGCTGGTCACCCAGATGTCCACTTCAACGGTCATACCCTTCTCGTCTTTTTTTTGAAAAAATATCTTGAATCTGATCCTCTTGTCCCAACTTACTCATGGCCATTGCAGATCAGTGGAAAGAGCACTTCATTGGAAACTTTTTACATCGCTGAGCTTTTAAATACTTTCTTACATGTTTTGAGCCTACATCTATTAACTCTTTGAGTCCTTGAATAATTTACATTTACTCAAAACAATTATCTACATTTTTGTTTTAATATCCTTTTTGTTGTTTTTACCTAGCAAAAAGATCTTTCCATTCGCTCTTTTTATTTTTATTTTTCTGATTGCTATTCATCTTTTTCTTCTCTATTCTATTTTAAACAACAGATTTAAAAAAAAAAAAAGAAAAAAACTGAAAACACCTGTCTAGAGTTGCTAGAGGAACCACTTTACTTAGATCTGGTGGTTGCTGGAGAGATGGTTGCCAAGAAACCGTCTACACTGAGACCCAGTCTGCTGCAGTGAAGAAACAGCTTCTCCACGGCTGCCTGATTCTTTTTGCTCACCTCAAACAGGAGGAACTAACAGACAAGCCGACAGCCAGGGTTACAGCAGGGGGAGAGGGGAAGGAAGAAAAATTACAGCTTTAAAATGATGCAAATAATAACAGAAAGAAAAAGGTTACGTCCGATATGCTCATTTTAAGTGAAGGAGAACAAAACTTGCTTCTATTATATATGTTTAACTTGTGAAAATTCTGAGTCCGATGCAGATAAAACTTTTCACTGCATGGGGCAGTGAAGTAGATACAAACAAACATAGCAAACTTATGTAAACTTTTTTTTACATATTTTTAAGAATCAATATTTAAAATGTACAGATTGACTGTCAAGAAAAGAAAATCACCTAATTTGAACTTATAAAAAGCTAAAAAAAAATATCTAAGCTGCTTCCAGACAAGGAAAATGTTCTTTAAATATGCAGTTTGCATTTATGTGTAGTACTTAGCAAGTATTTGCTCTTATGTATTACATCTTTCCATCCGGCAATAGAGAGGGGAATCGTCTCCACGTAACCAGTAAACATCTGCTCAATCTGGGTGGTAAGGTCAGGGCCAGGAATATACAAATGTGAAAGAAGGAACAGGGATTGACAGTAAAAAGAGGGTAGTAGGGATGGGTGGTGAAAGAAACATAAAGAATAATGTTTTATCTACAGGAAGAAAAAAAAATCATAATTCAGCTGTTTAAATGTTGTTTGAGAAAGTATTCTCTTTTCCAGAGGTAAAAGCAATATTCTGAACATGGCAGTTAAGGCGCGGCCCTTTAGTTTGCAGCTCGTACCGCATGCCCGCAGATAACCTGATTGGGTCACAAGTTCAACCACCGGGCTGAAGGCGAATCACCTCTTAAGCTGTGTGTTAAAATGTTACCAAATTTATAATTAAAAGGGAATTATTTCTTTTTGCGGCTAAAACCGAATAGAAGGACAATGAAAGCAGTTGATATAGATCAGGACAACTTAGAAGCAAACACTCACAAAAAATGTGACCTCTGCTTATTTAAATATGGGAGATATAGCCCAATAGAATGAGCACCTTAACACTAATGGTACGTCGGGGGTAATTTTCTACCCCAGGGGTCAGTTAATCTCCTTATAACAAGAATTGTAGTGGGAATTTATTTTTGAAACTTCGTGTATTCCTCAGTCATTCATTTATCCACATGATTCTGCTGACTGGCAGCAAAAGGCTAAATACCATGTTTTCCATCAGTCGTTTTCTAAACCTGTATGTTTTTGACTACCAGAGGGGGGGGGTGTCGTTTTCGACCCCTAATCTTCAAAGAAATAAAAATACTGATTATTCTTAAACCTATTTTATTACCATTAGAAATTTTCTTTCACTTCCTTGTGAAAGCAAGAACAAACTGGAAACCAAGATCACGAAAGTTAGGTTCATGAATTCGGTTGTAATTAAATCATTATCAAGGTCTGAAGTAAACGGGGTCGACACCTCCGACACAGAGATGCGCATATATTGGTTTTTCCTATCTACCCAACATGGGGTCGAAATATACCCCCCAATGTACGGATAGGTATATAATTTTTTTTCCCTATGTACCTCACATGGGGTTGAAATATACCACTGACATACGAATCAAGTGGGAAAACATGATATACGATTAGGGTTAATTTGACATTGTGATAAAAATTAGTGCGACTTGTTAAGTTAGTTTTGAATACTAGTCTCACCTTGGGACAATAGAAGTTAGCCATTCATTTTCAAACAATGGGCATACATAATCCAGGTAATATAATCCGTTCAGGGCTGGATAAGCTTGCTGCGACAGCACGGCAATGAATAGAGATTGGTCTCTCAGATAACTGCTTTGAATTATTTCTGTGTCAGTAAGCCAAGTGAATTTTACATAAACTAAATATGCCAAGTCAGAAAGATAGACGGTATACCGATAATATATGTGTTCCAAGTCTGTCAATTTTCCTTGTATCTATGAATAACTGTATTCCTTTGTTTGGTCTTACGCTCTTTTATGGACGGGACATGACTTAAAAGTAGAAGATGTTTGAAGGTGTTAAGGTTGTAGAATTATTTTTAATTGTGCGAACTGCTGCCCCTCTCCTCTCTAATTTGGTTACAGATGCTTTAATTAGCTCTCCCTCCTGCTCGCCGTGAAAAGCCAAACCGAAGCCATATTAATACAGAGTGATTCTAAAAATATGCTGTTTGGGTATAATTTTTACCCTAAAGTGTTTTCTAACTATTGTC
The DNA here is from genome assembly GCA_003991915.1 of Elysia chlorotica. NCBI lineage: Eukaryota > Metazoa > Mollusca > Gastropoda > Plakobranchidae > Elysia > Elysia chlorotica. Next base: position 308,532 of record RQTK01000237.1, on the reverse strand, counting down.
ATGAACTAGGGTGATAAATGTTTGAATGTGTGGTATAGATTCTGGTGCTATGGTCTTTGAGTGTGAAGTTGCTCAGTGAACCTGCTTGAAGGCATCAATAAGTTCATTATATTTTGCACTTAGGGCAAATGCCATGTCCAAAATGTGTTGTTTCCATGTGCATTCCTTTGACTTTTACCAATGTATGATGTGAGTTGTTTGTAGACTTCAGCTGTAATGTATCTATGACAGTCAGTCAGGCAGTCAGAGTTCCTTTTCTTTCCAGAGGTCTCCAATCTTTCTCGTTCAAGCGCAATCTCCCAGCACTTGATTTTCACTCCAATCGAGTCCTCCACATTCTTGACCCAACTTATCCGTCTCCTTCCTCTACCTCTCGTGCCTTACACCATACCCTCTACGATCTTCTTCCACAATGAACTGTGGCTTCTTACATGTCCGTATTATTTAATTTTTCTCTCTTTCACTGTTTTTGCTTATATTTACCAGCTCTAGTATTTCAAGATTTGTTTTCTTTTCTTTCCAAAAGGCTCTTGTTGTTCTTCTTTATATAAATCCACATCTCTAAAGCATCTATTCTTCTTTCCTCATCCGCAGTCAGAGTGACAGGAGTTTCCAATAAAGGATCTAATGTGATGTAGTTATCTAAAATCCTATCTAAGCCTAAGGCGATGGGACCTGTCCGGACACTTAGAAGCCCACAACCATGGCTGTTTAAATCTTTTTCGGCAGATAGTAGATCCCTTTCCCTGCTCTTTCTTTCTGCCTCAGTTCTGGAGAGGAGAAAACAACTCTGATGCTCTATTTCCTCCTTTAAAGTCTGAGCCGCCTGCCAGTTCTTGCCAAAAAAATAAAGGGATTCTGCTTTATCTGTGAAATCTGTGCTTAACTCAAATGCTATCTTCATGTCCATATTGTGTGCACTTTCTTCTAACGTTCTATGGTGCTTTAAAACTATACCTAAAAGAATGTGCAGATAGGGTGGAGCACTTTGCTCTGGTACAACGAGAATTAAAGGAGGATGAAAACAGCTCTAGTTCTACGAGAATTAAAGGAAGATGAAAACAGTTATGGTATCTGTCTTGTTTAAAGGCTGGTGATGTGAGACTCGTCTTTTGTGGTTTTAGTGGGTTCGGATGGTGTTGATGTAGCCACAGAGGGTCTGGCAGCTCTTTGTCATCCACCCAGAGATGGAGGGCCTGTGATTGAACAAGTTCGCTAATGTTTTCTAAGTTGTGCTCACTTTCAGTATTATGAGAAAACAAAATAATGTCCTGTAGTTTATCTGTCAATGCTGTTGTATCAGTTGGGTTTAATGGGTCTAGTGGTGCAACGTATGAATCACTACTTCTTTTATTGGTTCACAGGCGGCTTCGATATGAGAAACTAGTATTTTCTAAAGCCAATGTAAAGGACAAAGAGTCATTAATGGTTTACATTTCGCCTGTTTGTACAGTAGGCCTTTTACACGATCCATTTTTTCTTCCTTTTACACCAAGAGATGTGATTTCAAGATGTAAATGTATGGAGCAATCGAAACTATTTCAGATATGGCCTATATCCTTCACCAGTTGTCTTGCTCTGAAAACTGTTCCTTCATACTTGAGGATTTTCACAGCTTTAAACTTGTTCACACAGTGATAGCAAATCGTGGAGGAATGTTTATTGATTTGATCTCCTGAAATCTCAACACCAAATGTTATAAGAATTTCACTTGAAAAATGCTTCTCTTCGTTTGACTGTTAAAGATCTTTCACCACAGATTCTGAAAAGTTGGTGCAATTTGTTAAAGTGTTCAGATTCTAAATTAATTTTCGTTTTGTACTAGTGCGTAGTTGCAATATTAAGTTTGTTTGATTGTCATTTGCCTTTTTCTATTACAGTTCAACGTCAAGGAATTCATGTAGCCTGAGTAAGTTTAAAAAGAAGGACATTTTTTTATCATATAAAATCACATATAGACTGACCCAATTTCAAACTTTGACAATAGATTTATATTTATCTGCTTGAAGTGGGGACATATTCTTCTAAAGAAAATATTGATCGGTTTATAATTACATTACTTAAGTTAAAGCAATATAAAATTTGCTATCCACACCTGTTATCACAACAATACATTTATCCCTAAAGTTTAGGACTTAAAATCAATCCAAGAATCATGCATTTTATCTCAGTAAAACTGGAATTAATGGGTTGAAAAAAATACAAGAAAAACAGAAATTATGGGTGGCTGCTTCTTTGCACAGGCACATTCCACAGGCTAGCCCTGAGAGCAAACTAAAGGGCCACAATTGCTGTGTTTAAAAAAATCATGTGAACATTTTCTTCCACATCTGATCAAAATCTCTCAAAAAATAATATTTCTAATAACATTCCTGTATAACAAACCCCTCTTAAATACCAATTAACATATGAAACAATATTGGATAAAGAAATGAAATTTGAGTGTATATGGAAAATTTTGGGCTCTCAATATTCTTCAAATCATATAAAAAGTCCATGTAATAAACAACGGTCTTTGTTTTTAATGAATCACTGAAGTGCGGAATTTAATTCAAACTATGGTCATGTTATTAATTAAAAAGTGTGCAGTGAAGCATAGTAAGACAAGGCAAGACAAACCTCTCTTTGACTGCCTTCCAATTGAGCAATAGCCACAGCCCTGAGTGGAGAGAAGATCCCAGAATAAAGAGTGATTACACAAATAATATTGAAATAGTCCTATGCAAAAGAGAAATTTTTTCAAACGTATTTAACTTTGATAAAACCAGAAGATAGCCAAAGATTTCCATTCAATTCCATAAAGCAGGTTAAAAAATTGACGAAAAAGGAAAAGTAAAAAACTTCAATGGCCCTAGCATTTACAACATCGGACTCAACGAAACCTCGGCTGTAACGAGGACTATCTTATGATCTATGATTTAGAAACGTAACTGCACACACTATGGACTTTATAAAATTAATTAAATTTAGAAAATAAAAGTAGAAATGGTCGAATTCAGTTTTAAATCCGACACATAGCGCAAGAAATAGTGGGTAATAGAATTTTATTTTTCAATGATGAGAGAGGAGGAGACTGATTATATAAATCTTGTGAAAACGCTAAACAGTGACTGTACTCACGTTTTCCAGAACGCTGCACTGGCTGGTCGATCCAACTGGGCACTAGTAAGTCGACACCAGCTAAATGCTCGTCTTGTCTCATTAGCCTCAAGGCACAGATCAAGAGTTCTATAACAAAGTTTGTAAAAAGTTTAAATATAAAGAAAGTAGAATCACCGAAGATGAGATTTTGGGATCATGAAGGAATTAAGAATTTCAAAATACCTTAAGGGGTAGAATAGTCCTAAATCTTAATCTAAGGTTAATGGACTATTATTCTTGTGCAGCTAAACTTCAAAGAGGAAAAACATAACATATTCAAATCTCTAAAGCATTTAGCAGTAATGAAGCACTATTCAATTTGAAAACACATCACAATAAGATCTAATTAAAGATTTTTACACCTTAACATTGAAGACCAACATGAGACAATGATACATTTTTTCTGTCATGCATACTTTAACCCTAGGTTTTTTCAATATCATTTCTTTTCAACAAGTATTGTGCAAAACTGAAACAACGCTTTTAGTATTATACAATGCATACCTGACAATTTGACATTACAGAGACCAGAACTTTGATGTCAAATTAAGGGGAAGTCAAATTAAAAGATATAGTATTTTTGGGTGAGTGCCAAAGCTAGAGTAGCTTGGCTGTGAGTGTAGATAAGAATCTACACAGTGGTGTCCTTTGTGCACTATTGGCTAATCTAGTCTGTACAAATTGTATTAATGTTTGCAAGGTTATATCAGTCTAATACAGACACAATCACCTGTTCTTTTTTTTTTTTTTGGTAAAAAAAAAATAAAAAAATTAATATTAAAAATCACATGTCAAAATAAAAGAAATGAAGCCCTTAGTTGTCGAATTTAGAAAAAATATGCAAGAGGCAATTAAAAGAGCTTATTCCTGACTTTTTAAGTATGTCCAATTAAGTGTAATGCAGTGTACTTGCAAATCTCACACCAATATTAAATCTCAATACAGTTTTACAACTTTTAGAACTTTGTAATCAGTCGAGTACTGTTCCTGATGTTATTTCACTATGTGTTAAAACTCCATAACAAAATTCTTACATACATATTTTGCACCTAGAAAAATGCATGGACACCAAAAAAGAAAAATGGTCATGCCACGCTTTTTACCAAGAGTTAACGATCAGTTACATGAATTTATTGCTTCTGATTCATGCTGAAATTCAACTTTTTCCATCTGCTTTTTTTTTGTGAGAGTTTAATTATATTATTATCAGTGTTGAAAAAATGTTAACTTTAAGTAACATAATACGCATAGTGATATTTTTGCTTTATAGACGCTCCACTAAAGAATAGGATGAGGTAGCCTTGGGGATAGAGCAACCACTTGTAAAGCAGATTGTGCGTGGTTCCAGCCCAGCTCTGGCAGCCAAATTTATTCCTACTGGTTGGGGCCGTGTCAGTATAATGTGACCAACAAAGTTCCTTGTACTCTGATCTGGGGAAACGTCAACATGTAACACTTTTCTCAAGATGTACAAGACATTAAACTACGAGAGAGATTTAGACATTAAACTACGAGAGAGATTTACTATCTCCTAAAAAAAGAATATGATTGCACAGACCTGAGCAGCAGCTGGACATTTGAAGGTTGTAGCACCAGACACATCTCTAGAATATCCAGTCGATCTTTGGCAGGGAGCTCCTCCAGCCAGGCCTCCAGCAGTTGGTTACAGTAGCGGTAGTCAGTCCAACACACCACTCCCCCTTGCCCCGCTGACAATCCAGACCCGACATCAAGCACAGGGCTGAGGCCAGGGGAGAGGCTGCCGTCATTGAGGGCTGAGGCATGGGACGTGTTAAACTTTGTGGGGACTGAGCTGAGAGAGCGAGTCACCATCTCCCGCAACTCTCTCACTGGTGTGCCTGATCTCACCAAGTACTGCAAGTAGCTGATAGGGGAGGTAGGAAGAGCACATATTGTATAAATACTAGCAAGTCAGATTACATTAGGATAGTCAGCTACTTAACTATACTTAATAATGCCTAACAACAGTCTTGATAATTATTCTGAGAGCCTCTTAACAACTTTTTTAGAAATTAAAATAAAAAAATTTAGAGGTCTTTCAATTTAAACCATGTAAAATCAAAAAGCAGGGCTAAAAGTGGATTTGGAAAACAGTTTTCCTGGCTTTTTCCTGTTTTTTTCCACGTCTTTCTAAGTTCCTGGGTTTTTACCGACTTCCCGGTTCACTTCGAGGACTGAAAGAGATAAATGTGAGTGTGTGTGTGTGTTGCTATACAACATATATTTTTGTCTAAACTATAAGGATCAGTTGTAGAACCAGCAATGATCAGGACCAACCTTTGCCACAGAGTGACCAGGTCAGAGGGGCAAAGTACATGCACCAATGCCCTCTCAAACATCTCCACTGTCTCATGCATCTCTCCCTCCAGCTCCAGGAGCAAGCTGAAATGGCAATTCCAGAATACTTCAATTCTTATACAATCAGGATCAGAGAATACCAAATTCTATTTACCTTCTTTATGGATATGGTGATAGAGCTTTGTAATTCTTGAGTCGCAAATTATCAACGGAAAAATTTTTCTTTTTTTTTTTACAAAATGTACACATGATATTAAAATATGAAAATAATTTAATGAAATTTATCATATTTATCAGGTATATAGCAGGACAAGAGCTGAATACATATGACAAATTGACATGCTTTCACAGTCCCCACTATCTAGGATAATTGGATCGTACTAAACTGGCCAATGAGATTTGCCATAAAGATTTTCATGCCAGAGTAAATCATCAATTTATTTTTTGTGAGATCAGATAAAGGGATAGCACCCATTGAACCCTAATTGTATATCAGGGTGCCAAAGCACTTACAGTGGGAAATATTTTTTGAAATATTATAGTCTCCTCTTTTGAAACTGCATATACTACTTAAATGACTATTTTGATTATTTAAAAAGTGGAATAGAACATTGAAAAGTAACACATTTCTTTGGTTTAATTAATGCACTGGATAAAAATTTAAAGATACACAGGTGTATACAAAAAAAATATCCCAAAAGCTTTCAGCAGTTTAAAATTTGAATACTAAATTTGAATACTGTAAAGTTGTAGTTGAGTTGGTTTAATGTCCAACATCAGCACTATATAGGCTATATTGTGGACGGACTCCAAGACTGACGTCTGACAATTGTATGTGCTGCCACACACAAGACAGGGCGGGAATACCATGACTCCTGTCTCAGCCAGTCACATTAAACTGACACTGACCCAACCAGTAGGTAGCAACCACGGACCTTTTGCGTCGGAAGCCGATGTTCTACCCCCGGGTAACCGCGCTCCCCGAATACTGTAAAGGGTTACTATACCAGAAACAGAGCCACATGTGGATGTCTTTGTGGAGATGTAAATTGGTTTTCTGCTTGAGGTGAGCTATCTTCAGAGAGAACCCCTCTGGCTGTTTCAAGAGGCGACTGAAATAATAGCAGTAGAGAAAACAAAAACAAAAAAACATGTAGTATGTTGAAGGGGAAGGGTTTCTATGAAAGAGATAAAGGAAGAAGATAGAGATGGAGTGGACATAGAAATACTGAGATAAAAAGAAATGGAGGGGAAGGTATTATGGAAGCAATCAGGTGAAAATACTGAAAATCTGAAGTTCAAAGAATTTGGCAGTTATGGAGAGAAGACAAATCAAAAAGATACTGAGCAAGATAATCTTAGAGCATAATTATAGGGGCCGTTAACGGAAGACTGATTCAATTGAAGAAAATATAGATCAATTTTTGGGAACCAGGTTTTGCGAATAAAAATATTACACAAAAAACATAAATTGCTTTGGATATAGTTAAAACTAATATAAATAGAGTTGGCATTTATCTTAGATACAACTAATAATGTTAAATAAATAATCAGGATTTGCAACAAGATCAAGATTTACCAGTAGAGAGCGTTGGGATCACACTCATGCAAATTCCCACTAGCAACATCAAAATGAGAGATGGCAAACTGTTCCAGGTTGCTCAATGCTTTCTCCTCCTCACCCTAAGACAAAAAATTAAAACACAGTCACACAAACAATAAAACATTAAAACTTGAGATACAAAATTGTATAATATTTTTTTATATATATACATATACATAATAAAAAAAAAATTAATTACCTGTCACGACTTAGAGTTTTGAGCTGCTGCTCTTGTTACGAGACTTGTTCTTTGTGTTTGACAGCAGGAAACGTTTTTTGTGGCCGCAGAGAGAAAAGATCTCCTTTCTTTGGTCTAGGGTTGGTCTCTTCATGATTATCTGGTACTTTCCCTCTAGGCACAAGTGACACATTTTTTTTGGCTGGAGTGTACGGCTACATTTGTCTTACAATTTCCCAACGTAATCGATGGTCTGTGTTGTTGTTTTTCAGTGTCCAAATATGCTCGCTTAATTTCGTGTCGTGCATCTTGTGGTGTAGTTAGAATGATGACTTGTGGAGATTGTACCTTGTTTTAAACTCAGCCCTATATATGTTTCTTTCTTGCTTGTTTTTGTTTCTTTATACACAACACATTTTGCTAGACAGTTGCCAATCAGGGGGCAGCTCCTTTGATGCTGCAGTTGCAGAGTTTTGGTTCATGGTCGGCTTTTTTCTTAGCATTAAACTCTTCTAGTAGTAGGTTCTTGTTGTGGTTCATTATTGTTTGTTTTATATTAGGGAGGCAACTGTAGCTGACTTTTATTGTATTTTTGTTAATAATTTTATGTAGTTTGTTGGATCTGGGGAAGTGCCTTTCTATCAGGTTTATCAAGTCCCTTGCGATCTTGGTTGAGTTATTTTCCTCGTTCTTTGTTGCTTTGTTACTAGTTCGTATTTTTTTACTTTTGATCAGCACCGAAACCGCTTCTTTTTAGCACATTGTTGTATGCTCTGCTGGCATGTTTGAATACCTCCTCATTCTTTGAGTTAATATTTATCCGATAGTTTATGCTCTTGGGTAGGTTCTTCTTTATGGCTGGAAATGGTTGCCGTGCTTGCTTATATAGTTTATTGGGTTTCTTAAAGGGTTTGTAGATATAACTAATTAGCTCGAGGGTCATGTCGCAGAAGTCCATGATTTTTTTATTTGCTTCTATAGTTATGTTTAGCTTGTTGCGTTTGAAGATTTTACATATATCTTTCTTAATTGTCTTAACTTGTTTCGGTGGTAGTGCGCAAGTGGCGCCTTCATTCAACTCATGATGACATAAAATGAAAACTAACTTGATTGTGAACCATTGGGAGCAGTTTGTACAAAATTTAAAAAGGGTACAGTGCAACTTTATGTTACAAAAAAGGATGTGGTATTTAAGCTTTTGACTTTTTAGCTTTATGCATCAGGCTAAACTAAAAAAATAAAAATAAAAAAAAACAAGGGGAAGAGAGATAACAGTAGCCAAGAGGAAGTAGGAAGAGAGGTAAGATGGCAAATAGGAGGGAGAGGGAGTAAAGATGACAAAAGAAAAACAAAACCCAATAAGAAAAAAAATTAGAGCATTATGATTAAACATACAAATATGCAACTATGGAGTATGCATAACATAGTATTTATAAAGTTGTTTAAAATGAATGTCTCACTACAGCTTTTTAAATGGAAAATTCAGACCATAACTTACATTTAAAAAAAGGTGCATGTTGTGATAGAAATGTAGTTTGGCACTCGAACTGTTTGATGATAAAGCCTCTTCAAAAACCTATAAAGAAGAAAACAAAATATCAGAGGAAATCTTGTAAAGTTGAGAGCACAAACCATTTTGGTAAGCATTTGCAAAAACTTTACTTCAAGATTTTTGCTCAATTGAATCTTGTAAAATTGTCATAAAAATATATACTCATCATAAGAGTTATTTCATCAGGCTTAAAGTTTCAGCCCATCATGATGAATATTCTTTAATCTTTTTCTTTTTTTAACAAATTCACATAACCTTAAAAAAAACTTTTATCTTCCACCAGAAACTTAGTAATTCAGACATTAAAAAAAAAAAATTACAGTTTGTTTTCAGTTGCTTATTATCGCAGGTTTAATTAGGTTTATATTTTTTCCATGCCCAATATTTGGCCTCAGCCCCAATCTTTACATAGTATTAGTAAACATGGATATGAGAGGATTGCAAATAATTTCAAAGAAGGACATTTAAAAAAAAGATAATTCCCCTAGCAAGTATTTTAATCTAAAAAAAAAACCAACAAAATCTTGGGTTCCCTTAGATATACAATTTAGATTAAAATTCCTGATAAACAAAAGCATGGAGAATGTCTGAGTGTCTAACCAACCTGCTTCACTTTCTTCATCTCATGAAGATAATTGTGAGTTTGAGCCAATGTTAACCACAAGTCAACCGAGGTTTCTTTGGTCATCAGTTCCCTGCACACGTCAACGGCTTTCTCAGGCCTAATTCCACAAAAAAAAAAAAACACAATGATCACAAAGGATCAGTGTTCTGAAGCGAATCGTATGGTTTGATTAAACATAATCCAGAAAACTAAAATGAAGATGGTTGTTCTGCATGATCTTCTTGAAAACATATTCAAAAAAGCGAAAAAAAAAAAACAACAAAAAAACACTTGTTTCATTTTTAAAATTGTTCAGAATATTTGAAGCACAACCCAAAGTCATAAACGTAATGGTATATGTGAAATAAAACTTACAATTTAACAGAACACTATAAAAATATGTATAACTAACAAAAAAACAAGACATTTGCACCCTAATCTTATGTTGTAAATGACTATAACTATATCATACCTTTCACTCAGTCCTACTTCATTCTATTAACTTAAAATAAAAAAATTTAAAAAACAGCAATTGAAAGTAGATTTTATTGATTTATTTGATAACCCTATAATGTCAAACAAATTTTTTTTTTCATTTTTGTAACATAAAAGTTAAAACTTATATAAAGTCTTGTTTTTGTTGTTTTTTTTTAATGGAAACCACTGGAGAATGACCACTTCACTAGCAGCTTCCCCTTCTTTGATACTAAAAACCGTAGGCTCTAAGATCCACCAATCAAGAGCTGTGCTTCATAGCGCTGTTTATAATGCCCTTTCAAACTCCTCAATCATTATTACAAATTGTTCACACAAATGTATACATTTCAAATACCAAGGGAGGACCAACCTGCCATGGTCCAGCATCAGATTGACCAGTGACTGGACAAGGCTCACATAGAGACCCTCTGCCTCCCGATCATGGTCAACACCTCCTTCCCTATTGGTCCACACCTGGGCTGCCAGCTTGTGCAGCCTCACAAGACGATCCAGCGACGAACTCAGGGATGACTTTGACTTCCAAGCCAACAAGATTTTCCCCTGGAACAAATATTAGGTACGATGGTTTGGACTTGTAGGTGATTTCATTGTTAGCAATATTGCATACATTATGTTTAATGGCTACACTACAGCAGCCAAAGATGTGGTCTCCAAAAAGTTATAAGAAAAATTTTTAAAAAGACAAATTACTTTTAAATCCTTCTTTGATCTGTATGGTTAGTATGCTACTTCAAATTGTTAAAAACAGATTTAATTCAAATATAAAAGTTGCAACATATACAGAATTATAAATACAAAACTAAAGTTTCATTGATGTTTTTGTCGGATTTCACATGTACAATTATAATCATGTCTTGTGTATTTATTTTTTTCCATATAAAAAACAGACAAAAAATCAAAATCCCTACCTTGGCCATGATGCGGCCTGGGTTCTGGTTACCATCACCATAGAAGCATGTTGGTAGCTGGTGCCACTCTAGCACATGGATCAGAGTTAACCACAGTACGAGGTGATCCTTTACGCTAAGCAAGCCACATAATGACTTCAGGCAGTCCAAGTTAGGTGCACTTGCCTTTGCTTTAACACCAAGAATGGCCTAAAAAATTGTCGTAAGATGATAAAAGAATCAAGTAAGAGAGGTGAATCTCAAATCATTACTTCAGGTTTTGCTTAAGTTTATTTTGCAGTCTCCTTGGTTTCACAAAGAATGATACACTAGCTTATGTGTTGCTACTCAGAAACGTAACCCAGAGTCCTGGTTATTTTGGAATTATCAACAATTAAAAAAAATTGCTTACCTCAACAAAGTTGACAGCTGTCTTCAGACGTCCAGCATTAACATTGAGCGACAACCTGTAGATAATCATTTCTAGAACTTGGTGTGACAAAAGTTTGTCACTGCCACTGAAAAACTTGTTCACAGCTGTGCCTCCGGATAGAATTGCATCCTCTCCTGCTGAGGTATTTGGCGGGATGGCCTTACAGGTAATATCTCTACTAGATGTGATGGAGTCTGCAGACAACTTTGAACTGTTTGTTGAATTTGGAGTACCCTCTAAAGTGTCATGTCTTTTTGAGGTGGTCCAAAGAAACTCAAGCACGTTCATGCTAACTGCATCCTTTTCTGGGAAAGTTTTTATAGAATCCAGATACTGAGGAAAGAGAGATTGACTTAATTTTTAATTACTTGACCTACACATATTTTTTCTAAATCTTTATCAAATTACCGTGGGTTGTTTTTAAATTCAATAAAACTTTCACTTGCAATTATATAAAAGTACATATTAGTTAAAACTGGAAAAATCAGGGATTACGGTAGTAGCTATAGCTGCGTAATTAAAACCTATCAACTTTGATTGATAAGTATAAGATCATCTCAAACCCTTCAGAGCCTGAAAGCAAATAAAACGTTTTTTTGCGCCTACATAGCTGAAACAATAATGCAGTTCACTTTTATTCCGTATAGAACTTCATTTACCAGGAACCAAATGTCATATGAAGGAGCATATTCCAGCGCCGTCTGGCAAAATTGAGAAAAGTCCTGGACTTGCGGGTGGCGGCGGTACAGACTCAAGTAACAGTGCCAGAGATCTGGCGCTCCTTGGTTGGCTTCCAAACCACGAGATAGAACGCTCAGAGCAAGGTCCAGGCATTCTGCGGGGGTTCTTCAACCAGGAATAAATAAAATTCATAACCTCTTTAAAAAAAATGAAATCTCCAAAAGATAGGGTTTCTATCATAGATTCATAAAATTGGAATTTCTACCAAAAACTTGGTCCCCCAATGCTCTGTCAAATACTATGGGACCAACTTTTTTTTTACAACTTTTATAATGATATTGCCTTTTGCACCATTTAGTGGACAATATGCTAGCATAGAATACTTTGATGCAAGACATCTCAACACAACCACAAAAAATTCTAACAAGTCTAATATGAAGAAGAAAAGAAAGAGTGTGCTGTCATTCTGGCATAGTTTTTTATGATTTTGTTGCCAAAGTTCTATCTCTGTTTCTCTCCTCACAACAAAACATTTTATTAGTAAGGCCCACCTGTTGGGGATGCAAAGCTTTTTTCCAGCCAGCTTGATCCACAGCTGCGTGTTTGTCATGTCCTGGGTGATCTCAGCCTCTAGGGAAGCTGACGTTGTGTTGCTGACAAAGTAGCGGACATCGTCCTCACACAGAACTGTGTCTTTGTCTGAGAATTGGACAGGTTTCTCTGGACCTTTGCAAGCATAGGGAAAAATTAGAAATGAAAAAAAAATCATCATACAAAATGGCCATACTATTTTTATTATTTTTGTTATCAAATTATTTTTGTTAATACATCATAAAATATTTAGATGAATTATAGTATTATACATATAGGGTAAGCCAAATGTGATTTAAAGAGTGATATATCCTCCTTACACTGTTTTCTTCAACAACTATATTTTGTTTATAGTGATCAATAATATTAAATAATCTCATGTATTGAAAGAAAATAACAAATTGTTTTGCAAATTCCAATCATAGAAAATTCATTTATATAATTTTAAAACAAAACTAGTTTAGATCAATGTATAATCAATGGTTCCATTAAAATCTTCAGTATGAAATCACAAGGAAATCTTAACATAATTAATAGAAGAAAACTAACATATTGCTAGTAGATCCTGTGAAGTCAGAAATTCAGAACTCAGTTTCTCATCCCTCACTTTCCCTTCTGGCTTCCACTTTCTTGATTCAGTGCAGATCAATTCATTGTTCCCTAAAGCAATATCATGAGTAAAAATCAAGCAGAAGCAGAAAAATTGGTTGAAAGAAACTCATACAAAGTGAACGTGAAACAAAGCAAAAATAGTTGAAAAAACAGTTCAAAGTTCCCAAAGACAATAATTGTTCTTGGTCATCTGTTTAAAAAAATATACTCATTCAGAAAGTTTGAAAATACACAATACTAAACGCTGGGGCAACATTTGTATCTTATTGAAATTAGTGTAAACTTTTTATTTTTACATAAGCCATTCTTAAAACTACATGACTTTCTAAACAAGTCACCAATGCCACCAAGTCCTAAAAAAATTTCCTGAATTTTTTCCGAAGTAAATGTACCCACTGCACAATGTTGACAACCATGGCAGCAGTGTAGCCGTTAAATATAATGTACTACAGCTGTTACATTCGCACGTTGTTACTAGTATCAGTATTATTCAGATCTATTCCACTTAATGATAATTTCGTACTCTTCAGTTGTTAACCTTTTTTATTATTTCAAACAATCCTTGTAACGCTTCTTTTCCTTGATGCGATCATGTCTCCGTGGGTTGGGATTAGTATTTGCTGGAAACCATTCATTATAAGAGTGATTGGAAGCAAGCAGTTTTCAACAATTGAAAAAATCAGATTTTAGGAATTCAGGAAATTTCTGGACAAGTGGTATCCCTGACAAGTGTACTTTAAAAGGTGTGTGTCTGTATCTTTAATGAAAGATAAAATGCGAGATAAAAGATACATACATGATGACCAACATTTTCTACTTCTACCAATTACAGGATATAAATCTATGTACAGTTTTCTATCTATTTGATTTTTTAAGCAGGTGAAATCAACAACATTAATACATTTTTGTTTTGCTTGAATAATACGAAATATTTTTTTAACAAATAGTGCATTTAAAATTGCAACAATTTTACAATCCACGGTTAATAATCTTAAGCATCGTACTTCCAGATGCTACATGCTCTCACCAAAATTCAATTGAGCCTCTATATTGCGATTGACAGTAAATTAAAAAAAAAATGTATATGTTAAAGCCTACTAAAATGTGTAAAATGAAAATATACATTCATTAATAATTTTATAAAAAATTTCATAAAATGTACCACGTTAATGCTAAATTTGATTTAAATTACCATTTAGTGGTTTTTGGTAAACATAAGTGTAAACCTACTTTTCCCACACTTGTCCTTGACTTGGGAGGACAGCCAAAGTCCTAGTTTGTCAACCGACATTTTCCCTTTGTGTCTATTCAGCAGTTTCTCCACATGAATTCCTAAATATGGGAAAGTTAAACTGTCTTAAAACTAATAAGATCCCTTGTGTAGTAGATTTTTCTTCAATGCTAAACAGCAAACAAAAATTTAAAAAAAAAAAAAAAAATTTAAATCAAAAACAACAATTCAGCATAAATTTTGAGGCTATGTAATGGAAAACTCCACAACATTTATGAGAATAATTATAATAACATGGCCTGCAACTTTGTAACTGGGAAGGGGGGAGGCTGTTTTTGTTGTTTTTTTTTCTGTTTTTTTTCAAAAGGGTTTTTCTTTGCTTGACGAAGATTTAACTGATGAAAACAAGCTATTTCATACAGGTTTTAAGAGTGACATCAAAAGGTCAGTTATGATGCAAAGTATCCTGAAGTGCCCACCTATTCCGGTGCAGATCTCCGCTGGACTTGCATTATCTTTAACGTTGGCTAGACCTGGACAATAAGAGACTACATCCTCCAGCAGCTCCTGCTCAGTCAGTTCATAGTCCTGTGGGTGCTGGCTGCAGAAACAAAACAGAAAAAAACATTGTACATTAATTATGAGCTGAGCATTTGTTGGTTTACATTGTAAAGAAAATTGCAATGATATGAATGCCTTAGCAGGTTTTCTAGAACCAAAAAAAAAACTTATTTTTGAAATGAACATAAAATATGAATCTTTTATTGTTCTCTGCCTCTATAATTTTTATATTGAAATTCAAGATGTTTCACTTATACTGCCTTCTATAAGAAGTCCATTGAATAAGAAAAGCCCTTCACACTACTTTAAAAGAAGTACTTGTTTGATAAAGAAAATTGCGTTTATGGGATTTAACATGATAAATTTTACATTAAAAAAACAAACTGATCTAATACTGCTGTCTACCAGCTAAACAGAAACTTACTACAGGCAAGAATCATCATTGCATGTTCCTTGCAAGTCATAGGGGCAGAGCACATGGTTTGGGTTTAACTTGTGAGAGTAAGTCTTGCTCTGTAGATGCAGCTTCTCCTTCATGCGGAAGTTTGAGCTGAACCTGCAACAACAGTGTCCAAATCAAAGATGCTCACTAATCTTAATGAGTCTTTCTACTCAATAAAGACACAAAATGTTGAACAGACTTTTTACAAATTCAAAACATTTAAAAAAAAAAAAAAAAGGCTTATCCCTTCTGACATCTTTGCTTACGATATTTAAAATGTAAACAATTCACACATCTGCCCAACATGCATGACGGATGACGACTCTACCTTTGCTGGGATGTCTTGATGGAGTAAGCTACTAGTTATGTTAAGGGCTTAGGAATTAATTTAGTGACACTATAGCAGTTAACTAGGATTTGGCCAGTCCAAGACCCATTCAACTGATGAGAAATGCTTTTCCAATGGTCAAAATGTAATAGATGAAAGCATCAGTTAAGTTCACTATTTTCTAATAAGGATGCAGTAACCCAGTGACTTTGATTGATAGCTGAAGTTAAAAGGTGCCCTTGTCTTTACATAAGATTCTACAAAAATAAACCAAGGAGACGTAATACCAATCAATGACTGATTTTTTATTTATTTTTTTATTTCACTGTATTACCTAACCAAAGTATGCCTGGTTGAAGGAAAGTGAGTATAAAACTTGTCAAAATTATTCAGCAAGACATTCCCACTTCAAATTGAGTAACAAAATACTAAACGGCAGCAAAAAAATGTATTAAATCCATTGATTAAAGCTGTATTCCCACAAGGTGATGTTCATGTATTCAAATGTGGTTGAAACAATTTTGAGATAAACATTGAAGATGATTTCATATAATCAAGAAAGCTTTACTGAAAAGTTTCAAGTCATTGGGGTTAAAGTGAGCGAAGATTCCAAAAATCTGAGCCCTGATTTATTACAATTCAGCTGACCTGTATGCTCTGAAGACCAGCAAATGACTTGTATATGGCAGCTTTGTGTGGGAAGCATCCTGCTCCAGATCTCTCGATCCAGGCTTGGTTATCCTCTTAACATTGAGCACTGCTTGAGAACCACTCTTAATCTGATAAAGACAAAACATCAAAGTTAAAGAGAAGATACTTTATACACTTTAAAAAAGTCAAACTTAACAAATATATAATATATTTATTCTATTTTTTTAATTATTTTTTTTGGGCGGGGATAACTCCAAGATTGCTTGTTTTTTGCTCTTCATTAAAGGAAGAATATATCTTCTCTCTGACTTTGATTTATTATCTAGTCCATAATTCACAAAAAGTTATGAGAAAAAAACTGTATAAAAAATTTTATGTAATTTGTAAATTTACTGACTGACAATGATTTAAAAAATATGCAATAGACATCCAATTACTCAGTCTGTTAAACAGATAATCTAATTTTAGACATTTCAACACTGATATGCTATGTTCTATTAGCTTATGAACAACAATATTTAAGTAATAATGACAATAAAAAACAACCCTGGGTGCTATTAAAAATATATACTTCCTATTTATGCTACTGAAAAGAAAATGTGTTTCAGTGATATGTTTGCAACAGATGCATTATAAATCAGGGAGAATGGTTGTCATTGCGTATTGTCTGTAGAGATGGATAGCAGAATACACTCACTAAATTAAAACTTGACAGAGCTTCTGAAAGCATTTTATGGCGACACTTCAACTGTTTTTCCATCTTTTCAGACTGAAAAAAACAAACAAAAAACAAAAAAACTTTCAGCATTGTTGGTAAAATGATATCTTCTATAAAAATGCACCTCCATAATCTAGATGATATAAAAATTCATTTTGCAACGTCTTAGTATATTAAAGAGGACCTGGTTTAAAACAGCAGATACACAATGACAATTTTTTGGATATAATTTAAATCCCAGTAAATATATCCAAAATTTATTACTGCTTAACACTTGTGTTGGCAGACCTACAAGACTACTAAATGAAATTTTTTCTCAAAGTTTCAAATTTAACAAAGCGGATCTTATTTTAAAGAAGAGAGTTAGTAATTTATAGCCCTGTTATCAGATTAAAAGCTATTTTAATCTGGAGACCCACCTGAACTTTACACAGGTTTTCAAGTTGTGAGCCAGTGGGCATAACAAACTTGTTCTTTTCTTTTACCATAATGTTTCCAACAGTTGCACTTTTATCATTTTTAACTGCTTGAACTTTTTGAGAACTTGCAGCAGAACAGCTTCGAGGTGTCTCTGGGGAATTTACAAAAATAAAAATATTCAAACAGAAAAAAACACCAAAAAAAATCAAACTTCTTTTCATTTTGAACTAGGCCAACAAAACATTGTATTATCATAGCTCCATCCATCTATCAAGTACAGTTCTTTGTAGTCTTGATCATGCTTCCCAATATGTCCCCATCCCTTGCTGATTTCAACGCATTCTTTTCCCTATATTAAACCATTTTGTTTTATATAGTATTACAGCTAAAGAATGTAAATACTGTGCAAGTGTAATAAAAAGAAGAAAAAAAAAGGAATCTCAAGATTATTGCAAAAAACTTATACTTGCAGTTGCAAATACACAATTTCACTAATTTGCTAAGGCACCTTTTGTCTTATGGAAGTGGTAAAACTAAGAATGTGTCTCAAACCTTTTGTTCCTTGCACAGGAAAACAAAAGGTTCATGAGTACGCATTTAACCAAAAAAGCCGGGACACTCCCAAATGCTTGCTATCCAGATATTTATTTTGAAATTCATGGAACATATTAAAAGCTACTATTATTATTCGTAGTTATTTTGAGGTTATTTTGAGTGGAAGGTGATCAGCATGACAAAAAGTGAGGAAAATTCATACAAAATATGTTTGTGTTTCATGAATTCATGAACTGACTCAAATTTAACAAATAAAAGAACCATACAGCTATTTAACATTCTCCTCACCTTTCAGCCCGAACGGCTCCTCATAAGTTTCTCTGGAAATTGATCTCCTAGGGGTCAAGGGTATGTTGGGTACAGTACTTGAGCTGGCATCCAACACTGATTTTCTCCTCTGCCTAGCAACAGTATTTGTGTTTGGCTCTGAGGCCTGAGTGATAGGGATAACATCAGGCGTAAGCGGCTCCTTCTGCAGTTTCTGAGTTTGCTTTGTGTTGCTTGCAGTCACAGTGATGCTAGCCTTGGCTTGTTTTGTGGCAGCTGCTATGGGTTGCACTCTGACTGTGGCTGCAGCATTTTTAGCCTGCTGCTTCATCAGACGCAGTTTTGCTGCTATTTCCTTCTCTTTCTGTATAAGCTTTTGCTTTTCCAGGACTATTGCTTGAGCTTTTGTTAAGTTTTCTGACATATTTGCAGACAATAACTGTTGAATAGAAAATTATTTAAAGATTAAAAATTGATCAATAATATTTTTTTAAATTTTTTGATTAAAAACACTTATATCCTTTTACGTCAAGAAAAAACTTTTTTAACATTAAAAACACTTAAATCCTTACGAGTCAAGTAGAGGCTATACATCATTAATAAAAAAAAAATAAAAAAAACTCTTAAGCTTTACAACAATTCATGTTTATGTAAAGGTTAAACAAAATGCTTTTTTTTTTCAATGTTTATACAATTTGAAACCTGAGACCAAATAGATCAGTTACAAAAAAAGTGAGGGAAAAGTTTGCTGCACAAAATGACAAAAATCTTTTATTGTTACTTTTCACTGAATACTTAAAATTAAGACAGAGTGTGTAATTCAAAGTTTCCATAACAAAATTATCTTTACTTAATATAATGCGCAAATAGGTGCATTGAGATAGGACTGGAAATTCCCATCTCAAAGTCGATGCAATTTCACACCAAATAAAAGCTGATCAGAATTTGACCCTAAATGGTGCCAAGGAGTAAAAATTTACCCCAAGAGTTGTTTCTAAAGAAATGAGAACTTAAAGGAAAGCTTGAAGCATGGTGCAGATTGCTAACAGAAAAAGGTAACTATGTTAAATGCATATATCCAGCCCAACTAACAGCAAATGCCAATAAGAATTTCTATCATCTATGAGGAGGACTCAGGAAGAGCTCTATTTACTAAAAATACCAAATTGCCTGTTGTCATGTCGTCATTTATAGGGCATGCTATGGGAGAAGAGAAAACTTGAGCACCATGACAGGAATGCTTGAAGGGAAAAGGAGCAGGGAAAGACAGAGAGAAAAGCTACTAGACAGTCTAGTTTTGTGGCTGAATGCGGTGGGACAAGATGGAGGCGCTAAAAGCAACAAGGGATCGAGCAGTGTGTTGATCGCCAACGCTATGAAGCATGGCACATGATGATGATCACCTCAATATCGGAAAGTCCCTCACCTGAGCATTTGCTGAACCAGGAGTCTTGTGATCAGGTCGAGGGATATAGGTTGGCCCAAAAAGCTGTCTCCCCAGTAGCAGCACCTGCTTTCCTTCCTCTGTGAGCTTTGATTTTGTCTTCAGCAGACGATTGGTGACTTGCTGCACCTTCAAAGTAAAGATGTAAGAAAAAAAAACATGAAAAATTGGTAAGCAGTTTAATGTCATCTTGTTCTTAATTCATTTATTTTGCCTTTTTGCTTCAATTTGCTTAGTAGAAATTGTAAAGATGTAGCAACAATAAAATTACAACACAGGATTATAGCAAATGGAGATTTTTTGAAGGAAATTTTTTCCTTTAATATTTTGCTACATTGCCATGTATATAACTGTCATCTTTTGTACTTTGCTTTTTTTTAAAACCATAATTTATGTTAATGTTTGTTTTCAACAATCAATAGTGGAGATGCATTTTCACTAAGGTGTGCTATTTTACAAATGGTTTGATTGCAGTAGCAATCTTGGCCAAATTTTCAAAACAAAGTTGTGATTATTGATGTCTTTGAAGAAATGTATTTTGCCAAACTATGTATCTGAATTTCTTTTTTATCAGATGCCCAGTATAAGCTATGAAGTTTTACTAATTGCTGGAGTCACTTGATATGTTCATAGAAACCTCTGTTTCCTCAATTATTTCTATGGATATAAATAAGGATTGAATAACTTTGAAAAAATGCTTACAGCCCTTTGGTTTTCTTCCCCTTAAATAGAAAAAAAATGTTCATAGGCTTTCTTGAATCTTACCTGCTTTTCTGCAGACTCTCTCTGTGAGGCAAAGGAGCGTGCTAACTTTTCTGCAACTTTCTTTTGTTCTGTAAGCTCAGCAATTCGCGCCTCCAACTTTTCTCGCTTTCTCTCCTCCAACTCTTGATCTTGTACGAATCGCAGGGCTTTTGCAATTAATTTCTTTACCAAAGCTTGATCTTGTTCAATACTGCGCCTGGAGGGGTAAAGAGTAAAAGTATAAAAACAATTTTTTTGGATAAAATCCTCAAAGTTTATGTTAATAATCAAGAAATGTTTTTCACTTACAAAATGTGTTTTAGTAATTACTAAAATATTCAAATTTCTAACCTAGAAATGATGTCACAGCATACAAAAGAAAAACAAAGAGTACATAATAGTATAATGTATTTGCCTTTATAATTCAGCATCTGTGATTGAAAGTAAGTTTATATACTACCTTATTTTTAACCCCTAACCTTTGTATGCTGATATTAAGATACAAAAAGTGAATAGCATACCTGTAGCTGTGGAAAATGTGCTCATGGTTTCTAAGTTTCTGATGTTGAAATGACTCCTGGCTGACACTTTTATCCTTTTCACAAAAAAAAGTATCATAAACAACAACAAAATTTAATAAAATTGTGCAGGCAGGGGTATGGTTAGGCTTAAATGACTACGCTAAGAGAGGTTTAACAAAAACAAACATGTCACCCAATAATGTTTTAACTTCAAAATTAGATTGACTGAGTTACAAACGATAAACCCTGACTTTTATTACCTTAAGATTTATATTGACATGAAAAATGGAATGATATTAACAAAAAATTATAATAAAAAAAAACAACAAGAAAATGTTACTAAAGAGCTATTTTGAAGTGAAACTCTTGTAGGAACCTTCCCACAAATTCTTTGCATGTTGGCACTGTATTAGGGGTAACCTAAGTTATTCAAAAAAACTTTTAATAAATACAGAGCTGATAGTTCTCTATCTTTCCTGGCCAAGCCAAACATTAAGCAAATCACTGCATTTTGAATTCTGCATTAGCCCATGCTTCTTATTATGAAAAACTATTTTGCTTTTCTTTTTTTTTTTTTTTTTGCGGTGAAATACTCTCAATACTTGATAATCAAAAGCAAAGTTGGATTTACATCAAGGTATTATCATTATTCAAATTTTTACTTTCCTTCATTGAACTCAGCAATGAAAAAGTCGCTATCATGAAATAAACTTTACCTTTATCAAGCTGCCAGCTGAGAAAGTTCCAGACTTCTTTACATTCTCATCTTCATCCTCACTGCCAGATGATGAACCAAGAGAAACAACAACAGGTGCTATCACAGGTAAAGATATCTGGAAAAATTAATGTTGTTGTTTCCATGATCCTAATTGTCATGTATGCCATAATCAAAATGTATTGATAACATATCTTTATCTGACTTTGGTTCTTTTTTTTTTTTTTAATTACATCCTTTGATTCATTTCCAATGAATATTGAAATTTACCAAGTACTCTTAGATAAGATAGAAAATTGATACAATTTCATCTTCTAAACATATACTAAGATATGTCACATAAGAACCATATATATGAGTTTAAAAAATGACACAAATATTTGTATCTTATCATTAATATTCTCACTATAAAAGTAATAGAGTAAATAGAACTGGATTTAAAGCAAGGCGGTTAAAATTTAGGTGTAACTGATTAATTGGAAAAATACCTATACTTCAGACCTCTCTCTTCTGCAATAATATAATACATGTTTAGAAGGAATACTAGATTTAAGGCTATTAAAATATAAACTGATATAAACCAGAGCCCATGTTATAAAAGCTAAGTTAGATAATCATTCGTTACCAATGAAAAGGTTCGTTTGGCATCAATATAGCTTGAACTCGGAACTCCAGGCTGTGTTGCCGAGCCATGATACAGTGATGTTGAAAGACTCTGGGCATTTCTGAGGGGCGATGAGGTTCTAGTGAAAGACGATGACTGCACTAATGGTTTTTTGTGGAGAGAATGTACTGTTGAAGTTTTGTAGACATCCATTGAAGCAGAGATGGTTGCTGCAGTTATGGCATGTTGAGTAGATGACTGAGCTGATATATTTTGTGCAGTGGGCGGAGTAGAGCTAAAAGTGTCCATTTGTACTCTTGTCAAAGAATGAACGTTGGAACCATAGGACGGGAAGAGAGGTGACCTTCCAGAGACTTCAGGGGTGGGACTGTTTATTTCATGGAAATCACTTGAAAATCTTTGGAAGGCAGTTATCCTGTTTTCAACAAAGGCACCTGAAGATGTGGAGTCAAAAGCTGAGTTATATACATTTAATTTGGAACCTGACTCCTGTGTTGAAGTATCAGCTTTTAGCAAATTATCTGATGCAGTATTTGACAAGGTGGACAATTGCTTCAATTTAGAGCAATCAACATCATCACTAATGCTTCCATCAGGTTTCGTAAATGTCAAATCAAGGGTCACTGCTGGTCTTGATGCCATCTGCTCTGTGTTACACTGATCATATGATGATCCTTGATTTTTCACCTGAGCGAGGTGTGTAGATATATTCCTGTAGTACTGGTCGTGCTCTTGCTTCATACTCAACATTTTCAGCTTGCTCAATGTGGCCAATGAGTAAAGCTGGTTAGAAGGCTGAGCTGTTTTACTCAACACAGGCGGTGGCACAGCCTCATCTTCCTCTGCATCCTCTAAATTGACTGTGGCTATAGAGTTGTTATTGGAATTATGGTGAGCTGCTGTTGTAAAACTGCCTTGGGTGTCTGAAGCATGATGATGCAAGGGGGGTGCATTTGAAAGCTCTGACCTCTGAGGGGACATGATTTTGGGAGATGGACTGGTGGAATGGATCTGAATCAGGAAGAAAAATAAATTATCATTTAAAATCAAACGACATCAAAGAACCGGTAAAAAAAAAATAGCTGCAACTTTGTTCATGGACTAAATCTATCTTTGTATACTTTCAATGGATGGCAAGACAAAATGGTATTGGTAAGATCATTAGTCTATACAGAATGAAAACTGCAGACCAAAATGCTATCATTAAGTGCATGAAAGAAAATAAAACATTTTACTAACAACATTAATTTATGTTGACACAATCCTATGTACATTAACAAAATATCAAAAACTTTGGGGGGTTTTACAGACCAATAGGACACACTCCTTTCAATTCACAAATCATATTTCAAACAATATATGGACATAGAAAAAATTTAAAATGTTATTCTAAGCTGTTCCAATACACATTGTCCACGAAACTTTATGAATTTGCAGTTGCAGAATTCCCTCCAAATTTCACCTGATTTTCTAGCACACTTCAGATCCCTGATTACAAAAGTTACACTTTACATGTCCACATCATTTTATTAAGATTATAAGGTAGCAACAAATTAATTCCATTCCTTGTAAAATACAAGTTTCAAGTCACTTTGCATGTTAGCGGTGAAAACGATTTTAATTGAAACATAAAAAGCTGAAGATTGCAAATCTGCAACAATTTTTATTCTATCTTCATTGGTTCAAAACATATGAATTTGAAAAAAAACACCTAAAAATAACACCATTTCATGAGCCTTGCTTACAAAATAATGTGACTCCGTTGAGAATCATTTGTAGAAAGTCTAAAGCTAGATATAGTTATATTAATAATACTTAGGCTACATTATATAGCCTACAATTCGAGTATATATGCATACAGGCAATTTAAATGGGAAAGCGAGACCTCTTCCCCTCCTAAAACCTCGTCTTCCTCTGGGTCTATTTCTAATTCACTGAGCTTCTTTGATTTTAGTTTCACAAATGTCTCTAGCTACTCGAATCTGGGTTATTTTGCACTGTAGCATCTATATCCTTCACACGTACAAGTTTGTCCTTATTCAGAAAGTCAGGGAATAGCACTTTACAAGAATCTAGATCTAGATTTAGTATCTAGATCTAGATTTTGGCCGAAACTCTAGACATAGTGTAATTTTGAATGGTAATGAACGCGATAGACGATCAGTCGAGCCTATCTAATCTAATCTAGACAAAAGTATCATCGAGGAGGAACTCGAATATCGATTAGCCAAATAGATGTCTGCGTTTTACAATCTTTGCTTTTTAGTGTATTTTTTCTGTCCATTCGGTTCATCGAGTTTTAATTGGTAAAGAGCACTAAACACTAAGAGATCAGTTTAGTTAGCCATACAATGGTGGGGGATGCAAACAATTGTCACATTGATAGTAAAATCCTAACATCCGGAAGGAAGAAAGGAATACAGAATGAATGTACCACTATCGATAATTGAATGATATCGCCATGTTGATTATGTGCCTTACTGGGGGCTATCAATAAAGTGTTTATAATAGATCTAGAATTTAACGAGTCGGCCGTTCACCTAGCCAAACAGTGGGGCTATTCGTGCAACCATCGTGGAATTATAAACTCGCACATTTCCGTGAATTGTAAAACCAATGATTGTAAACTCCAGAGGGAATATCACGGAAAGACAGAAGGTTGAAAATACCAGGGAAAGGGGGAAATTCCTCTGTCAAGACACAAAAATGAGGATTTCCACGGATCTGCGGGAACCATGATCACTGCTTGATAAGCAAAGCAAACAAAGATCTAAGTAATCATTGTACAATATGCAACAAACTTACCCCCAGCTGATTTTTCCTTCTATTTATGACAGACAAGAGAAGCATCTCTCTCATTTTTTCCTCGTTTTCCTCATCACAATCATCATTTGTCTCACCACTGTGTTCTGTTGTTTTTCCCAGTGATGGGGAATTTGCCTGCGGAATCTCTTTCCACACACCAGTATCAGCAGCCGTAACTGATGTTTTTTTAACCTCTTGCTCTATTCCTGCTGGTATAGATGGAAGCGGTGCCTTCTTAGATGTAGGGATGTACGGAGGAGGGGTGGCATGACAAAATATTTTCACTGGAGGTGCTTCTGGTTCATAAAGAGAGTCGCCTTCACTGTCTCTTCCATTACCTTTGTGCCTATCTCGCTGTGTACTGTCCAGCAGGTAAGATTTAGAGTCATAAGAATGATTTTTAGAATCCAACGCTCTCTTCCTAAATCCATAGGAGGGAGGACGAGCAGGTGGGCTATAAGATAGCCTGGACTCATACTTACTGCTAAGCATTTTATTGTCATGAATGCTTGCTTCCGATGGACTACTGTACTGACCCCTTTCCCTGGAGAGGTATCTAGGAGCTGGGCTTAAGTGGGGTGGGGTTGCTGGAGGGGAATGTGACAATCTCTGTTCATGAGGTTTTGGTGAGTAGTGGTGTGATCCTGGGGAGTATGGGGATCGCCCAGACTCTCCTTGTGGGGAAAACCATGATGGTGAATAGGACAAGCGCTCTCTAGGCGGGCTACGGCTGATATGAGGAGAAGCACAATGGGATCCTCTGATACCCCCAGTGGGACTTTCAGATTTACGATGTCTCCTGTGCCTTTTATGCTCTCTCGTTCTTGGGTCCACATCTGGGGAGCCTCTGTTATATACCGAATGGTCATGGAATCTGTTTCTATACATCCGCTCTCTATTGGTATCTTTTCTATATTCCCAGTCCCTCCAACTAGAAACTTGCTCTGATTCTGCAACATGTCTTTTTGCAATGAAACTGTTTTCATCTAAACGTCCCAGGTAAACATTCCTATGCTCTCTGTTCTCTATAGATTTTTGTCCAGTATCTCCACTTTTCAAGTGGTGAAGAGACTCTGACTCCACAAAAACTGAAATAGGAGATTGTATTTTTCTATCGTCTATATTCTCATACTCAGAGTAGCCTTGGATAGGCTTCCAGATGCCTGGAGATAGTGCTCGAACTTGAGCTTCCTGAAATACACCCTCAACAATCCTGGAAGAAAGGGGATCTTTTTCATTCCGTGGAAGAGATAAATGCCCTGAATTTGCGTGTGTGACAGTCATAATCTCTTGTGGTGGGCGGGTGGGTGAGTCTTCTTCAAACACAAATCGTTTCCCTAACATCTCTCCTTTCGAGAAGCGTCTTTGTTTCAAATTAATTGATATCAACTGAGGCATCTGTTTATTTGATAACGGTACAGGTTTCAGCTCTGTCTCTGTTAGTGGGTCCTTAAGTCTACCTTCTGTAGCAAGCCTTATTTGATGAATTTGTTGTTCGATCGCTGAATCCAAGTTGATGGGTCCCTGTTGTATAGTTGAGCTTGGGATCTCAGTATTATTTTTAATGAAAGATTTCAGAGTCAGGCCCAAACCAACTGAAGCATCAAAACTATTAAATTCTGACTGGGACAAGATGCAACCTTGATGAGGTTGATTTGAGAAATGGTGGTGGTTGAATGGCACATTGGCACTTTGGTTTTTAGACACATCAAAGGCTGTGATGGGATTGGGTGGCGAGACTGTAGGTGGTGGTGGTGGTGGAGGAGGAGGTGGTGGTGGAGGTAAAGGTGGAGGAGGTTGGGAAGGGGGTGGGGGCTGCAATGGGAGGATGGGCAAGGAGGGGGGAGGTTGAGGAAGGATGCCAGATAGATTCTGAGTCACAAAGGGATTCCCTGTCATTGATATGGGTTGAGGGATGTGTGTTAATGCTGGTAAAGCTGCTGAATTCACTGCTTGACTTGAGACTGGTGCAAACAGTGGCATGTTCTGAAATAAAATGAAAAAATTGGAGCATAAAAAAAATATATCAGAAAGGCCATATTGTATCAAATACAATAGTGAAAATAATTCTACTTTTCAGCATCCTTTGTGCCATAACAGAGTATGAGAGTTAAAGCACTAAAGAGTCCTTAATAACTTAATACATATTACAAAACAACATACAGTTTTCACAGCCTTCAGCTACAAATAGTTTAATAGCAACTGATTTGGCAAGCCAAAACTTTGGCACAGCATTTGTAGAAAACAAGGAGCATCATCAGTCGCAGACCGATTCAACAGCAGGTGCCAGAATTAGTGTGTTTGAAAGAATAGCAGCTGTATTCATCGATGAAGGGTGTACTTGTACTTCACTTGATTACACGACTATTTTAAAAGAAATTCAAGTGTTCAACCCTCAAAGGTAACTTGATATGGAATGAAGAAGATTGGTTTGGTATTTACTTACATAAGGTGCCACAGGCTGCATGGCAAGCTGAAGTTTTCCTATTGTTGTAGCTTCTTCTATGAATAAAAAAGAAAAATTATAAAAGTAGCACAAAAAAAACTATAAAGATTATATCTTATATATATTAAATCCATTTTGTTTGTGTGCTAAAATCAATGATTTGAATTAAGTCAAAATTAAAACTTAGCAGCAAAAAGGATATCTTTAGCAAAAATTTAAGATTTAAGTTGTGGTTCAATATTCTGTTGCAATTATCAAAATGGATAGATAACGTATGGCAGAAATATAAGCAGCATAACTTGACAGTCTGTGATGACTAAACAAGATTTGAAATGAACTGATTAGAACATTTGAGTTTGTCTAACAAAGAAACAAAGTGTGAAAAGTATGGTGTTTCTCTGATGTTATAATTATCAATACAATAAATGTCAATAACTGTCTTGTTAAAAGCCAACTTTCTAAATACAGACTAGAGAAAACATACTTCAAGAGCAACATTATAAGTCATATCAAAATGGTGTATGTACTATTGACATTCAGATAGTTCAACAAACCTTAAGAGAACTTTTCATGCCTTAATTTAAGCCTTTAATTATAGATTGCGTTGACATTTCATTAGATAAGATTATAAGTTGTAAAAACAAGACACCACAAAGCAATATTTAGACTTTCAAATACCTTGGATCTCACATGACAAGCGACAGCCAATACAACACAGAAATATCGTCTAACCCAGGAATCATTCATTAATTTTAAATCCCCCAGCTTTCCCAAAGAATCCTATAAGAATACAGAACAGCTGGCAACGCTAGTCGATTGAGCTACTGGCGCTCTAGAACTATGTAGAAATTGAGACTCCTGCATATACCCACCCTCTTGGTACTCAGCACCGCTGTCAATATCCATCTCTACTTGGTCATAGTTGTCTTTGTTGTGAGTACTGGATCGTTTTTCGGGTGGTCCTGCTTTCTTTTCTCTCGTAGAATCACCAGATTTCAATGTTTTCTGCTTTGGAGGATGCTCTGTCTTTTTCTTCTGCTTCCCTTGCTCCGTCTCACTAGAGTTATCCTTGTCTGTTAAAACTGGTATATTGACTTGCCTCTACAGAAAAGAGTACAGGAAAAGAATATTTCAAGCATCCTAACGCAAGTGGTTCCAATTTCAAGAGGACTGATCGCTGGATTTATTTCTTTATCTTCTCTTTGCCTAGTTTAAAAAAAGTCTCCTTTTCCCTTGCTTTCTTCATGATTTCACATCCATTTAACATAAAATGATTTCTCTTTTAGTTATCAATTTTTTTTTAAATTTTAGAAAAAAGATCATGGAGTACCTAATACAGATTGTGGTCTGTTGAGTACATAATGAAACTAAGCCTCCAAGATATCACTAGCTGTTTAGAATCAGTTCAAAAGTCAATCAACTCCCCACCTTGAAATCCTTCATAGTGCCCGTGACAGTAGGCTTCTTGGGCTTGACTGTGCTACGCTCATCTTTGGATTTGACCAACTCCATAAACTTGTTGTAAGCCAGCTGAGGGTCATTCAGTGCCAGCTGTCGCAGACTTTCACACTGAAGGGCCCACTTGTCTCCTTTGCTGTCTTTACCACTGCGACCGCTTGACGAGTGCACACCACCTGTGAAAATTTAAATTATCATTATTCAAGTTTTCTCCAGGAATCTCACCAATGCTTATTTCATTGCAATTTTGTAAGGTGAGATTACCATGACAAACAAACTCAATAAGTATTAAATAGTTGAATGCAATATTACTCTTAACCAATGAGTTTGATTATTTCTCTATTATCTATATATACAATTGTCTTCGTCTCAAACTTAGACATGCGATCAAATCCAAACCGCTCCACCCTAAAATCCCAAATTTTACAGTAAAATTAAAAATGAGCCAGAGAAAATTTCAGAGTCATAAAACTAATAACATCAATGACTAATCGATTTTTAATTAATCAATGTTATCAACCATAATTACCAATCCATCTTATTTCACCGCGACTACCGGTCGGAAATGTATTAAATAGTTATAGAAAAAAAAAGAGGTGTATTGAACAGTAAAACGTAAAAAAATTTCACACATGCATGGATTGTAAGGTAAATGGAAATTTTTATCGAATTTGAACGTTTTAAATTCTGTATTTTTTTCTGCTAACACAACTTAATGTTCAATGAACAGGGCATTGGCTAGTTTAAAAAAATATAGTATTTTGCAAAGAGTTCACACTAATAATTTAAACAGTTCACAGCAAAAAAAAGAGTAGCTTCACCTTGGTGCTTTACTTGCATTAGCTTTTCTGTAAATATCCACATATTTTTTCTTAACAAAAAAAATTGTATAATGATTTCCATTTACTCAATGGCTCTTAATATTATCTCTATTTTAATACAAATATTTGCTTTGGTGGTCTTGAATATTTTCATAAAAGAAAATTGATAAAAGTACCTTTATCACTAGAGGTTCTTTTACGCCTCCTTTCCTTCATCTTTTTTGAAGTTGGAATAATTTTCGACTTGATATTCTCATCAACTATCTGGCCACCTTTTTCGTATTGATTCTTTTCCTTCCTCTCTTTAGGTAATTTTTTTCTTCTCTTGGAGGTGATGGTTCTGGCATCGCTTTTACCCTCTTCAGTTTTACTTTTCTTCTCTCCCCTGCAAATCTCTTGGGCTTTTGTAGAACGAACTTGCCCTGTGACAACTACATCGTCTCCATCATCATTTTCTTTATCCTCTTCCTCCTCCTCATCCACAGTCACAATCTCAGGCTCTGGTTCTGGTGAAATGGCCTCAGCATCTGGTATGATCACTACACCCAAATCCTGATTACTCTGAGGAAGCTCTGAACAGAGCACAAAATGGCATGTGTTAGTAAACTTCTGTTACAAGACTAATGCTATAAACATTGTGTCAGACTTTCCGGAATTTAAAGATTTTGACACATAAAAATATAATAAACAGTTAAGGCCATTTTTACTGGTTTTATTGTATTCAAAATTTTTTTCCTTCATATTTTACAAAACCAATTTTTTTTAAAGCTGTATCGTTTGCATGGACATTGTAGAATCATTCATAAAATATATCTACAAGTTATGACCTTAAAATATGTCTTTAACTATTTTACTATGAAAAGAATGATTCTCTTTGTTATACATCTAGTGAGCCCAGGAAAATCCCATATGACAATTGTAAAAGGTCATCTTTCATCTAAAAAAAAAAAAAAAACTTGCCTGGTAATGGCACACTAGTTTGAGCTGCCAAGAGGCGAAGGTGTCGAGCTGATGTTGCTAGGGCTAGTCGCCTCAATTCCTGCTCATTGCTGTCCTCTAGATCCTCATCCTGTTGACAATCAAGTTGGTAAGTGGGCCAGCTCAAAAATTTCGTTACGTCTGAGGTTTCGTAACAGGCGAGGTCGTAATTTTTAATTACTTTGTGATGTTTTGTTTTTTGTTGTCTTTCTCTGATATTTAATGTTTTAAAACAACTTTCTTGTTTCCCAAAATGATTTCACCTCCTCCATTGGCTCAAATTTGGTTTCAAACAAAAAACAAGTGTCTGTGTTCAATGAATAAGAACTGGCATTAATCTTGAGTTTGAGTAAATATTTTCAAAAGGAGCTGATGCTGCTCGAGCATGCGAGACTGGAAGTGAACTCAATTGAGATTTTAAAATATCTTTGATCGTCGGTACTTTATACCTCCATTTAATTTCCTGAAGAAACCCATAGACATACCTGTCCTAGTTTTGTCCACCTCGTCAACCAGGAGCACTACCGAATTGAAAAGGAACCCAAGTAACTGTGCAGTTCCAACCTTGGCTAAGCTAAATGTCTCAAGTGCCGATATCGGATCTTTTAGGTTTATGTGTGTGTTTGTGGCGTTTTGATCTGACAAGTAACATGTGCGAAGTGTTAAATGTATGTACGTGGATCTAGGTCTGAGAGAAATCATGCACAGCAGCGTATTTCTTGCCCTCCCCCTCTTTTACTGTTCTAGATACAGACGCTACATGACAACACATCTAAACAAAGTTCGTTTTCCCATTGTCAGGAATCAATATTGGTGACTAAACTAAATCTAGCACTGCCCGGTTAATATAATGAGAGAGAAGGGAATGGAGAGAGGGAAAGGGGGGGAGAGAGAGAGGGAGAGAGAGAGAGAGAGAGAGAGAGAGAGAGAGAGAGAGAGAGAGAGAGAGAGAGAGAGAGAGAGGGGGGGGGGGGGGAGGGGGATGGGACAAGTAATAAGCATATAAGAGAAGGAGGGGGGGTTGGGTGTTCTGCTCTTTTACTGCTCGTTTACCCCCCTTTGTGAACTTCAATTTCGCTTCTAAGGAAAGGTATTTTCTATGCCTTTGTCATTGAAAATTGAGAACTGATTAACAAGTAAGTGAAAATTAAACGAACTGGCAATGTTTGCGTGTCAAGGCTGGGCCAAGACTGAGGTGGAATAAACACAGTCCCACTCAAAGACATACCTGACACAGTGACAGTGATTCTGTGCATGTGGGGAGAGAAGAGGTGTGCCAAATCAATATGCCAAATAAACATGATCTTTCACGCTAACATATGCGAAAACCACACGCACACACTGCATCAAAGCTTCTCTGATCTCTATAGGAGTAGTGATGCAACACTAGTCCTAGCCCCGTCGGGCTGTCTCGCCACACTCGATACGACATAACATATTTCTTCCTCTTTTCCTCCGCCCCCTCCTCCACCTTTCTGTATCTGTCTGTCTCTCTCTCACTTTGAATCTGTACCTCCTCTTCGTGATATTTTTGTGGTTTCCACATCTACTGTTCTAGTTTCAAATATTCTCATTCTAGAGCCTGTTTAAGATTTAATTATACGTCAGTTTGTTAATTCTCATCATTAAGACATGGTAACTTAATTAGCTGATAACTCAGTACATAAACATCTGCACCCAGTCAATTTTTGCATATCGAGCATCCTTGTTTATGATCTTTCTATAAACTGGAAACGAAAACTTAACCTGCACACGTATAATGCGCCACGCTCGCGTTTTTCATAGCTATTTATAGGCTGAAATCTCTGGAAATCTCATCCACTATTCTAGCCCAGTACTTCGTTACGTCCAAGGTTTTCGTTTAGTCACTTCGCTAGGCCCAAGGTCCTTTTATAGGCTTTATATAAGGGGAAAAAAACAACCCTAAGATAGTCTCCGTTACGGCCGAGGTTTCGTCGAGTCCGATGTTGCTATATGCGAGATCCCCTGTATTATCTTCTACACTGAATGCATTTTTGGGTACACACATAATCAGTAAACCAACATTATGACTCAAGAGCTGCCACAGAGGAAAAAAAGCTCACCTGACCAGACGTAGCAGTGTCATCAATCTCAATACCAAGTACTAAGGACGAGTTTCTATTGTTTTTCTGGTCACTATTCGTTGGTCCATCAACACTGCCTGTCTGTTCAGTCTCATCGCACAGCTCAACAAGTTGTGTCTCAACATCTGTTGCTTTTGAAATAAAGAAAAACAAAACAATCTTATTCTGAATATGAATATGAAGCACTTTAAAAAATT
Source organism: Elysia chlorotica (assembly GCA_003991915.1). NCBI lineage: Eukaryota > Metazoa > Mollusca > Gastropoda > Plakobranchidae > Elysia > Elysia chlorotica. The sequence continues at coordinate 275,401 of RQTK01000237.1, read as the reverse complement.
TGTGTCATTTTTTATCTGTTGAAAAGTAAGATTACAAGAAAGATTATGCATAAATACGGGTCAAATTAATTCTACTAAATTGCTTCCTAGTTAAGCAGCAATTTTACAAAGAATATTATACATGTATTATTCATTATCATACCTAAATATACATTTTGCATAAATGCACTGAAATTTGTAAATTTACAGAAAATTTGCATCCTTGCAAATATATTCTAATTCTTAGATGATGGACTCGTAAAATGAACCATTATTTGCCTCTATTGGGTCCAACAAAGAATTCTTGAATGATGAAACTCTACGATGAAGATGCCATAGATATCCTCTATTTTGAAAGACTTGTAAAACACAATGCTAGAAAAATAAACAGTTAATACTAAGGTAGAACGCTATGCTCTTACCTCTGTCATCTTCCTCATTGTCCTCATCCCCTAAATTTTTCAACTGCTCTTGGATCCTTTCATACTCCTTCTGAAGACGTGCTATTTCCTCCTCAGTTTCATCTTGATTGTCAGCTTCACCAAATCGACTCCAATCATCAGATCTCTCTGTTTGTTTCATATGAAGAGTAGGACTCAGTGGTCTCACTGATGAAGCCCGGAATCTTCGATTCGACCAGACTATGTGGCTTGTTAAGTGTATAATAATGCACAACATGAGAGCCATTACTCAAAAACCATGCCATGAATGTAGGAACACATACACGCACGCAGACACACACACACATATATATATATACATAAAATGACTTAAAACATGGTATTTGAACTTCCTTTGGGACAAATGTTTTGTCATCAACTGAAAAAGAATCTAATTTTTCATAAATTTTTTATCATTAAAAAAAAAAAAAAAAATTAAGCACAGAAAGTTGTTATAAAACCTTTCATACAATGTCAGTCCATTTAAGCTTATATGGAAGGATACACTTTGAACATCCATGACTTTGTGGAGAATGGGTGCGATTTCTGTCATGAGTGTCTCTGCATCTTTTTCCATCACCATCTATGCTGCTGGCAGTGCTGCTTGAAATACTTAGACTTGCGTCTCCCTTGTCCCATCTCTTTGATCTGCTTAAGTCATTTTTCCTACTGTGCTTACCATCATGTCTGACAAATGATGACCTAACACTATTTGAATTGTAGCTGACTGTTTTATTTCCCTGCATAGCTTTACCAGAAAAGCGGCTATCATAATAAGTCTTTGCAGTGTATCCACTTTTAGAAAATGGTAACTGTCTATGGCTGTAAGAATCATCATCATCCTCACTCAACTCTCCCTCTTCTTTTGTGGTTGTCATTGCATGTGCATGATAACTAGCCATTGCTTATACAGGCAGAACATGGCAATCTGGACTATAACTTGTAAAACTACTCTTTGGTGTTCTGGCGAAGAGAAGGGTAAAAAGGTCTGAAGGAAGACTTTACAGAGTCATAAAGCATATATATTGTTAATAAATTGCCATTTATATATAATACACTGTAACGTTTTTGTCCATTACTTGGAGTTGGGAGTAGGACAGAAACACTCCTGTTCAGAATGTTTGAGGCCTATAAAATGCTGATCTACACCTGCATGTGAGAACTAATCAAATCGTCGCAACTTTTTGCGCACAAATGCACACATTACCATGCTGGACCTTTTACTTCATCAAAACCATAAGGCCCCAGCTACACCAAACTAGGCCAAGCCTGGGTCGTCATTCACAGATGACAAAGAACGCAGTCTTGGTATAAACAACCCAAGCAACACAGGTGCCCGCCGAATTGCACAGCCTTATTTTTATTTCCAAATATCTAAAAAACTAAGCTTATTTAATTTAATAAACAATTTTTATTGTGACCTTATTTTATTATTACTAATTATATACCGCTTGGATGTATACTTATAAAGACATTCTAGAGAAAAGTGCGTTTAAAAGTTTTGAATCGAGAGCCGCAAAACAATGGAGGTTGTCCAACACAGACCATCACAGATCAAATTTTGTCTCTCCGTCGCAAAACACAGATTGTCGGTCCATCATCGACAGCCTTTGAGTCTCGAGGAACTTACAACCACTAAAAATAGATCCCTGCATATTGTCTACGTCCTACTGGAAAGGCTGTATGAGTTGGTATAGTCGCTCCTATAGGGGACATTTTAAAGCTTAAAAGTTTAGGCAATTTAGTGAAAATTTCAAAGCTAACTGATTGAATTTTGTTTCGTGGTTTTAAATCTCTATAAAATGTGAGCAAGAATCTGTTTGAAATATGTTAATATCCTAAATTTATGATTTGTATTATAATGAAGTTTTTTTCTGCCCTCTATTTCGGTTCAAATTCAACATAGGAATTTTGAGCCATGTTTTTTAGATTATAAATAAGTAACATAAAGGATATTTATCCTAATTTTCTAACCAATGCAGGTTTACAATATGAAGTAACCATTGTCAAAATGTAGTGGAAAGAAAGAGAGGAAGAGAATGTGAGAGAGAGACAGAGAGGAGGGGGTAGTTTTTAAAATTTGCGCCGAGAGAGAAAGAAGAAAAAGTTTTAAAGATCTTGTTTCTAGGAGACATTAAAAAAAAATTTAACGTGATCTAGTGAGAGATTCTAACATTCTATTTGGGGTAGAATGCACAAACATGATATTTAGCTTACGTCTCGTTGTAAGCCTTCAAATTCTAAAAATTGTAATGTTAAGAACAAACATTTATAGCTAGCCCTACGTTTTGTTTGTACTTGCATTTAACCCCGAGTCTAGATACTAGATTCATGAGTCTTTCGTGATTTGTTTTTTTAATCATTATTGGTTCTAAATACACTTATCTAATCTATAAAAATGTAAGAATTAGAGGCCTTTGATTCCTATAACAGATCTGAGTGAGCAAACCCATCTCGGTAAAAATTCCCTTGAATCTAGTCTAGCTACTAATTTTCACATTTAAACTTCCTAGATCTAGATTAGATAATATAACTACGATTAGAACATAGATCTATAATGAAAGTTACTTGGAAGATCCTCGTTGACAAGAATATTGCAAGGTAAAGAATTAGACTCTAGAAACTGCAAGTTCGTGTTAGTCCTAAATTTCTAGGCCTTTCTCAGTTTCTGACTAAACCCTTGTGAATCATCACTCATCAGATCATCACCAAATGGGCAGAAACGAGTTTTTAGACTGAGAAGAACTCTATTAGGCAGGCCTAGATCTAGATTCTAGATCAAGATCTCCGCTCATGATTTATTGTAAGAGGGAAGCTTTTTTCTTAATTGTACGCCTCTTATGTCCCAATGTGAACTCTCACCAAAGACATAATCCTGGAAGTAGCAAAATGATGAGATTATAATATATATGAAAGAAATGTGAAGCTTCCAGAGGTAATACTAATAGACTTATCACGCTAAGACCATTAATCAGTACGTTTATCGCTTGTTACAGAAACGATAAACGTACATGCAACATATGGATATATATGTGTCAATTGTCAGTCTGAACAAAGTCGTGCCAATCCCTTGTTTCTATTGTAAACAACTCGCACTCTCAGCTTCGGATGAGGGTTGTAGATTTTTTTCTAGCCAGACTTAGATCTAAATTAAACATGTACGGTTCCTTTATAATCGTTGGTTGAACAGTCAAGGCATATACTATTCTATATTGGTAATTTAGATCTCCAGATTACAGTGGTGGTTCTAAACCCATGGCCAAACTAAAACTTAGTCATAACCCGCATTAACTTGTCTGAGAAAAAACTGTGTGATAATCTAGGAAATCAATTTTCCATATATATATATTAAACATCCAGTCCACTAGATTTAGGTTCTGAGCTGGAACATTGGAACATGGCACAGCAGACGGGGAGCAGGCCTGAGTTTTTATCTCCAGTCTAATTATTAAAAAATTGAGAACAAAATATGGTAAGATGTTGGTTGTAAGTTACATCGAGGTTCTACTTACGATCCCTTGAAGCTATTTCTATTGAATTGGAAATCAGTATTAACTTTTGAAATTTTTTCGTAAGATTGTTTCTTACCCTACAACGCTATTAGCCAATGGTGAGCAATTGCGAAAATTGTATCAGCATTAGTTTAAGGAAGTGGCTATTAACTATCCATCCGGTAACCTTTTATCTATTGTACTGGATTCGTAATCGGTAGTTCCTGCCCCCACTTGCTGCCCGCCCACCCTCTCCGACCCACAGACACCGCTAGCTCGCGCGCTGATATATCTCAAAGCGGGCCGCCATTTCCTGTCAGCGATCTAGGGGAAGTTATAAAATCTTTGCTAGGCCTAGATCTAGATCTAGATCAAGATCTCCTCCGCTCATGATTTTTTGTAAGAGGGACGCTTTTTTTCTTAATTGTATGCCTCTTATGCCCCAATGTGAACTCTCACCAAAGACATAATCCTGGAAGTAGCAAAATGATAATGAGATTATATATATGAAAGAAATGTGAAGCTTCCAGAGGTAATAGACTTATCAGGCTAAGACCATTAATCAGTACGTTTATCGCTTGTTACAGAAACGATAAACGTACATGCAACATATGTATATATATGTGTCAATTGTCAGTCTGAACAAAGTCGTGCCAATCCCTTGTTTCTATTGTAAACAACTCGCACTCTCAGCTTCGGATGAGGGCTGTAGATTTTTTTTCTAGCCAGACTTAGATCTAAATTAAACATGTACGGTTCCTTTATAATCGTTGGTTGAACAGTCAAGGCATATACTATTCTATGTTGGTAATTTAGATCTCCAGATTACAGTGGTGGTTCTAAACCCATGGCCAAACTAAAACTTAGTCATAACCCGCATTAACTTGTCTGAGAAACAACCGTGTGATAATCTAGGAAATCAATTTTCCATATATATATATTAAACATCCAGTCCACTAGATTTAGGTTCTGAGCTGGAACACTCGAACATGGCACAGCAGACGGGTAGCAGGCCTGAGTTTTTATCTCCAGTCTAACTATTAAAAAATTGAGAACAAAATATGGTAAGATGTTGGTTGTAAGTTACATCGAGGTTCTACTTACGATCCCTTGAAGTGATTTCTATTGAAATGGAAATCAGTATTAACTTTTGGAATTTGTTCGTAAGATTGTTTCTTACCCTACAACGCTATTAGCCAATGGTGAGCAATTGCGAAAATTGTATCAGCATTAGTTTAAGGAAGTGGCTATTAACTATCCATCCGGTAACCGGACAAATAGCCAAAAGACTATCCCTCCGGTAGTCGGATAAATATCTAAAACGCTATCCCTTTGGCAGCCGGATAAAATAAAGTTTTGCTATTTCTCTGGCTGCCAGAAGGAAAGCTTGTTGATTTGCCTGAATGGAAGCTCATTGTAAAACATTGACATAAAAAATCTAATCTATTGATCCTACTGATCACTTATGCATCTAGTACATGTAATAGCATATCCAGCTATATCCTATATTATTGACCAAATTTTTCCTGGTGACTGGGCTTAGCTAAGTTCAAATTGTGCTATCCAAAAAAAATTTACAAAACCGAATAGTTATTGGTATGACACAAGCGTTAAAGCTGTCTTATTATCAGAGGTAGACTGGGTCAGTAACTAATAGAATAGTTGTGATTATAAACAATTAAGCTCATCCATAAAACAAAAACAAAGTACCCCTAAACACCACCAGCACCAACAACATAAAAGCATTACACACAAAAAATCCTCACCACAAGAAGAACAACAATAAAACGAAAAAACTGCGAGTGTTTGAGCCAATATAGTAAGCTATGGTTTGAGCCCATATAAATATTTATAAACACAGTCACTTCCCTGTTTTGATGATGATACAGAGGCATGTTTTGTTGGTTCCACTTATGATTTGCGTCCACTAGAATTGCCTCCGGATATTTGTGAAAATTTTCTCTCAATGTATCATTTTGTATAAAGATAGACTCTTTGTCTTTGTTGTGCTTCACATGAATGGAAACACCAGAGAGATTGTTCTCGGTGTACTTGGACATATTTTCTAACTGTTTTCGAATGGAGCTGTTGCATTAAAGACAGTCTTTTTAAAACATTGTGAATATCCTTCATAATAACCACCTTGTCAGTGGCTTCCTCAACGTGGGCTCGGGTCAGTTTCTTGTTTGCCTTTAACTGTACCATTTGGTTGCTTGTTTTAAGTGACAGGTGACTCGGTGCTGCTGCATCTACAAGTTGAGATTTCTAATCCCAATCACACCTCATACTGCTGTAGATGTCTGCAACAAATGCACTTGTCGATCACTTTGTTGACAGGGCTACACACTGCAGATCTGTTACATTTTAATGTGTATTTCTCATTCTGTATGTATGGTGTAGGTGGTATACCTTGATAGGATATGGCACAGACATGGTTATACAAAATCGCTACAGCACGTCAGTCTAGTATAGGTCTAGACGATAGTGTGCGACTATCACCTTTGTCACACGAAATCCTCTCTCTTGTTATCATGATTGTGCGCAGGCCCGTGGGTGATAACTTGCAAGGACTGGCCATCATAAGACCTCAGTTTTATGACAAATAGACACCCTGAGCGAATAGTGATCTGATTTTTTCTTCCTCCCGGGAACACCACAGACTTGTATTTGTCATTTCTAACACAAGCATAACAGTTTGGTACATTTAAGGTTGCTCCTTTTTCGGGCTGTCTTGATGGTTCTACTGTCCAGTATAAATGTAGGTTATGGTCTTTCTCATATTGCTTAACCCTCCAATTTAAATCATCAAATGAATAGAATTTAGCACCAACTGAAAGAGCCATACTTATCACTTCATCGACTAAGAACACACTGTATTTCTCACAACATGCTAAGCTTGATCATAATAAAGGCGATAGTGCACTTCCATTCCGACACCTGGATGCGACAACAGCCGGACAAACAGCCAACGCCCTATTTGTCTGGCTACTGGAGGAATAGCATCTTGGCTATTTGCCCTGTTACTGGAGGAATAGCCTCTTGGCTATTTGTCCGCTTATCGGAAAAATAGCCACTTCCTTAGTTTTAGGAATATCAAACATTTTCATAAAATCTAGGAACTTACTTGTAATCCTGTCTGGAGTCTAGATCTTTAGGTCATAATTTTTAGCAACTTATATTAAAAAAAACAGCTGCAATGATCTAAACCAGTATTTTAATACAAGAAAACATGAGAAGCTGTTAAGGTTGAGAAGGCATTTTTTTATTTATACTTTACTTAGATCTACCTATTTGTTTGTTGGTGGTTGTTTTAGCAACCGTTGCTTCTTAATAAAGTATGATTGAGATAGGCTAATGGCTATTTCTATCATTTAAACAATCTGTGTTTACCAGGGTAACGCTGCCAACTCAGGCCCTCAAAGGCCTGTACCAAGACAGGCTCCATCAATCACTCAGCCTCAAGATCTTTATGGAGAACCAAGGATCTGTAAGTGATCAATTTGAACTTTCAATATTAAATTTATATAGAACTTGAATCCATTAATCTCAAAATGCAGTTAACAAACAAAAATAAATCCCCTTTTTTTCGTATTATTTTTCAAAATAAAATCCCCTCATCTCATACCCACCCACAGATCCAAGAAAACAAAATTGTCGGCAAGCTTACAAATTTGCTAGTTAGGGCTACTTATCTCATGTTAAAACTCAAAAGATATGCCACATTCAAAGAAAGGTTTTCCCGCCAGTGAGTGAGTGAGTAAGTTGTTTTTACTGCACAGCAGCCCGGTAACAGCTATGTTGTGACCATGATGTCCTAAGACAGTTAATGCATTATACTAGTAGCAATGGTGACTCCTTTATCTCTCAGAGTAGTAAAAGCATAAAAATTGTGCGTAAAAGGAATGGTTAAAAGTGAAGGGTATATACAGTAGTTTCAAAGATCCATGTGTAGGACTATCACAGTTAAATTTTATTATATACACCAATGTCCTTCAGGTACCTAATAAGGCGCTGAGGACTATCATAAGTAAATATGCTCTATAGTGGCTTGGAAGCCAGGTACACATTTCTTTCCCGGTAAAAAAACGGACAAGCAACCAGAATGTGGCTAATGGACAATTGACAGCTGCAGGTTTGACACAGTGGAGGTTCTTCCCCTCCCAGTAGAAAGGCATGAGTAAGATGAGAATGTCCAAGAATGTCCAAGTCGGACTCGATCGGGTACCACCTAGTCTCGTCGTCTTGCCTGAGAAATTCCTGCCCAGTGACACAAATGTGGTTGGACACAGTGTAATTTGTTGGTTGTCATATTGTTCCATCGCGCCTTCCAGTTTTCTCTTATAAACGTGTGTATACTTGGCTTAACATCGGATGCTGGTATTTGCATCTGAGTAGGTTCAAGTTTCAGCCCGATTTTGGCCAGCTCATCAGCCATTTAATTTCCAAAGACTGAAAAATGATGAGCAGCAAGGAGGAGGAGAAGAGAAGTGACAGCTGAGAAAAGGCTGCGAGGCATGATATGAGATAAAAGAGACAAAACCACCATAACTTTAAGCTGTGGGATGTGTTTGTATGATTGAAAGAAGGTAGTGGGAATCTAGATTCGTATGTACATTTAGATGGAGCCACTGTATTTGGCAACACTGAACCCTCCAAGGCTAAATAAAATAATGGCTTAAATAATTCAGCAAGTTCACTGAGCCCAAGATGGACTATGTTTAAGCAGCCTAGTTGTTTTTCTTTTCTTCTTTGTTCTTATTTTTGTTGTTTTTTTGTTGTTTTTTTGGGTGGAGGTAATCAATTGATGACAAGCTGCAAGCTAGTGTAATGTTGACAAGTGAATTGTCTATTTCATCACTGTCCTAGAAGGATGGTATACAAATTTAATATTGAGTCCTTATGACATCAGCATATATAAATTAATATTCTTCATTTACTAAAGTTTAACAAACTTTTACTTTCATTTGTTTTATCAAAGAAATGGAAATTATACATGTATAACTTTAGGTGTATATTCTGTTTTGAAAGATATACTTTTAATTAGTCATAGCTTTTGTACACTTGTTGCAGATTTTATCTCCTTAAGTTCCAACAACGGATATTATATTTGTGGCTAATTTTTTCAACTTCAAGTCACCCCAAAACAAAGGCAGGCCTTGTTGAGGCGCTATCAGATTCATGATGCATCAAGAGAGGGCAGAGTTGGCATCCCTATAGATGTCTGCCTGGCAATGCCTGAGTTTGCAGGGAACAATCTTGTCAGTGTCCTTATCCATGACTACCTTGACTCTCAAACTGGACGCATGCACCCACAGGGATTCCTGCAGTTCTGTACCTTTCTCAGTGATTGTACCCCTGCTGTGGAAAAAAAGAGAAGTAAATACTATGGTGACAACCTTCAGTACATTTGTTATTGGAAAAGATGTTAGTTTAAATGAAGCATAATATGGCAGAAAAATATCTCACTTTTTTCCTTTTCCTTTTTTTTTTCACTTTTTATTTTTCATTGTTTCATTGCCACTTTTCTGGTATGTCTGCTATTCAGCTTTCAGTTCTGTGACATTTATACTGATAACTATAAAACAAATGAAAAATGTTTTTTTAAGTGTTTACTTGATAGGTAAATTAAATGAAGTTTGAATTTTTAGCTGTTATGTTAATGTAAAACGGGGACTTATTATTATTCCAAAGTGTAACCACTACAACTGCTAGTATCTCAGCTCAATTTATATATATATAAGGTCATATCAATTTTAAGATTGTAAAAGTCATAAAACTGCACATGAACTGAATGCTTTTTTTTCTCTCAATTATTTTTCTTAATTATGCCTAAAGTGCAATTATAAATAAGGTATTGTATATTAAGCATTTTTTTCATCATCATTCTTTGATCTTATTGTTATTCCCTACAGCTGAGATGACACAATATGCCAGCTTCTGCCTTTGACCTCAGTTTTTTTAAGTTTATCTTACTGTTGCGCATAAAAATGTATATTGCATGTTATTGTGTACGCAACTGCAGGTTTTTATTAAAAGTGACATCACCTCTCTGTATTATGATTCTTTCCCATTTAGTGCTCTTTGACTCATTTAACGTATATGGAGTGGAAACCTTCACACATGATGAGATCTACCGAATTTACAAAGTGTTGCTGGGTCATGTGATTAGTGACGATCATATTATAGCCTTGACCTTTGAGGCTCTGAAGCATCCAGCACTAGAGAAACAAGGTCAAATTACTAAAAAGGAATTCATGCAAGTAAGTCTTAATGTCTGTACAAAAGTATTTGAGAAATATTGTTTTAACCATAGACATGTTTATGAACGATGAAATCAGTTGTTGGTTGCTTGTGTAGTGTTACAGCCGATATGATTGGCTGTAAAAGAGGGTTTATTTGGCTAACTAAAGCTTCTGTACTCCGCCTAATTAATTGTAAATTTTCCTATGCGAATAAAGAAGAGTTCAACTTCCTTCCAATGTTGTTTTGAATGCAGATTTGAAGGATAATAGATTCTAGCTGTTTTCAGCTCATACTTTGTTTACCTTTTGACACTTGATTTTCTCTTGAAAGTCACAATCTCTAATAATATCTGATCAAATAACAGGTCCATCAGGACGGAAATTACTTACTTGAGTGCAAGTTTTAGATGTCTTAGATGGTGAGAGTGATGATGATTTTGATATTGTTAGTGATGATAGTGGTAGTAGATCTACTAGTGACAGTGAAGGCGATGACCAATAGTTATATCTATATCTATATTTAGACCTAGTAAGCTAGTGAAAAGGGCAGTTGAGTTAGAAGTACATGGAAACGGAGATGTAGAGCTAGATCTGGATGTAGATATAGTTGATGAAGAGACCTGAATGACTATGCCAGCTAAGTACCCAATCTACTTCTGCATGCTTTTTACATATCATTCTATGGTGTTGTCAATGATCACAGAGAAAACTCAGGATCATTCTTGAAGTTTATGTTCACTTTTTCTGTTACATGAATCTGCAACAGATGGTTTATTCTTGGTTTGGGTGTATTAGACCGGTAGCCTACATTTTCTGAAAGCAGAGTAAATTGCCTACAACTTTTATTCTTATTATTTGGAGCTAAATGTTGGTTTCCAACTTGTTTGATGACAAAGCGGATATTTTTATGAAAGTCAAAGTCACAAAATACTTGCATAGTATTGAAAACCGCTTCAAAATTTTCTACACCCTTTCAGCTTTCAAAAAATGTATAGGTTTTATGGTTTAGAAAAAAATGTTTGTTGCCACCCAGTCCATTTTTATGCCCCCAATATAAATCACCAAAATAATAGCCCAACATTACTCACTAAATACTAGTGATGCTTGTAGGGTTAAAGTGAAAAGGTCAATAGAATACGATATACCCAATGATCTTCTTTGTATATAATTGGTCAGCTGTTAGATTGAGTTTTGTTACTTAATCTAGTTAATTATTAGATTAAGGCATTTAATTTGCTAATGTGAGCAGTAGCTTTTTATCATTTTTGTTTTGTTTTGTTTTGTTTTGATCTATGGTACATTACAAGACTGTTTGTTTTTATTGTTTCCTGAGGAATAAGTGACTTCCTTATTAATGAAAATAAAAAAGAGAGCTGTTAACTGTATTGCTCTGTAGCAGGGGGTGAGTGAGTGAGTGAGTTTGTTTTACGGCACGTCAGCACGGTAACGGCTATGTTGTGCCCATGATGTCCTAAGACATTTAATGCATTATAATACATGTACACCAATGTCGTTTAGGTACCTTAGTAGGCGCTGAGGACTAACATAAGTAAATATGCTCTCTAGTCTCTTGGAAGCCAGGGGCCTGAAAAGAACAGTAGCTAAGAGAAAATAAGTGATAAGCCATGCTAGCTGATCTTAGTTTTAGCATTGAAGGAAGGTAAATTGTACCCTTATTTGGGTCAAATACGACCTCTGTATCAATCTAGTGGCTAATATCTGAAATTATTAAAAGCAAAATGAGTGGCTTACTTCTTCTCTGTAATGTTCCAATTCATTTGAAAAATTGTGTAGCATAATAATTAATATATCCTGCAATATAAAAATCCCTGAAGGTAAAGAACAGCCATGGCAAAATAGAGTTTATTATGATGATGTTCAATTTATTTGTACAATCCTTGTGATAAATAATGAATCATATATTTTGAACATTGCATTGTATTGATTAATTAAATTATTGATACAATAACAGACGGAGACATTTTTTTCTGCTTCAACATGAATCCTCATCATCATGCGCCATGCTTTATAGCGCTGACAATCATGTCCTTCCCCACCGTTTGATCCCTTGTTGCCATCAGTGCCTCCATCACGTTCGCCACATTCAGTCACAAAACTAGACTGTCTAGTAGCTTTTCTATCTGTCTTCCTCTGCTTCTTTTCCCTTCAAGCATTCCTGTCATGACAAGGTGTAAGAGTTTTTCTCTTCTCCCATAGCATGCCCTATAAATGACGACTTTCTTGTTCTTATTGTATTGAAAAAAGATTTTCCTGAGTCTGCCTCCTTTAAGACCGTTTCTTTAGACTTCTTTGCTGTGTAATATAAGGTATTCTAAGCATTCGCCTAATAAACTACATCTCTATGGCCTCAAGTTTGTTCTGTGCTTGTTTGGATACCGTCCAAGCCTCGCACCTCTACATTAAAATGGGTCCTTGGACCTGTTTTCTTATAAGCTTGTTCATAAAACACGTTTCATCTTTCCGAAATTCATCTTTGCCTGGATTATTCTAGACATTATTTCTGTGTTGTTTCAGCCATCACATGTGATTTGAGTTCCAAAGTATTAGTTTATATTTTAGTGCCACTGACATAATCATTGCTTTGTGGTGTCTTTTGTTTACGGCTTATAACGATGGCTTTTGTTTTCTAACGATTAACTCTAGACCTTTCTTTTGACTTTCAACCTCGAAAACATGAATATGTGTGTGATCTGCTTTTTTGTGTGTTGACATAAAAATAAAACATATCTGCACAATGCAAAGACAGGTACACTTAATATTATTTTTGTTTTAAATAATCTTTTACACTGCTTGAACTATATTTCTCGTTTTTTTCAGATGGTGCCAGATTCAGAAATAGAGCAAAAGTTGACAGTTCAATTCAACATACCAGCTGAATGAGGGAGAAATGATACAGGAAAAGATTGCCGCTTTAGTTTTTATGTAGTGTGCTATATCAGTTGTGGATGCCTGATCAATTTCACAACAAATCATAAAATAAAATTATTTCTCTTTCACTCTTCTAAAGCATTATTTCTTTATCAAATAGGAGAGAGATTGAGTGAGAGAGAGAGAGAGAGAGAGAGAGAGAGAGAGAGAGAGAGAGAGAGAGAGAGAGAGAGAGAGAGAGAGAGAGAGAGAGAGAGAGAGAGAGAGAGAGAGAGAGAGAGAGAGAGGGAGGGACAAAGGCAGAGGTAGATGTCAATAGAGAGAGATAATGGAAAAGGAAAAGAAATCCTGTTGAGGAAATAGCTTTAATGCAGAGAAAAAACACATTTAGTTAAGAGCTCTTATGACTGAGCTCATGCTCCCATATGAGAGGTGAGGACATTTAGTGAGGGGCTGTTTCATAAAATGGCCAAACTTGGCGAAGCATACACTCTTGACATAATAATTGTAGCATTAAGGAGTCTGATATAACTTAGTCAATAGAGGGAAACGGCTTATAATCAGATCCTTGCTTCTATTCCCTGATCAGCGCTTTTATTTCCTGTTGGTTGGATCAGTGTCAGTGAGGGAGTGCGTTTGTTTTTACGGCTGGTCAGCACAGTACGGCTATATGTGCCCATGATGTCCTAAGCCAGTTAATACATTATACTAGTAGCAACGGTGATTCCTTTATCTCTCGATCTCTGAGTGGCAAAAGTATAATAATTGTGCACAAAAAAATTAGTTAAAAATAAAGTGTATGTACAGCATTGTAAAAGATCCATGTGTGGAAGAGTGAGTGAGTGAGTTTGTCTTCTAGCCTGAGACACTACCGCCCAATGAACTAAATGTGGTTGAACACAGTAAAGTTAGTTTGTTGTTTATCAGGTTATTCCATCGCACCTTCCAGTTGTCTCCTATAAACTTGGCTTTGTATCTGAGTAGGTTTCAGTTTGAGCCCGATTTTGGCAAGCTCATCAGGCATTTCATTTCCTTAAATTCCAATATGGCTTGGGATCCAGAAGAGAATAATTTTCTTACCATTTTGCTGGACTTCGTTCATTTTTCTTAATATGTGAAGAATTTGTGGATTTATCAAGTTTGCCTCTCCGAACGCTTTTGTGTCTGTCCATTTGTGAAGAGCAGCTGCAGTTGGAATCGCCGCTCTATGGTTGGAATTGAAAAGGCTCTGTAGCAGACGACAAAGTCTTTTACGTACAACGAGCAGTTTATATTGTTTTCCAAAGTCTCAGTTATTGAATTAATTTGTAATTGTATGCCAAAAAGAATTGGCGAGAGACCACTGCCCTGCTCGAAAGAGTCAGACAGAGATGATCCAACCTTTACTTGGAACTGTTGATAGCTATGATATTTTTTTTATGAATATGGGTAGATTGCCCTCAAATCCCATCTTTTTAAGGTTCTGAAGTATGCTATATTTCCAGATTGTGTCATAAGCTTTTTATGGGTCAAAGAAGACAGCGACCATGTGTTGGTTAAAGATGAAAGCTTCTCTAATAAATGTTTCAAGGTGTGATCCGTAGTACATCTTTTTGCTCTAAATCCACACTGGAAGTTGGGTAAGAGATTATCGTAACTTCTAAATGCCAAGATTGTCATTTGGCCACCATTCTTTCGAAAAGTTTACAAAGACAGCTTGTTAAAGCTATAGGTAAATAATTTTGTGGGGTTTCCGAGTCTTTTCCAGGTTTTGGAATAGGAATAATTGTGGCTTGGCGCAAGGACTTCGGAAAAGTATCTGACGCCCAAATTTTGTTTAACAGCTGTTATAGAAATTGGGAGATTTTTTTTATAATTTTATTATGGAGGAGATCTGTGTCTGCGGCCGTCTCCTTCAGAAGTTTAAGGCAAAAGCATATTTCGTTTAAGGAGAGTGGTTTGGAGCAGTCATGGAAGAAGTCAACCTGTTACTTCTCAGAGCGCTCCTTAAAGTTTTGAAATGTAGAGAGTTGTAGTGGTTGGAAGAGTTCCGGGAAAATGCAGCGCCTAGTGTGTTTGCAATTTCCCGTTCCCATTCCAAACACGATCCACCAGTTTCCCCGAGGTGCTTCACCGCAGAAGGGACAGTATTTCCCTGTATTTTCCTTACCGGCTTCAAGATTTTGGAGTGGGGAGTATCTTTATTAATATTGGAAATGTAGCGCCTCCAAGTTTGTCGCTTCCGCAGGTGTATTGTACGCCGAGCCACCGCCAAATGATCTAGCTTGAAGTGGCAGTCGGCACCGGCTGTCGAACCAGGATTTGTCCTTTCGTGGAACCCTAGAGGTCTGAGGAGTCGTCCGCTTTGCAATTTGCAATAAAGTACCACTAAATTGCTATATTGAGGAAATGTTTGTAGGAGATGGATCTGTAATACGAGACTGAAAAACGATCCAATCCGCCCGAGTGAATTTCCACCGTTTCTGATGAGATGGTTTTGGAGCGGACAGGCGATAAAACAATCTGAAAGTGATTGGAGCTTGGAAGGCTATCGAAAGTTGACCAAAAATAGTCAAGAGAGAGAGAGAGAGAGAGAGAGAGAGAGAGAGAGAGAGAGAGAGAGAGATGGGTGGACGAGCGTCAGGTCTATAGTAGAAAAAGAGTTGTTGGCAGGATGGCAGTTTCTGTCGTTCAGGAGAAAGACATCACATTCAGAGAGAAATTTTCCTATAGGTTTTCCAAGGGTATCAGTCTTCAGACCTCCCCACAGTGGGTTATGGGTGTAAAAGTCTCCCATAAGAATCACGGGAGAAGGAAGCTGACCAATAAAGTCCGTGATATCAGAGTGGGAGACTTGAGCGGAAGGTGGAAGATACACTAAACAGAGAGTAAAATGTTTCCCTAAAGTCGTGCTGGTGAGTGAGTTTGTTTTTACGGCACGTCAGCACTGTAACGGCTATATTGCGCCCACGATGTCCTTAGACAGTAAATACACTATACTAGTAGCGGAGGTGACTTCTGTATCTCTCTGAGTGGTACAAACATACAAATTGTGCAAACAAGGGTTGGTTAAAAGTAAAGGGTATACACATTGGTTTAAAAGATCCATACCGCCTATAACTGCCGCGACATTATCTTTTAACATTATGCGCTGCAGTTCAGGGTTGATGGCCCTGTGGTCTCTGCAATTCCACTGTAACAAAGGATAACTACTTTTTTAAACATCCTCTTTGCAGCATGACTGGCGGTTTCTTCCCCTTGCCCTTTCGCCCCCGCAATGACCTCTGGGCTGAAGGGGTAGGGGCGTAGGTTCCTTATTCCTAGATTTTTAGGGAAGGGGAAATTACTGGGAGGGGGGGGCGGGCTAACGTGGGGATCAGGGGGGAAACGTCACCGAAGATGGTGACAAGGGAAGAGGATGGGGAAATGGGACTCTCTGTCACCTCTATTTCTTCGTTGTTGGTCAACGCCTCAAAACGATTACATGTAGCCAAGGTGGCTCGCTGCGATGCATGCATGGCCGAAGTTCAACATTCTGCTGTCACGGGTGATTTCTTCGAATTGACTGCAGAATCTTCGTTGTGGGGCTTTTCTCCTTGGCGTTTGGCAGTGGTGTTTGCCCGCCGCTGGCCTTCGGAGGCGCTGTTTGAGCAGTCTTTGTTACAACACTGGTGGCCTTGGCGTAGGTTCGAGGTACCGCTGAATAGCCTGTTCTTCTTTCCATTTGGGGCATTCTTTCGAATCTGCCGCATATGGTCCATGAATTTCAGACAGCTGTGATTGCTTAACAGTCTTTCCCAAAGTGCCTCCCTTACACTACTGTGCGCCTACAGTGCGTTTAGCTATGGTCAAAACGATGGTATTTAAAACAGCGCATCGGTCTCGGATTAAATATCACAGTTTCAACGATGTCGGTGGCCACGTCGAGTCGAAGGTTTGGACGAAGATGTTTTATCACATGATTTTATCATTCCGCACGAAAATGCGTCGGACGTGGGTGACTCCACCGCCATACTCTCCTCCTCGCTTGTCGTTTCAAGGTCGCGAGATCTAATCACGCCTTTAAAGCTGTTCAGACTTTCACAGTCACAGGGTATTGACCAAAATTTCAACCTTGCCGAGACGCTTTTATTATGCTTTGCTAGAGCACTCCACTAAGAGTTCACCAGAACGAGGCTTCGTGACGCTCTTGGCTCACCTACAAGACCACTCAGTGATAGCTAATGGCAAAAACACTGAGTTTTGCAACCTTCTTTGTATCATCGCTGATCGCCTAGAATGGTGAGCAGTTGGTTTTGGCAGTGATGCCCAAAAGGTTTGTGACGTATACACTGCCTTTTTAATCAAGTTGGGAGTTGGTCAGGTTTATTGGAAAGTAAAGGTTTCATAGCGAAAAGAAAGAAAGGTTTTGCTCCGGAGCTTTTCACCCGCCATGAAGCCCATCAAGGGGACACTGCGTGGATACCCAGCGCTAGTTGTATCAGGGCTACCCCGGAGTTATACTCCTAACATAGACAGAATGCCAGAATTGACCCTAGCCAAGCAAGACATGGCCCTCCGATTGAGCAGAGCGGGCGACAGCGCCCGCCCGTCTCAGATGAAGGAGCGGGCCAAAGTGATGTGTTGGTGAATAGCAGCCCGCAGATTTAGACAGAGAGAGAGAGAGAGAGAGAGAGAGAGAGAGAGAGAGAGAGAGAGATTGTTGTTTAGTTGGTTTAATGTCCAACATCAGCACTGTATAGGCTATATTGTAGACGCGCCCCAAAATTAACGTGTGACAATTTTATGTGCTGCCACACACGAGACAGGGCGGGGATGCCATGACTCCTGTCTCAGCCGGCCACATTATACATGTACTGACACCGACCCAACCAGTAGGAAGCGCAATCGCCAGGGCTCGAACCCGGACCTTTTACGTCGGAAGCCAATGTTCTACCCCAGGACCACCGCCCCCCCCCCCCCCCCCACCCCACCCCCAGCGAGAGAGAGAGAGAGAGAGAGAGAGAGAGAGAGAGAAAGAGAGCGAGAGAGAAGAGAAAGAGAGAGCAAAGAGAGAGATAACAGCATTGGAACCACAGTAATCTTCAATACAGGTCAGGGAGTGCTGGCACTGTATTTTATAAGTAGGCAAGCAGTTCGGTTACTCAAGAAAGGGCTAAAATGGAGTGCATAATGGTTTCAAAATCGCACATCAGGAGCGCACGTTTATTGGTTAACCAACGTATGGCTTGTTGTCGATTATTTCTTTCCCGAGGCAAATAATTTTTGTGTGTGTCCAGAATGGGCTATGTAAGAGCAATTTGTTTTCGATGCTTGCGTTGTCAGGAATATAAAACACGCGTATGTGCAGATAGTAAACCAGATAACCAGGGACTATCTGTAGTCTTATGTCAGCCTATCCCAGTTAAATTCTTATAAATGATGTAAGTATATAGTGCTTCTGCTCTGACTGGCACCATCTTAGATCCAAACACTGTTACATAGGACGACCACGAGCTCTTTTGACAATCACAGAGACCAACTACTAAGCGATCACAGGTGATTGTTTCTTTCTAGACCAAGATGTGGTGTCCATTTCTTTAAAAGTAGCAGCACAATAATTAATGCTACCTTTACTTAATAATGTAATTGCATTATGCAAAGAAACATTTTTTTTTTGTTCTTACAATAAATTGTTTTATCTAAAACGTCTAATAATTTTTATACATTCAACGACTAAAATAGAATAAAATAACTATAAGGTGCATACTGTTGTTACTCGATGGTTTGGGGTTTGAACTGATAAAATAAAATAACATGACTTTATAAACCCCATCAAAGGAAGTTGCAAATGATTTGCTCTAAAACATACACACATTGCATTTTACTTAAAATTTGTAGCTATAAGTATAAACGTAAAACTTATAAGAATAATTCATATTGCACAAAATTGTCTAAGCAATGTATGTAACATACCAAACCAAACGTTAGCGTGGTGCTTACCATAGATGAGTAAAACAATTGAAGCAAGCCTTGTGAGATGTTAAAAGAACGTTATTTCCTCAAGCAGTATAATCGGGTTGTTTTTTAGTTGTTTTTTTATTTTTTATTTAGCCTCGATGTTTGGTTTCCACGTTAGTTTTGGTCAATCACCACGACGAGATATACAAACATGTCTACTCTCTCTCTCTCTCTCTCTCTCTCTCTCTCTCTCTCTCTCTCTCTCTCTCTCTCCCTCTCTCTCTCCCTCTCTCTCTCCCCCTCTCTCTCTCTGTCTCTCTCTCTAATCTTTTATAAGAATGTGACCATGTTGATCAGCTTTTCTCCGAAAATCAGTAACCATTTCCTAAGTCTTGCTAATAATTATTGAGAATTAGATCATTAGTGTCGTACCAGTCGACAAAAGTTTTTACTTCTTGCTCGTACTTAGCGCTTTTGTCATCAACAACCATTCCCACCCAAACAGTGTCGTTAGCGTATTTATCAATTTTACACATCTTACTATGTATGGTTTTGCTGTCTGGTGTGTGTGAAGAAAAGACGTTCTCTAGCGTTGGTAGTAGAACGTATACAATTTCTAGGTTTATAATTTTGGCTGAAGAAAAGGAAAGAGTTTGATGTCTCTTAGGTCTCAAGAAAGATCCTATACGGCAATGGGACCCCTAAGCGATATTCATGAGCTTTAGTCAATCACATTATAGAACCGTACTGACAGTGACTAACCAGTAAGCAACAAGTAGGCTCGAGCGGACTTCGAACAGCGGACCTCTTGCATCTATCTCCACGCTTCTCGATTTCGAGACTTCATACCATTAACTAC
Source organism: Elysia chlorotica (assembly GCA_003991915.1). Classification (NCBI taxonomy): domain Eukaryota; kingdom Metazoa; phylum Mollusca; class Gastropoda; family Plakobranchidae; genus Elysia; species Elysia chlorotica. The sequence continues at coordinate 255,582 of RQTK01000237.1, read as the reverse complement.
CCGATATCCTTTTTTTAGGTGTAGTATCTGACAAATCTCTAGCTCTTACATGAGTTTTTACATACAATTGTTGTACGGTTGATCGAATCAAGATTGGTAGTTGGGCATACCTTTTTTTTCTCAAAGATTAATTTTCCTTTAAACTAGTGCAAGTACGATCTTTCTTATAAATTATGCTAATTATTTTATCTTCATTGTGGCTCTATAGCATATATACTTGATAACTTGCTAAAAACTGTTGAAAGCACAAAACACTTATACTCGTAAAAGATGCGGCTTCATTTTGAGCAGACAGTTTAATACACGTAAGTTACGTGATCGCTTTGTCCTTTCTTCTCTTTTTTTTCCTTAAAAGAATGAAATGAGCAGCATACTTATGTTAAAAGCTCACTGTAGCAACAACAAATATCAGGGTGACGAAATACTCTTTTATTTAATTAACACAATGTATTTGTTATTTTAATCTGGCCTGATGTTGGACTTATGAGCCGTTACATTAGTTTTATGACACCATTTCAAGTCCATAAATAAGTCTTTAAATTTGATATTTTTTGTTATAAAACACGGTTCCCTTGTCTTAAATGCATCAGTAGTATAGCGATCAGTCTTTTTTTTATCTCCATCTATTTCTCTCTGTCTCTCTCGTTCTCTCTTACTATCTCTTAACCTCTCTTTTTATGTCTCTCTTTCACTCTGTCTTTCTGTCTGTTTGTCCGCCTGCCTCTGTCTTTGTCTGTCTGTCTGTCTGTCTGTTTGTCTGTCTCTCTGCGTCTCTCTCAGCCTCCCTCTCTCTCTCTCTCTCTCTCTCTCTCTCTCTCTTTCACTCTTTTTTTTCTCTCTCTCTCCATCTCTATCTTTCCAGTTATAACTCACCAGACCAGACAAAGATGTACCGTGTCCTCAGCCTGCTCCTGACCGTTCCTGTGTGTCTGACCAACGCCCAGGTCCCAGGCTTCGGTGGCTGCCCTAAGGTCCAGGCTCAGGCTACCCTGGATGTTCAGAAGGTTGGTTATTTACTTAATCGTGTCTAAAATCATTATCAAGGGCCGTAAGTACAACGTGGCGGTAGCTTATGATTAGTGCTAAGCTGTCTTATTCGCATATTCTTACAATGAGTGGCAACCACCGTAACACTGTTGCCTCCTTAGGATCTCTAGGCTATGTTGGGGACGGGCCCCAAGACTAACAACGGACAAATTTGCGTGCTGCCGCGTATTGAGACGGTGCGAGGTCCAGACTGTTGTATCAGCCAGTTACATTATACTGACAGTGACACCCACCCAACCGGTGGGGGGTGAAATCCGATAATATAATCTTAACCGATCGAGAAATTGAACCGTGGATTTTCCGAGTAGAAGCCTATGACTCAAACCTATACTTAAATCGGCTCGCCCCTGCTGAGAAAGTAATACGTGACCTGCTGATGCCCCCCCCCCCTCCTCTTTTCCACCCTATACAAGTAATTTAATTGCCGTCGGATAAAGTATAAACAAAGCGCCTCAGTCGATAAACTTTCAGGGATTAATTTGTTCACCTTGAAATCTTGAGCATGTTGTGATTGCTTCAAAATAATAGTAGGAGTCAATATAACTCTTGCGGTTGAATTTTGTTAAGCTTACTCTAAGTTACCCAAGGACAAATTAATAGATCTTGTTCCAAATAGAGCATGATACATTGGGCAAGTTATAAGAATTTTACTTTATTACAAGCAAGTTCGCTGTTGGCCCATGTGGCGCACTGCGTTAGTTCACACATGCTCCATTACCGTTTAGGACTCTCCGGAAAATCTCTAGGGCGAAAAAAAATCCATGGAAACTACCCTAGAGTAATTATTATTACTTCCTTTTGAATGTATCCTCAGTACCTGGGAGATTGGTTTGAAATACTTGCGTTCCCCTTTTTGCTGGAGAGTGGCAAATGTTCCCGAGCCACGTACAGCCTGAAGCAAGATGGCCACATCCAGGTCTACAACCGAGGTGTACAGAAAGACGGGAAACAGTTCAGCGCAGTCGGTGACGCATTCGCACCCAATGCCTCGGAGCCTGGTCAGTAAATGTGTGTTTGAACTTTGAACGGTAAAGGTGAAAGTTGGGTTTGAGCTTGTTTTTACTGCATGTCAGCACAGTGACGGCTATATTATACCCATTATGTCCTAAGAAGTTAATACATTACACTAGTAGCAGCGGTGACTCCTTTATCTCTCTGAGTGGGTTGTGCATTACGGGTTGGTTAAAAGCGAAGGTTATATACAGCAGTTTAAAATATCCGCGTGTACAATTATAACAGTTCAGAAAGTGTATTGTACACATCTATATCCCTTAGAAACTGCAGTATGCGCTGAGGACTAACATAATTAATGATATAATAGTGATTTGGAAGCCATGTGCAGATTTCTTTTCCGGTAAAAAAGCGGACAAGCAACCAAAACGTGACTTATAGTATTGACAGTTGCAAGTATGGCACTGTGTAGGCTCTTTACCTCTTAGTATGAAGGCGTGTGGAGAATGTCCCAGATGTTTTTGATCGAGTACCACCTGGTCTTGTGTTTTAGCCTGAGAAATTCCTGCCCAGTGACCCAAATGTGGTTGGACACAGTGTAATTTGTTGGTTGTCATATTGTTCCATCGCGCTTTCCAGTTTTCTCTTATAAACGTGTGTATAATTGGCTATGAATGTGATGCAGGTATTTACACCTGGGAATGTTCTAGTTCAAGCCCGATCTTGGTGAGATAATCAACCTTTTCATTTCCCTCAATTCCAACATGGCTGGGGATCCAGCAGAGACGATTCTGTTACCATTTCGTTGCAGTTCATGGGGTTTTCTCTATATGTACAGATTTTGTATTGTTCAATTTCGCGTATCAGGCCGCCTTCACCAGGAAAAGCGAATTAGTCAGAGAGCATCAATGATTTTTCTTTACTTGAGGTGGAGACAGTGTCGAGCGCCATGCACAGTGCAACTGCCTGAGTGCCTCCGCAGTAAATATTGACTCTGATCCTTCGCCCTCACCCCGCAGCACTTATCTGCGTCAACTTCGAGGTAGTTCTGATCTTTAGACACGTCAGTGAAAAGAAGATAATGACCTAAAAAATTTCTATGATTTTTTCGAACTGGTATCTATATAATTCTGGAGGGGGTTTGTCTTTCTGGAGAGCTGCCAGGTCGAGAATGCTTCCTGGTCTTTCCAGCGTCCAGGGGGAGATTTCCGAAAAATTGTTTTCTTCAATAGAGTTAGCATCTTAGTCGGTTTCAAGAAGGAGCTGCTGAACACGGGATTCCAAAGGTTGTAATCGTATTCGGTGAAACTTGAAATTTTTCTACATAACTTGGGGGCATAACAATTTTAACAGTGTGAACAACAGGATTGTAGTGTGAGATTTTAGATAAACGGCATACATGTATTATAATATTAGTCATTTTGCTAGTTTTGAGATAATCAATAAAAAAAACTGTTTTCTTTCCTTATCTTTGCTTTATATTCTACACAAGTTTCTAATAAGATAAAATAGCAACCTATAGTATAAACCCATTTTAATTTGAAAGTTTTGTTGAATGGATCTCATTTTCAGCTACCTAACGCTTATGCCATAATCGTATCACAGTAACGATATGGTGCTTCGTTTAGACTTCCCATATCAGTGAACCTTTTAAAAAACTAATAGCCAACTTTGTCCCCTGTGTCCAGCCAAACTCCTTGTGAAGTTTTCCAACAGCTCGCCGTATGCCAACTACTGGGTGGTAGACACGGACTACGACACCTACACCCTGATCTTCTCTTGCGAGCCCCTCACGGGTCTGGCCCATGTAAACTTTGCCTGGATTCTGGCGAGGAACCGAACCCTAGACGCCAGCGTCGTTCAGAGCCTGGAGGGCAAACTGGCTAACTTCGGCGTCGACACATCCAAGTTCAGGGCCACCGACCAATCAGGCTGTCCATAGACCAAAGACTAAACGTGTAGCCTAGGCCCCACTGGTTTCTTCCAGTTGGAGTTGTAATTTGTGCTGTTGAGATTTTTTTATGTTGATGATAAGGTTTTTAATGTGGATGGTGATTGATTTATCACAAAAAGACACTTGCAAAATGTATCTGACGAATTATTTTGTGATTTTGTAGGCAAAGTGATGTAAAATGTGTTTTGCTTTCGTCATTTTTATGTATCTTTTATGACTCAAATGAGCAAAAACATTGACAGCATTAAATCTTCGATTTGTTTTATTTCCCTGTTTTGAGTTTATTGATCTCAAGAGAGCCTTATTGTAAAACATCGTTTGCACAATCCTGATCAATAATCAAGGAAAGACGGAGGGTCTCTTTTAATGTTCCTTGAGACAGTTGTATGGCATTGCTCGTTGTTTTTAATTTCTAATATTATTAAAAAATTGAAAACCTATTACCAAAGTACAATTTACATTTTCAGTAAAACAAGTAAGTATATTAATTACAGACAGTTTCGCCACTTTCCAGGGCGTAGCAGTGATATCAATGTCAAGAGCAAACCTTGAAGCCTTCGTCGGTTAGATTATACTGCAAATCTGTGATATGAGATCCTCAATGTGTTTGTGCATAGTTAAAACCATTGTATTGTTGGATTATCATTTTCTTTGGGTTTTTTTTTTTGCATGCAAGTTGCTTTTGCTGTATTATGAAATGTTTCCATCAATTACTTGTTTTTTGTAAATAATAATTTTATTTAGTCGCATCTTCGTTTTGTGTTATTATAACTTCCTGTGACATTGCACGAACTACAGTAAGTGACTCAGTGAGTTGGTTTTCACGGCACGGCACGTCAGCACAGTAAAGACTAAAGGCCTGGCTACACCAAACTAGGCCAAGCGTCGGTCGACATTAACATGTGACAAACTACGCGGTCTTGGTTTAAACGCCCAAGCAACACAGATGCCAGCCGATACTAGGATCAAAGGGCACCGGCAAGCGGGGTGCAACTATACCAACTCATACATGTATCCTGGACATACACAGACAAGATGCAGAGATCCACTTTTAGTGGTTATTTGTTCCTCGAGATACACCGACTGTCGTACGACGGATAACAGCTTCCGTTCAATTGGACGACAATCTGTGTTTTGCTACGGGGAGGCAAAACTTGGTCTGTGATAGCCTGTGTTAGACGAACACCATTGTTTTCCGGCTTTCGATTCAAAACTTTAAAAACAGAGTGCCTTCATAAGTTCGCAATAAAAATGATATGTGAAAAAAGCTTAGTTTTTGAAATAATTTGAAAATTTAGCTAATCGCATAACCGCTGGGCACTAATCGCATAACCGCTTGACCTAGATAGCTGGTCAAGCCAGAATCTAGGCTCGCGTTTATGTGCGAAGAGCGATTCCCCGCTGACCGGTGACCTTTGATCCTGGTACTCATGGCTTTGGCTGGCATCTGTGTTGCTTGGGCGTTTATACCAAGACCGCGTAGTTTGTCACATGTTAATGTCGACCGACGCTTGGCATAGTTTGGTGTAGCCAGGCCTTTAGAGGATGGCATTGAGTTCTAGTACAGTTGTACATTAATTTTATACATTTTGTCTCTTGACCAAATCCCTGGACTGGACGTTGAGTCATGCTCTAGGTGACGATCCCAAGCTATCCCTGACGCGTAACTTGGCAAAGTGAAATGTGGATTAGGAGAAGCAATGGCTTTGCTGGAGAGCAAGCATTTTTCAATCCATTATCACTGCATCTCTGTCTTACACTCCTGTGTAGGAGCCACGGTTTTATTATAATTAAAACTTTTTGTTTCTAAGGCTTTTTTTTAGTAGATTCTAAAGTTCTGCAGAATAATTGTGCACAGCGGACTGCAGGAAAGGCTGCAATGAATTATCCTATTTATTTTTTTCTGGATCGCCCTATCATAGATTAGGCAAATAACAATAGCGTGACACTCTTTTCTTTCCCTAGGAAAATCACCATTGTATTTTAATTCAAAACAAAATCCAGATGGTTGAGCGACTGGATAGGGATAGAGGATGACATGTCTGAAAAAGAACACCCTTCTGGTTAAATAGATGTTCTTGTATGTTCCACATTCCTATCGTAATATGTATCCCCTTGAACGTAGATATTATCGACGTTGCAACATATACATGCTAAGTAGAATCCACCTTTTCGTTAAATGAGCCAAGATAGGTTTCATTATCTTAGTATTTGTTTTCTTAACTTTCAACCGTTAAAAAATTGTGATGAACGATCTGAGGAGTAAACTCAGAGCAGTCACCATAATCCCAATCTTGTCTCCATGAATGAAGTTTGCTGCTCCTCTTTTTAATTTTTTTGCTCCATCTCTTTTCATATTTCTTTCCACGTGCGTTGAACTAATACGCGCCTCGTTTTGAAGATTCTTTCTATCATCTCCGTTGGGCCTGGATCTGAGAGACACTACCTTGGCACGACTAGACTTGAGGGTCAAATCCTTGCCACTGGTATCATCGTTGGGTTTCAAAGGCACTTTCTTGGCACTGTTGCCATTGCTTCTGCTAGGCATCAGAGGAACATCGTTGGAAGCTGTGTCAATCATCGAGTCCCCTGCGGAAGAAGTAGTCTCTAAGAGACTGTTCATTAAGCCATATTATCGCACGAGGGGTAAAGATATTGGAAGTACTAAAAGTAGCAGCAGCAGCGTGAGTGAGTGAATGAGTTTGTTTTACGGCACGTCAGTGTGAGTGAGTTTGTTTTAAGGCACGTCCGCACGGTAACGGCTATGTTGTGCTCATGATGTCCTAAGACAGTTAATGCATTATACTAGTAGCGACGGTGACTCCTTTATCTCTCTGAATAGTAAAAGCATACAAATCGCGCGTAAATCTAAAAAGGTTCGTTAAAATTTAAGGATATAATATTACACAATAGTTTAAAAGATCCATGTTTAGGATTACCACAGTTAAATTTTATTATATACACCAATTTCCTTCAGGTACCCTAGTAAGTGTAGTAGTAGTAGTAGTAGTAGTAGTAGTAGTAGTAGTAGTAGTAGTAGTAGTAGCAACGGTGACTCCTTTATCTCTCTGAGAAGTAAAAACATAAAAATTGTGCGTTAAAAGTTTGGTTAAAAGCGAAGGGTATATTCAGTAGTTTAAAAGATCCATGTCAAGGATTATCAGAGTTAAATTTTATATACATCAATGACCTTCAGGTACCTAAGTAGGCGCTGAGCACTAACATAGGTAAATATACTCGCTAGTGACTTGGAAGCCAGGTACAAACTTCTTAACCGGTAAAAAAACAACAACCGGACAATCAACCAGCATGAGACTGTACACTTGAGTAGGTTCAAGCTTGAGCCCGATTTTGGCGAGCTCTTCATCCATTTCATTTCCTTCAATTAGAGCTGCATATTTTAGTTTAAAGACAATTTAAATTATAATTATTTGATTTATTACAATTTTAGGTTTGGACTTCCTGCTTATATTTAAAATCATTATGACATTCTTATGGTGTGACTTTATTTTTATGAAAATAATTTTAATTAAAATTGTGTAATACAATTTTTAGTGTGGGTGACATAAAATTATAGTAGAAAAACTTGTTTATCAAAATAATTATGAAATTATAACAAAAGAAAATAGAGCACACGAAGAAGTAGTAGACAAATCGGGATTCGAAAGAGCCATGCCAAAAACCATTAGAGAAAGACAAACATTAAAATGTTTAAAATTGCCTTTATTAAAATCACCACATCACAACGGAACTTATGTGATCGTATACAACTGCCTTACTCAAAATAAAATGAGAAAGCCATGCAAATGAATGAATACGCCCTTCCTTTAAAAGGTGTTGCTATATTTTGATTTCCGTAAGTTGGTATATTGTGCGTAATGCCAGAGGCCCGTAAATGTCTGTGTGTCGAGAAAGCAACTCTATATAAATAGTGTCCGTATTACTTTGAAATAATTATAGTTTGCAATTAGTTTGAGTACGTACGTGTATTACAAGCAAAGCATATAGAAGTGATTTTGTTTATTTCATATTTAGGATTAAGCTCTAAATAAAACAAGGAAAACTAGGATAGTCACATTTGTACCACGTACCATTAACTACAACATGTTTTATCTGCCAACAATGCTAAAGGGGTTTGTTTTCAATAGCAATTTTTATGCTTTAATAATGGCTACAACACCACGAATTTGCAAAAAAAAAGCTAAATAATTTTTCATGGCAACCGAGACCGTCCACATTATCATCTTGTAAACAGCAAGAACTGAGTAAAGATATAAAAAATGAACTGCACATGTGCAATTAGATAAAAGGTAGGCCTGATACATGTTTTACTTTGAAAACATAAGGAAGATTTTTTTTTAATCTAAGGGAAAGAGACCGTATAAAAACATTTAGATTACATTTGGACGTTTGTCTGTTAATTATTTTGAATACACGCCTGTTTTTATAAATAATTTAGTTACTATATTCTTTTTAAAAAATTTGTTTTATTTCCAACAGTTTAAGGGCAGATGCAAGAACATTACACCTAAAATGCTTCTCAAAACTCCAAACAACATGCCCCTTGATAATTTTAAACAATAAAATAGTCTATTTTTAATAACTATCAAAATAATGTGTTTTGAGAAGCCTTAATTAAATTGAAAAAATTGGTATCAGAATCATGACATCATAAATTTGTTTATTTTGTTTTCTTAACTTTCAACCGTTAAAAAATTGTGATGAACGATCTGAGGAGTAAACTCAGAGCAGTCACCATAATCCCAATCTTGTCTCCATGAATGAAGTTTGCTGCTCCTCTTTTTAATTTTTTTGCTCCATCTCTTTTCATATTTCTTTCCACGTGCGTTGAACTAATACGCGCCTCGTTTTGAAGATTCTTTCTATCATCTCCGTTGGGCCTGGATCTGAGAGACACTACCTTGGCACGACTAGACTTGAGGGTCAAATCCTTGCCACTGGTATCATCGTTGGGTTTCAAAGGCACTTTCTTGGCACTGTTGCCATTGCTTCTGCTAGGCATCAGAGGAACATCGTTGGAAGCTGTGTCAATCATCGAGTCCCCTGCGGAAGAAGTAGTCTCTAAGAGACTGTTCATTAAGCCATATTATCGCACGAGGGGTAAAGATATTGGAAGTACTAAAAGTAGCAGCAGCAGCGTGAGTGAGTGAATGAGTTTGTTTTACGGCACGTCAGTGTGAGTGAGTTTGTTTTAAGGCACGTCCGCACGGTAACGGCTATGTTGTGCTCATGATGTCCTAAGACAGTTAATGCATTATACTAGTAGCGACGGTGACTCCTTTATCTCTCTGAATAGTAAAAGCATACAAATCGCGCGTAAATCTAAAAAGGTTCGTTAAAATTTAAGGATATAATATTACACAATAGTTTAAAAGATCCATGTTTAGGATTACCACAGTTAAATTTTATTATATACACCAATTTCCTTCAGGTACCCTAGTAAGTGAGTGAGTTTGTTTTACGGCACGTCAGCACGGTAACGGCTATGTTGTGTCCATGATATCCTTATACAGTTAATGCATTATACTAGTAGTAGTAGCAACGGTGACTCCTTTATCTCTCTGAGTAGTAAAAACGAAAAAAATTGTGCGTTAAAAGTTTGCTTAAAAGTGAACTGAAGGGTATATTCAGTAGTTTAAAAGATCCATGTGTATGATTATCGCAGTTAAATTATATATACATCAATGCCCTTCAGGTACCTAAGTAGGCGCTGAGCACTAACATAGGTAAATATACTCGCTAGTGACTTGGAAGCCAGGTACAAACTTCTTAACCGGTAAAAAAACAACAACCGGACAATCAACCAGCATGAGACTGTACACTTGAGTAGGTTCAAGCTTGAGCCCGATTTTGGCGAGCTCTTCATCCATTTCATTTCCTTCAATTAGAGCTGCATATTTTAGTTTAAAGACAATTTAAATTATAATTATTTGATTTATTACAATTTTAGGTTTGGACTTCCTGCTTATATTTAAAATCATTATGACATTCTTATGGTGTAACTTTTTTTTTAATGAAAATATTTTTAATTAAAATTGTGTAATACAATTTTTGGTGTGGGCGACAATGGAACGCATAAGTAGAAAAGCTGTTCTGTATCAAAATAATTATAAAATTGTAACAAAAGAAAATAGAGCACACGAAGAAGTAGTAGACAATTCGGGATTCGATAGATCCATGCTAAAAACCATTAGAGAAAGACAGCCATTAAAATGTTTAAAATTGCCTTTATTAAAATCACCACATCACAACGGAACTTATGTGATCATATACAACTGCCTTACTCAAAATAAAATGAGAAAGCCATGCAAATGAATGAATACGCCCTTCCTTTAAAAGGTGTTGCTATATTTTGATTTCCGTAAGTTGGTATATTGTGCGTAATGCCAGAGGCCCGTAAATGTCTGTGTGTCGAGAAAGCAACTCTATATAAATAGTGTCCGTGTTATTTTGAAATAATTATAGTTTGCGATTAGTTGGAGTACGTACGTGTATTACAAGCAAAGCATATAGAAGTGATTTTGTTTATTTTATATTTTATGATTAAGTACTAAAAACAAGAAAAACTAGGATAGTCACATTTGGACCACGTACCATTAACTACAACATGTTTTATCTGCCAACAATGCTAAAGGGGTTTGTTTTCAATAGCAATTTTTGTGGTTTAATAATGGCTACAACACCACGAATTTGCAAAAGAAGAAATGTTAAGCTAAATAATCTTTAATGACAACTAAAACCGTCCACATTATCATCTTGTAAACAGCAAGAACTGAATAAAGATATAAAAAATGAACTGCACATGTGCAATTAGATAAACGGTAGGCCTGATAAATATTTTACTTTGAAAACATAAGGAAGATTTTTTTTTAATCTAAGGGAAAGATAGAGTATAAAAAATATTTAGATTACATTTGGACGTTTGTCTGTTAATTATTTTGAATACGGTGCCTGTTTTTTTTTATAAATAATTTAGTTACTATATTCTAAAAAAAAAATGTTTTTTATTTCGAACAGTTAAAGGGCAGATGCAAGAACATTACACCTAAAATGCTTCTCAAAACTCCAAACAACATGGCCCATGATAATTTTAAACAATGAACTAGTCTATTTTCAATAACTATCAAAATAATGTGTTTTGAGAAGCCTTAATTAAATTGAAAAAAATTGGTATCAGAATCATGACATCATAAATTTGTTTATTTTGTTTTCTTAACTTTCAACCGTTAAAACATTTTGATGAACGATCTGAGGAGTAAACTCAGAGCAGTCACCATAATCCCAATCTTGTCTCCATGAATGAAGTTTGCTGCTCCTTTTTTTCCTCCTCCGTTGTTCTGTTCCTGTCTAAAATTGCGCTGCGCCTCGTTTTGAAGATTCTTTCTATCATCTCCGTTGGGCCTGGATCTGAGAGACACTACCTTGGCACGACTAGACTTGAGGGGCAAATCCTTGCCACTGGTATCATCGTTCGATCTCAGCGGCACTTTCTTGACACTGTTGCCATTGCTACTGCTGGGCATCAGAGGAACATCGTTGGAAGCTGTGTCAATCATCAAGTCCCCTGCGGAAGAGGTAGTTTGTCTCTTAGAGACTGTTCATTAAGCCATATTACCTCACGAGGGGTAAAGATATTGGAAGTACTAAAAGTAGCAGCAGCAGCAGCTTGAGTGAGTAAGTGAGTGAGTTTGTTTTACGGCACGTCAGTGTGAGTGAGTTTGTTTTAAGGCACGTCAGCACGGTAACGGCTATGTTGTGCCCATAATGTCCTAAGACTGAGTGAGTGAGTGAGTGAGTGAGTGAGTGAGTGAGTGAGTGAGTGAGTGGGTGAGTGAGTGAGTGAGTGAGTGAGTTTGTTTTACGGCACGTCAGGACAGTAACGGCTATGTTGTGCCCATGATGTCCCAAAATAGTTAACGCATTATACTAGTGGCAACGGTGAGTTTGTTTTACGGCACGTCAGGACAGTAACGGCTATGTTGTGCCCATGATGTCCCAAGACAGTTAACGCATTATACTAGTAGCAACGATGACTCCTTTATCTCTCTGAGTAGTAAAAACATAACAGTTGTGAGTGAAAAGTTTGGTTATAAATGAATGGTATATACAGTGGTTTAAAAACTCCATGTGTAGGACTATCACAGTTAAATTTTATCATATACAGGTACCAAATTATGCGCTGAGGACTTACATAAGTAAATAATTATGTTCTCCATTGGCTTGGAAGCTAGGTGCAAAATATTTTCCCGGTAAAAAACCGGACAATCAACCAGAATGTGACTAATGGACAATTGACAGTTGCTGGTTTGACACAGTGGAGGCTCTTCACCTCTCAATAGAAAGGCATGAGTAAGATCTGAATGTCCAAGTTGGACTCGATCGGGTACCACCTAGTCTCGTCGTCTTGCCTGAAAAATTCCTGGCCAGTGACCCAAATGTGGTTGGACACAGTGTAATTTGTTTGTTGTCATATTGTTCCATCGCGCCTTCCAGTTTTCTTTTATAAACGTGTGTATAATTGGCTTAACATCAGATGCTCGTATTTGCAACTGAGTAGGTTCAAGTTTAAGCCCAATTTTGGCGAGTTCGTCTTTCCAGAGTCCAGGGAGGGATTTCCGAAAATTTGTCTTCTTGAATAGAGTTAGTGTCTATCTAAGTCGATTTCCAGAAGGAGCTTCTGCACCCGAATTCCAAAGGGTGTAATCGTGTTCGGTGAAGATTGGAATTTTTCTACATAAGTTGGGTGGAAAATAGGGTGAAAAGCAGGATTGTCAGGATGAGATTTTAGATTGACTGCATATTGTAAGCATAGTTTGTCTCTTCTTTCTGACAAGGATGGTTCGTCTGCAGCTACGTAAAGGCTTTCTACCGGCGTGGTACGAAAGGCCCCGAGGCTCAGACGCAGTCCTTGGTTGTGTATAGTGTCTAGCATCTTATTATATATTTGTGAACCGGTGAAATTATTATCGTCTTCTCCGCCATAACACTCAAGGTACAAACTTTAAGTTTAGATATATTGGTACCTTGGAATTTTCTGAATGTTTTAGGCTGGTTCATTTTTTTTCACGATGACGCATAAACCATTAATTAAATTTTAGGAATTGAAATTGGTTCGTTGATCTAGCAGCCATTGTTGTTCTTTATTTCAGTTAGCTAATCGTAAGTGAAAGCGGGCTAGGTTTAAATAGGTGATTTCTTGCCGTAATTATTTGTTTTCTTAAATCCATTTAATGCCAACACTACCACTTATAGAGCTATATAATTTTTGACCCGTTCGACGGGTTATAATACTGAATTCCAGATCTATCGAATGGGGATCTTTCGGGGTTGAAAAACATTCGAGCGCAATTAAAATTCTATCTGGATCTACCTCGACTATCATCGAAAAGGGGATAAACATGGATCTAAAAGATAAATCAAATAACTAGATCTAGACTTTTACTACTCACAGATCCACACATTATTATTTTTTTTATTCTTTCCATTCAACATGTTCACGTGCGGGGCTCTGCTCGGGTTATAATACTGAATTCTAGATCTATCGAATGGAGATCTTTCGGGGTTTAAAAACTTTCGAGCGCAGTTTAAATTCTATCTCGATCTACCTCGAATATCATCGAAAAGGGAATGAACATGGATCTAAAAGATAAATCAAATAACTAGATCTAGACTTCTACTACTCATAGATCTACACATACTTTTTTTTTATTATTCCCTTGTGTGGCATTCATTCAAACTCATCTTTCAAGAGCGTAACGAAAAAAAATAATTGAAGAAAAGATAAACACATTTAATGTCAACACTACCATTAATAGATCTTTATAATTTACTTCTTCATCTTCTTTCCGTTCAACATGTTCACGTGCGGGCTCTGTTCAGGTTATAATACTGAATTCCATATCTATCGAATGGGGATCTTTCGAGGTTTAAAAACATTCGAGCGCAGTTTAAATTCTATCTGGATCTACCTCGACTATCATCGAAAAGGGGATAAACATAGATCTAGACTTCTACTACTCATAGATCTACACATAATTTTTTTTAAATTCTTTCCATTCAACATGTTAACGTGCGAGGCTCTGCTCGGGTTATAATACTGAATTCTAGTTCTATCGAATGGGGATCTTTTGGGGTTTTAAAAACATTCGAACCCAATTTAAATTCTATATGGACCCACGTCTACTAGCATCGAAAAATAGGGTAAAATAAATCTAAAAAGAAACATTATCTACATAGAAATCCTGGAAATATCCTAGCGTGAGTTATCAAGACTATTGATATGCCCTTTTAAACGGTGCACCCATTTATATCACATTTAATTTGTTTAGCTTTTTGGCTTTTAACTTCTATCTCTACTACTATGTTTTACCATTTAAGTTGCGCACAGTGTCCCAAAATCCAAGCTTTATCTCTATTAGTAATAAGTATAACCTTTAAAAAACATTTTATATCCCTACAGTGTCCCAAAACCTGAGCGAAGCCGGGCATCCTAGCTAGTTTTAATATAAGACGGATGGCAGAGACATACACACTACCCTGCCGCAGTCGAGTTTAGATCGTATCAGAGAGCGGTAGAGGTAGAGGAGGGACTCTATCTGCTCCCCACTCTGTGCCGGATAAAGTTTTAATGAGATTTGGTTCTTTTTGACATTTTTTCTTCAGATTTTTCAGGTGGGGGATAAAAGAGAGCTTTTTGTCAAATGTAACGCCTAAACATTTGGCTTCTTCAACAGGAATTCTTTGGGCGCGGCCGATGTAGAGATCAGGATCCCTGTGAAGTTTCTCTTTATTACAACAATGAACAGCTATCGTTTTCTGAGAGTTTGAAGCCGTTTGTGTCTGCTCGTTCTGAAGAGGAGTGAGTTGTTTTTACGACACATCAATACGTTAACGGCATTAAAGAGGAAGGGGGTGGGGGAAAGGGTCAACCAGAATGGACTTATGGATAACTAGTTGAAAGGCCTGATAATTCGCGGGATTAAAAGATTAAATCAATACAAATGTTGGGTGAGTGAGTGAGTTTGTTTCACGGCACGTCAGCACGGTAACGGCTATGTTGTGTCCATGATGTTAATGCATACCTATGTTGGCATTGCTGTTCTGTTAACAGAAAATATTGTATTCAGCATTAGAATGTTAATGCTGATTTGAAGACAACATTATTGGTGTAGCTTGGCATAGCCATAGAGTTCTCTGATTGCGGTGCCAATGCAAATTGCAAACCATTAGATCTGTTTCGTGTTTTGTCACACAAAGTCGTTAGCTGTTTTAAAATCGTTCACATAACTAATATGCGCATGCAAACAATCACGAAAGTGATATGTCGGTGAATGGCTGGTTCACCTCAGTCCCCAGGATCCCGGCCTCCACCCTCACGGGACAACTTACGGCGAACAAGGTGCCCACTAGGGGGTTCAGAAGTAGATGCGGTGAGGGCAAGAACATGGATAGGGCGATACGAGCACAAAAGAGAGGACAGAAGACATAGCGAGATATAGAGAAGAGACCTGCCCTTAGCAGTCTTTTAGTTTTACTGTACCACGCGCGACAGGCAGGCGGTGGTAACCATTGTTTACACCCCTCCAAATGAGGGCCCCGTTACCACGGTTGAACTGGCCTGCACCAGTGTAACTAGATGACAGATAGGCCTGATAGATATTCAACTTTGAAAAGATAAGGAGGCTTTAAAATCTAAGGGGAAGGAACAGTATCAAAATAAACAAAAACTGCACAAAGAATATATGGATTGCATTTTAACGTTTATGTGTTAATTTCTTTGGTAACATTGTATATATGTATAAAATAAATTAGGTACTATATTCTAAAACACGTTCACAAATCGAACACTTTAAGGACAGATACAGTTACATTCTACCTAGAGTGATTCTAAAAACTCCAAATAACATGGACCTTTATAATCCATTGTCGGTAATTTCTTTAAAAACACTGATGACCTTTGAGCAGTCTTAGATTGGAAAGTTTGGTATCAAATAATATACTACATTTGTTTTAATTTTGTTTTCATCATTTTCAACCGTTAAAACTCTTTGATGATAGAACTGAAGATGAAACTCAGAGCAGCCACTAGTATCCCATTAATGTCTACATGTATGAAGTGTGCTCTAGATCTAGACTTCTTTTTATATCGCTGCCTTCTGAGAGCCTTGTGTTTGATATTCACTCTCTCATCGTCACTATTGTCAGCACTGGATCTGAGAGACACCACTTTGGCACGGTTGACGTTTTTGGGCTTGAGGGTTAACTGCTTGCCACTCGTATCCTCGTTGGATCTTAGAGGCTTTTCCTTGGCACTGTTTCCATTGCTAGACATCAGAGGAACATCGTTGGAATCTGTGTCAATCATCCAGTCCTCTGCGGAAGAGGTGGTTTGACTCTCAGAGCCTGTCCATTAATCCACAGTAGCGGTAACGGACAAGGGGTAAATATATTGGAAGTACTAAAAGTAGCAGCAGTTGTCGTAGTAGTAGTAGTAGTAGTAGTAGTAGTAGTAGTAGTAGTAGTAGTAGTAGTAGTAGTAGTAGTAGTAGTAGTAGTAGTAGTAGTAGTAGTAGTAGTAGTAGTAGTAGTTGTAGTAGTAGTAGTAGTAGTAGTTGTAGTAGTAGTAGTAGTAGTAGTTGTAGTTGTAGTTGTTGTAGTAGTAGCAGCAGCAGCAGCAGCAGCAGCAGCAGCAGCAGCAGCAGCAGCAGCAGCTCGACGTATTTGGGCTCGCCTGAAGGCTCAGTAACATTCATTTACCTTCCTTTCTTGGCGGGGCCCCATCTTTTGTGACTTTTTCGTCGACGAGAGATTCTTTAATCAATACGTCATCGTTGGCGTTTTTGCTGATCTTCCCCTGTGAATTGCCAGACTCTTTTAAATTTCATGTTTCAAAAATCTACGAAATATAATTAGAAATATCGATTTCGTTTTATTTATATTTTTTATTATATAAAATCGATTTCGAATTGTCAAAATCTTTTCTATGTGAATCATACATTTAATAATTCAATGATATCGAGCTGAACTTCTGACAATCTACAACTTGCTTATGTATTATTTTAGTAATCTATTCTCTTTTAATTTTTCCCTAGGTCTATCTTTAGTCTCTTAGCAGTCTACCTGTCTGTCCGTCTGTTTGTCTGTCCGTCTGTCTGTCTGTCTGTCTGTCTGTCTGTCTGTCTGTCTGTCTGTCTGTCTGTCTGTCTGTCTGTCTGTCTGTCTGTCTGTCTGTCTCTCTGTCTCTCTCTCTCTCTCTCTCTCTCTCTCTCTCTCTCTCTCTCTCTCTCTCTCTGTCTCTCTCTCTCTCTCACACACACACACAAACACACACTTATAAACCACATCTAACCTCTTTGAACCAAACTAATATTAACATACCATAATTTGATAATTATAGAAGAAATAAAGTACAGAATCATTGGCTACTTACATTGACTAGTGGCCCAGAAGCATATCCGGCAGTAAAACATGATGATGTCAATAGAGCAAAACAAAGGGAGAATGCACGCGATTTCGGCATGTTTATGAACTGTTAGATGTCACCACAGTAGAATGCACTGCCAGCTGTAACAAACAATAAGGCTCAGAGGTAAAGTCAAGCTATGGTGAATTTATCAACTAAATAGATCTAGTTAGCATCACACTGTGTTGATCTACACTTGCGAAAAACAGACCAAGGGCAATAATGTTATCACTATACATGTACGTCTACTCTAGAGCTTGAAGGCTATTAGAAAGAATAACAAATTTTTAAGTTCCAAATGCCACACTTTTTGTATAGACCTTCATAGACAGGCGCTATTTGGCAACTGATTTCCTTGTCAAGTTTGTTTTTACGGTACCTCGGCACTATGATTATTGTTCCCATGTTGTCCTAAGACAATAGTACATTACACAAGTAGCAACGGTTACTCTATATCTCTTAGAGGTAAAAGCATGAAAATTGTGCATAAAATTAAGGATTGGTTAAAAAGAAATGTATGCACAGCATTTTTAAAGATCCTTGGTTAGGATGACCAGTTCAATTTTATTATACAGATTAATGTCGTTTAGAAACCTTAGTCTCCGCTTAGTGATTGATGTTTTTATAATACGTCAGTACAGGGACAGCTATATCGTACCAATGATATCCTAAGTTAGTTAATACATTATATAATAGTAGCAACTGTGATTCCTTTATCTTTCTGAATGGTAAAAGCATAGGAGTGATGTTGGTTTTGAGTTTTGTTTTCTACGTCACATCAGCACATAACAGCTATATTGTGCCCATGATGTTCTAAAAGTCCATTTCCAGAAGAAGATGCTGGACACGGATTCCAAAGGTTAAAAAGGAAATGCCTGAGACACGCCGGCTCAGTGATCTAGGTGTGGTGAAGTTTGTTGTTTGTCAGGTATTCCATTTGGTTATTTATCAATACAACAGTAGTGGATCCGAAAATCATCTTAAAGAGCCAGTAGATGTGTAATAGCAAAATGATATAAAATTTGTTGGATTTTACACGTCGGGCCCAAAAATTTTAGTAGCTTAATAATAATAGGGCATGGTTCTTTGGGGGACGATTTTTTTAATGTAATCGATTATTTTTAATAATGATTTCGGAAAAGCTTATTTCAAAAATTATAAGCTTATTCAGGACAATTTCGTTCTTTTATTGTTTGCTAATTAATTTTTCGTTTACTCTCTTGAGAGTATCTGTGCTCGGCGGATGAATAGCTCCGCCGAGCACCCCTCCCCTACTATTAGGGGAGAGCACCTACAAGCGTCGAGTTACCACTCTTAATGCCTCCGGCACTTCAGAGCGGACTCAACGCTTTGAGTCTACTCTCCTATATAGAAGAGTAGATCTCGTAGGCGAGAAATATAGGGTGTTGTTAGCATGGGCTAACTATTACATAATCGGGGTCGAAATTTGGGTGTCGATACCTAATGGGGCATTGAAAATACAGTTTAGTTATTTTGCATATTGCATTTTGTTTCAAAATAATAAAAAAAGAATATACCTATATATATGTTTTTGTTGCTGTATAATAATTGTTTGAATTATGGTTGAAATAAAAAAAATGCTTATTAACAGTTTTGCGTGTTTTTACTGAAATTGTGACATTTGAGTGCCAAATACATAGGCTAGTTTTAGAACTAGGTCTCTTGGTGCTGCATCTATACCTGTGGCTATCTTTAGGGTTCTAGGGTATGGTGCGACTACTAGATAAGACTATGGTTTATGTGTGGGTTAGGGTTAGGGATAGGGTTAGGAATAGGTCTATGATTAGGGTTAGGTATATGGTTCGGGATAGATTTAGGAATAGGGATAGGGTTCGGGATAGGGCTATGATACCGTTAGGATTCGGGATAGGGTTATGGATATGGTTGGGGATAGGGGTATGGTGATGGATAGGGTTAGGGCTATGGTTAGGGTTAGGGTAAGGGTTAGGGTTAGGGTTAGGGTAAGTTTTAGGGTTAGGGTTAGGGTTAGGGTTAGGGTTAGGGGGGGATAGGGATAGGGCTATGGTACCGTTAGAATTCGGGATAGGTTAGGGTTATGTTTAGGGTAAGTTTTAGGGTTAGGGTTAGGGTTAAGGTTAGGGTTAGGGTTAGGGTTGGGGATAGAGATAGGGCTATGGTACCGTTAGAATTCGGGATATGGTTATGGATATGGTGATGGATAGGCTATTTTTGGGAGGATTTTACACGTCGGGCCCAAATTTTAGTAGCTTAATGGGGCATGGTTCTTTGGGCGGACGATTTTTTTAATGTTGATTAGGGTTAGGTATAATTATGGTTCGGGATAGATTTAGGAATAGGGATAGGGTTCGGGATAGGGCTATGATACCGTTAGGATTCGGGATAGGGTTATGGATATGGTTGGGGATAGGGGTATGGTGATGGATAGGGTTAGGGTTAGGGTTAGGGTTAGGGTTAGGGTTGGGGATAGGGATAGGGCTATGGTACCGTTAGAATTCGGGATAGGTTAGGGATATGGTTGGGGATAGGGATATGGTGATGGATAGGGTTAGGGCTATGGTTAGGGTTAGGGTAAGGGTTAGGGTTGGGGATAGGGGTATGGTGATGGATAGGGTTAGGGCTATGGTTAGGGTTAGGGTTAGGGTTAGGGTTAGGGTTAGGGTTAGGGTTAGGGTTAGGGTTAGGGTTAGGGTTAGGGTTAGGGTTAGGTTAGGGTTAGGGTTAGGGTTAGGGTTAGGGTTAGGGTTAGGGTTAGGGTTAGGGTTAAGGTTAGGGTTAGGGTTAGGGTACGTTTTAGGGTTAGGGTTAGGGCTATGGTACCGTTAGGATTCGGGATATGGTTAGGGATAGGGTTGGGGATAGGGATATGGTGATGGATAGGGTTAGGGATATGGTTAGGGTTGGGGATATGATGGTGATGGATAGGCTAATTTATTTTGCCAAGGGCATAGTTCTAAAGGAAGGGACTTTTTGAAGTTTCCTTCGGGATATCGCCCGTGTGTATCCAGGACAGGCACAATAAAGGTTCGTGTGCAGCAAACTTATATAAACAAATTATTTCTATTGAATAGACGCCTTTCCGGGTTTCCCCATTTTATTAAAAAAAAAAAAAACGAACCGTAGGCTTCTAGGCCTAGATTAGATCTATAAGCTTTTGTTTCGTCCTATGGAATCGTTGACAAAATTTATTTAGTAATCGGATCGCCCACCCAGATCGCCGGAAATTATGTTTTGTTTACTTCTAGTTATGAACGTCACAATGGAGGCTATTAATTAGATCTAGAATCAATATTGAAAGATGCTTTAAAATCAACATTGGGGAGGTTTTGTGTTTTGGTTTACCTATTTATCAAAAAACAGTAGACTTTCGTAAGATTATCTTAAAGAATCAGTAGATGAATACAAGTTAGCAACATTTTATTTCTTTATATTAGCTACTAAATTTTTGGGCCCGACGTGTAAAATCCTTCCCATTCATTGTGGTCTACATCAATGCTAAATTAAAAATCCTTAGATTCAATTGATTAGTGAGAGGCATTAGATCAATATTTTAGATATAATTTCTAGGCACTCAGTCTTTTAGACTTCCTAGATAGATTAGATCATCTCGCACCTCTGGCCTATCGGTTATAGAATCTCCTTTTAAACTTACCTCTTGCGTTATACCCATCTTGAAATGGCTTTCTTGAGGTTCTACAGGCGTAAGTCTTGTAGATGTGTGATGGTTGAGAGAGTAACAGTTCTAAAAACCAGGATCAGACAAGAGTCTAGATGTTAGTTCAGCGAGCCACCCTGGTTTATAGGGTGATCGCATCCGCCATATTGACACTGACAGATGTCAGATTCACTGTAGTTCAGAACTACTAGTTCTGCCCACGGATGTCTATTTACAGGGCCACAGAGTTTTAGTTCCAGTGCTAGATTGTTCAGTGACAATGACAAAACGGCGGAACTTGAATGGCAACTAGGGAGAGGAAAAGAGGGACATGAAGCCGCTCACGACACCTATGATGCGCTAGAGTAAGCCTAGCGGGCCTATATTTATAAAAATTATAATGTTGCTAAAATGTTACATAGGTGAGCGCACCTATACATGTGTAATCAATCACACCTGAAAGGAGGAACTTCAAAACATTGTTGCTACAGCTAGATCAAGCAGTCAATCGCAGCGGGTGAGCAGGTGAATGTCATTTATATCAATGATAATGATGATAATAACAACAACAACAAAACAACAGCAGTAGCACAACAACAACAATCATAATAACAACAACATCAACAACAACAGCAGCACAGCAACAACAACAATAAAAAATAATAACCCTCTTGTATTATTAATAGAACTCTGTGGTAAGCCTAAATACATTGTAGACAGGACAAAGATCGACAACTCTCTTGTAATTTTCAGTTCACGTAGCCTACTATGTAACTTTTTGTAAGGTAAGGTGACGTGAAGGCTATCGCAAAAGAGTGCACTACCGGTATATTATGATTACCGTATTAGTGTTATATTGTAACTGTAAAACTAAAAGCGATGGGTGCATGCTTTGAGTGAAATTGAAAGGGAAAACTATTCCTTTCTCTTTAAAAGCGTTTTTCAGGCACTCCCTATCACAACTTTGGGTAGAAGTCCTCAACCATTACATTATTTTATACCTTCTTTTATAGCAAACAATGAGATTCAGAGTAAGAGGACTCTTTCGTGAGGAAGGGAAGCGAAACCATCTCTTACTCTGTAGTCTGCTAGTTTCTTAATTTATAAGAAGCCTATAATAATGTGACGGATGCCGCAGTAAGGCAACCAATGTAAATCAGGCGCAGGTCGCAGTTTAGACTTGTTTGTTAGTTGTTCATAGTGTGCTTTAAGAAATAAAATTATATCTCTTTTAAATTTCTGGACCCAACCACTAAGGGAAGAAATCTGACCAATAGATTTGTGACCAATGGTGGGTTTCAAACCGTGAACCTCTCGATTGGGAGACCAATGCTCTACCACTTGAGCCAGTTCGCCCCTCCCCTTTGTACTGAAATGAACGAATAAAGGCAATCGTATGTCCTATGTTTTCTCCCCTTTTCTCGTTTCTCCAAATTTTTATCAGAAAACTGAGGAACCCCACAAATGCAGAGGACTGGCTTCTGGCGCTGGAGTTGAAGTGTCGACGTCCAACGCAGTAGGTCCGGGGTTCGAATATCGAACATATCTCCCGGGTAAAGACACGGTAAAGACAAACTTGACTGCTACGTCGGCACTGTACCTCTAGCTGAAAATGGGGAGTCTTCGTAATACATTTCGATGTAGTGAAAGTGGAAAGTGCAGTGTTTGAGTTGCTTATAAACGCAAAGCAAACAGATGAGAACAGCCTAAAACATAATGTTGAGACCGCAGTGTTGAAGTTAAATGAATAATAGATTAATACAAGTTGCTGACACAAAGCGTTTTTTAAAAGTTAAAAAAAATATACCTACAGTGAGAATTTTTCTTTGATATGTATTCCTCCTTTAAAATTTGTGTTTATTCCATTTTGACTACTTAAAACGTGTGGGTTCTCCGAGATTCCACAACTGACAATGGTACAAAGACGACAATTTAATGATAAGGTTCAAACACGAGGGTAAAATATTGAAGTGAAGTCCTTGGACATTAAAACCAGATTTATTTCTTCTCAGTGTTTACACAGTGTATGAAAAACAAATCTAAGTATAAGAGGGGAAACCGCGCGCTGGTTTTCATGGATACACATACAGACACAAACCGCAGTATGGTTTGTGGGACAAACAGAGTACATGTAAAAATACAACACTACTTGTCTACTACTTCAGTCATTTCCATTCCGCAGTGTTAGCTGTATAATAAATATCATGACACTAAAAGCATGGTGAGTTGATGAAATATTTATATGTACATGGCAAAGAAAACTAATGAGATATTGGCTGCAGTGTACAAGGTAGAGTGATAGACTGTACATGAATAGAGAAAGGTGGCAACACAAAGAGATAGAGAGAGGGGGAGAGGAAGGGAGAGAGAGATGGAGAGGAAGAAGGAGTAGGAGAGAGAGAGAGAGAGAGAGAGAGAGAGAGAGAGAGAGAGAGAGAGAGAGAGAGAGAGAGAGAGATCAGCAGCAACAAAAAACAAAAAAATAAAAAAATTGCAAGCTCACCTTGTGCCAAAAAAATATAAATTAAAACTAGAACAAAAACTTAAGCAAAAGTAACATTCGCATAAATGTCAAAACCTTCTTTTATAAATTGTAGCAAACATACTAAATTGATATATAATCGGCTTAAAAAAAAGGATTCATCATAATTTATGATCTACATGTTCCATTCAGGTCACTCATACTCATAGCACAGTGAGACCAGAAGTCAACCAACAGTCCACAGCTACTATTTTTCACTCTACTAAATATAATTATCAAATCATCCAGTGTATTCCAGGCAATCTTTCTCTTAAGCGTTGTGCATGATAACGGGTCTTCAAACAAAAGCCCACAGATAATAAATTTTTTTTTATAATGAAAAACTTTTTCCAATGTATACACACACCTAAGAGTCAATCTTTCCTCTACAAGTTGTGCATGACGTGGAGGCAAGAGTAGAGAGCAGAGATGATTTCAGACATTAGCGGCAACACTAATGTTTTTTTGTTGCAATGATTAAAAAAACACAACATAAATCATTAATAGATCATTAAATGTATCATGTAACATACAAACAAGAAGGATTATACAGCATTTTTGTCCTATTACAACATTTTAATCAGCATTGAAACTGAGCACGGAGCTGGGACAGGATTATTGTTTAAAAAAAAAAATGCATGTATATGTAAAAAAATAGATATTGCACATGAACATAATTAATCATGAGAGAAATGATTTAGCGTGACGACAATACAAGTGTATATTGTGACATGCAATCACGCACTTAAAAGCACATTGGCAAATTTCAGAATAGGTTTATGCAGTTTTTCCTCTCATTCTTCCAGTTATTTATTTATTCCCAACCCATTTTATCTCCCTACTAGTCAAATGTTGGCAGATACTTTCTACTTATCCCCTCTTCTCCACAAATTTCAAATCGAAATAAATTATTTACAGATATGAAGAAGCCTCTTGAGTTTAGTGTTTTTAGTTTCCTTAAATAAGTCAAACAATTTCTCTGCATTGAAATTTAACTGGCATTTGAAGAAGAAAAAAATAGGATGCCATGTGCTTAGGCAGATCAATTCAGAACAAATATTGCAGACACATCATTCATTCCATTTCATCCACTCGGATTGCAGCATGTAACAAAGAAAATGGAGAGATAGACGCAGTTCTCTTTATTTCAGCATTATTAAGTCAATATTACAAGAGCATAACATTTTTTTGTACGGGGTGCTAAGATCCTAGACTCCTTTCCACAGAAAGGGTTATGTCATATGGTTAAATGTTCTGTACAATCATCAATAACATTTGGCAAAGTTTGTGCTAGCAACTGTCATACAATTTTCAAACCTATCTCTACCAACAAGCAATATAATACAAAATAGAATTATCTACACAGTAGAAATGCTTTTCTTTCAAACATTAATCTGCTCACCAAAAATGATTGGTTTTGAACCTGCTGGTATTGACAAGAATCTACTACTTTATAAATAATATACTCGTTTTGGTGGGTGTTCCACAAGTTACAAAGTACTGGTGAAAACTTATTCACTCTTGCATCTTTTTCCAATCATAAAATTCAATCAAAGGCCACAGAGAAAGAAAAAATAGAGCTGTATGAATCATTCAGCGAAACTCTGCACTGAAGACGTAATGAGATTTAAAAGGTAAACTTATGGCGGCGGTGCGAAAATTGTTCAGCCACAACAAAAAACACGGGCCGACATGAATTTTTGTATTTTTACCCACGGAACGAATTTTAAAATAGAGTTTACAACATTTTTTCTAAATAAACAAACAACCAAACAAATAAACCTATTAAACTGCTCTGACAAACAAGCATATCCGAACATTTAATCAAAATGCATATTCTCCTACCAAATACACAGAGATGCCAACTTCAGGTTGTGGGGATTTTATGTGGCTGTCATTCAACCCAAGAATCCATACACAAAAAGAGTACGAACAGAAAATAGTAATATATATACAAGAAATTTTGTGACATCTTAATACTGGAAGTGAAAGGGATTTTTTTGCTATACATGATATAGCCACACACACACACTCTCTCTCTCTTTCTCTCCTCACTCTCATTCTGTTTGGACCACTTTGTAAGACATTCAACTTTCCACCATACACACATACACCAAGTTTGATCACAATAAATTGTACTTGCTAACACTGAGCCCTAGTTCAAAGCGCACTATTCAAAAAATCCTAACAAAACTTTACAGGAAAAATTAAGAGGGCTTTCTAAAGTGCCTAAGCCAACCAAAAAACAAAACAAAAATCCAACAAAAAACAAAACAAACAGCAACAACTGACCAAATAAAGGCTGGATAACATGCAAATAGAGTATAATCTTTACCCCACATCTTTTTCCTCTATAATCATTTTAAGGAAGTAAACCCAGCTATCAATTAAGGTTATAAACTTGGTAGATGAGCTGACAACAATCAGCGATAAGTACAGACTTACTCCGGTCCACCAAAATTGAAACACATCTCACTGGGCTTTACATTGCGTTTTAAATAATATAATATGAAATAATAATAATAAAAAAACAAAAACAGAAAAAGAATCTGCAAAAAATCCACATCAGCTGAAAGAAGGTAGGCACATTGGAATACGTGTATCTGTGTTACTGTTAGGTTAAATTAGTGGCTAAAACGAAGCAAAATGCTCTATCTTGGAGCAATACTGCCCTGCATTTTAAGAAGGACAGCTACCCTACCCAGTTGTTGCTTTTATAGCTATCTGGTTTTTAGTAACCTACCCACAAAATACCTCTGAATGTAATCAATGATGTGTCTTTTGATTATTTTGTTTTCTTATCCACTTGTGAAGATTCTTCTGGCTTGAACATTTTTATGCCATTTGTTTGTAGTTTTTGCAAGACTTGCCTTTAAACAATATCATTAGCAGTTGCTCAGAGGAAATTACATAACATATGCCAAGTCAAATGTTGAGGGACAAAGAAAATGCTGCTGTGTCCCATATAAGAGATAGAGAGAAAAGTTAAGTAGGTGCCTTTGGCGATTCTTTTCCTGCGACTACAAAATAATGATATCCATAGTGACATTTGTTATGATGAACCTAGACATATTGCGATGTGGTGACTGTTTTCAGAAGTTCACTACCCACACAATTTATAATATTATATATTAATAGAATATCCTTGCCCCAGCTATGAATAATATTAAATATGACTTTCAAAAAAGACACCAAATGAATAACATGGAAAGTTTTGTTAGATTTGTGTCCTGTATTTTATCAAACAGCCCACTGAAAACCAAGGCAGGATGTTTTAAACCATGTTTTTGTTTTTAATTTAAATATTGTCAGACATTGCTGACAATCATCTTACCAAAAGCCAACAGTACACCTATGGCTACCACACACAGTTACCAGACATACTGGTAAATCCTCCCACATTGTAACACTAGAGCTGCCAACTCAACGTGCCCTTAGAGTGTATATATGTATGCAAAGAAAGCATAAGGAAATATGAATGGTAGATAATATTTTTGGTGTGACCATGGCAACTTTATTTAATAACAAAAAAATGTGTTTATATGGACCCTAACGTAATTTCAGCTTGTGTAACACAGATGATGCATCTGACTCTTGATGAGATCAAGGGATAGTAAATAGCGATATCAGGAAGTGGGAAGAAGTTAATCTCAATCTAATTCAATGTCTTTTCTATTCAGATTTTTCTATCAGATACAAACAACAACAATAAAATGGAATTTTAACAAATTTGAGAATATTTTTTTAACAAATAAATATGACTCATAGCCTGTCACTTTAACTGTATTCAAAGTATCGGTGTAAAAAAAAAAAAAAAGGAGAAAAAAAAAACCCCGCCTCTTCTCCCCTGCAAAGATATAATTTTTAATCATCCGATTTGGAACAACAACAATCTTTTTTAAAAACATATTCTATTTTTGAAGAAAAAAAATATAACAAAAATAATGATGTTTCATCGGGCAACTTGGGGAGTTAAGCAAAGTCAATGTTCAATGAAAAAGAAAACTTGTGTAATTTAAAAATATAACAAAATAAATTATTAGCTCTATGATTTTTTTTTATCCATTCATCCCACCGTTCAATCAATTAGAAACAAAGCTAGAGAGACCAGAATAGCTTACGTAGTAACACTCAATCTGACACAATTCTCCCCACCCACCCTGGTCAATAAAAACTAAAATCCAAATGCAAAACACTGGAAATATCACAGGTCCTTCTCAGTGGAGATGTAAAACAAATGCCCAAATATTTCCAGCCCAACAGCAGCATGACTGTCACTGTCAGGCCAAGGGTTATAAAAAATAAGATTAAAACTCTCACACATTTTGCTTCTCTGGGACCGTTTGTTTCCTTTCTCCTTCAAACACTTCCACTCATCTAATCAACATCTCCCACCCAACTCCCACCCAACCTGCTCCAGCCTGGTCTTCAGCGATCACATAGCAAACAAACATATTAAACCAAGGATCTACTGATTGGGACACCAGCGCTCTACCACTTGAGCCAGTTTGCCCCACATTACGAGCACAGATACACTATAGAGGGTACCCTCCATCTCACCATCATACTATAAAAGAACTCATATTGTACACAGATAATCATAAGAGAAGCAAATCTGCTGTGTCCCATAGGGTTTTTAGTCATTCCTAGACATCACTTAAAGCATTGTAAAACAACTTGAATTTGAATTTTAACGACTAAAAAAAAAAAAAAAAAAAAAAAAAAGCCAAGGTAATTTCTTGCAGTTGACAACCAAACTTAAATATGTGTGCAGTCTGCACAAAGCTCTAACCAAGAGACAATGTTTAAGTTTTAAAAAGCCGAGAGATCTTACATTATAACATAGAACCGCCCAGAGAACCTGGCCAAAGAAAGCACATCACTTTGCTTATTTCCAATACAAAATCCAATACTGGATTTGTGATTTCACCCATCTTGTCAAACTGATACAGTGTACTGTTTTCATGTTTGCATACTGAAATGCATTTGACAAAACAGTACCACCGTTTGGATAGATTTCTTCTCTATCACCCCTCCTAAAAGTATTTCCTTGGAGCAGGTAAAACCATTTCACAAGTTGGGAAGGAAAGTTTTCCTCACAGAAAAAACTTGCCAAACGAACTATTTATTTCTTATTTTACATATTACTTAATAGGCCATTTAACAAGTTTGAGATAACTTTCTTCCAAAGGGAAACCTTGCAAATCGAATCAAATCAATTTTCTCATTGTTACTTTTTTCGTATTGTATCTTTCCCCAGACAATCCTTGCGAATTTAATCAAATCAATGTTGTTCTTGTTTCTTTCTACATGTTGTATTCTCCCATAGGCAAAGCTTGCGAAATGAATCCAATCAGTTTATTTGTTATTTATAAATGTTGTAAGCCTCAAAGCTTGGTAAACCCGTCAGTTTTCCTACTGTTCCTTCTACATATTGTATTAAGCCACAACCCTTGTTCCTACTATTCTTTCTACACATTGCAAGCCACAACCCTTGTCCATACTGTTCTTTCTACATATTGTAAGCCACAATCCTTGTGTTTTCTATTTCTACATATTGTAAGCCACAACCCCTGTTCCTACTAATCTTTCTACATATTGTAAGCCACAACCCCTGTTCCTACTGTTCTTTCTACATATTGCAAGCCACAACCCTTGTTCCTACTGTTCTTTCTACATACTGCAAGCCACAACCCTTGTTCCCACTGTTCTCTCTACATATTGTAAGCCACGTAGATGGGGTCCAGCTGGTCGGCGAGAAACCCGTCCCGCAGGTGCATGCGCTGCTTCTCCCCTCTGGAGTTGATGGGGATGACGCCCGGGTCGACCACGACCACCACGCCCACGATGAGGTAGTGCTCCTCCAGAACCACGCTGGTCACGAGTGGCACCAGGTCCAGCGCCTCGTTCTCGTGGCCCTCGAGCTCGACCACCACCACCAGCAGGTTTGTCCAGGTGAACACCGCGCTGGGGGGAAACACAGGGGGAAGGGAAGGGGGGGCTCAGTCGAGTCAGTATGTTTGTGTTAAACCCTTCTCAAGGTGATAATAAGTAACATTATGCCTTCTGTCCGGTTAAATTGAGTTAAGTTAAGCTTAACATCCAACGACAGCACTACCAGTATATAAGTTGTATTGTGGTTTGACTAAAGTTTGACAATTTTATGAACTGCCACATACGAGACAAGGCGTGGAGACCTGCACAGGGGGAAGGGAAGGGGGGCACTCGAGTCAGTATGTTTGTTTTAAACTCAAGGTGATAATAAGTATTATTAAGCCTTCTGTCGAGTTAAGTTGAGTTAAGCTTAACATCCAACGACAGCACTACCTGTATATAAGCTCTATTAAGCCTTCTGTCCAGTTAAGTTGAGTTAGGTTAAGCTTAACATCCAACGACATAACTACCGGTATATAAGCTGTATTGTGGTTAGACTAAGGTTTGACAATTTTATGAACTGCCACACACGAGACAGGGCATGACGACCTGAACTCCTGTGTCAGACGGTCACACTATACTGACATACTACACTGTTGTCAGGTGTTTAGTTACATGATATCTCATGGAATGTGAGTTAAAACAAGACTGGTTACTTACTTTTATTCAAGTTTAAGTAAGACGTGCTGACATGGAAAAGAAAAACAAAGTGAAAAATTCCCTACATTTTTCACCCTATCTAAGTACAATGGTGGTTTAAGTTGCATATAGAGCAGGCCTTATTGACATAATTGCTATAACCTATATTAATTCTTAATATGGTGCAATATTTAGATGAAGGTAGATATAGATGCCAAAGGTAAGAGCATACAACTTGAATTGGGTGGGACCTTTTTACAACTCAAGAATTAATGTACATTGAGTTTAGTTAGTTTAACTTCCAACATAGACACCATAAAGGCTATATTGCAGACGGACCCCAAGGCTGACATGTGCCAATTTTAGGTACTGCCACACACGATTGAGTTGAGGGTTGAGTTGATTTAATGTCCAACATCAGCACTATATAGACTATATTGTGGAAGAGTCCCAAGACTGCCACTTGTTTCACTCATTAAAAAATAATTATGTTTACTTTATATGGTCCTTACCATTCACAGATCTTGCGATGCGAGCGCTGGACGGTCATCTCGATGTCGATGGGGTGGTAGCGCATCCCTCTCAGCATGATGGTCTCATCCAGACCGCCCACTACAAAGATGGCGTCGTGTCGCTCTGGGGGATGGATATCAGGCAATAGTGAGCATCTATCAGAATGTGAGATAGAGAATCATTAGTAGGAGTATCAAACGGCTATCTTTTCCTAGGTCATTTCATCATCCCTCCTGATGAAAAAAAATTTTTTTAAGCCACATTTTTTTAAATCCACATTTCCAATTATACTTTCACATTTAGCCTTTCAGACGCAGCCTGATCTGTGATATACCTTTTATCAAGTTTAAAAGGAGACACTGAATTATATGCCCTGTTCCACAGGAAATGGAAAATATTGTGGGATTGCATTGTTTTTGGTTGTTTCGTGTCCAGCATCAGCACTATATAAAGCCTATATTGAGGACAGGTCCCAAAACTGACGTCCGACAACTTAATGTGCTGATTTATCTATGTACCTCCGTCTGACTGGGTGAGCTCCGTGCGACGTATAAACCCGAGGAATCCCGTCCGAGCGTAGCTGGTGTGAATGTCTCCCGTGGCCAACTGGGAGTCGAAGTGCTCATGGTGCAGCGAGTCGTCCCCATAGATGGTGAAGTAGCCGTTGGCGTTGTGGGGGCTGCTCACCCAGATCGTTGTGGGGTTATAGAGCAACATATTCAATAGACTGAGATTGTCAGGACCTACCTCTCCCAGATGAGAGTCGGCACACTGACCCTTTGTCTCGGGGTTGGCAATGGCAACCTTGACTCCAGGCAGCAGCTGGAAACAGAAAGAGGAGACAACTCACTCTCAGTTTGGAGGAGAGGAAACTTATAGATAGGTGATACACAAAATAATGTTCTAACTGCACACTTACTCAAAGCTTGGCCAAGTAGAAAGCTAAGACAAGATACAACTTTATATGTCTTTTAAAGAACACTTTGCCTTATGATAAAAGTTAGGGATAAAATGATACATAAAGTTCTCACTACATACTCTCAGCCAGATTGATGGTAAGAGCTTAATAGCTCCTACATAAGAATGCACCTGTTGTCTTTTGACGCTACTGCTGTATAGAATCACCCTTTGAACCTTAGAGATTTTAAAGTAGATCAGCAGTCTCACTCACTCACACTTCTTTGTCTGTTTGTCTGTCTCCATCCCTCCCTTCCCTACTCTCTCCTCTCTCACTCCCTCCCTTCCCTTCTCTCTCCTCTCTCTCTCTCTCCCTCCCTCCCTACCCCCTCTTTCCCTCCCTCCCTCCGTCTGTCTGTCTGTCTGTCTGTCTGTCTCTCTGTCTCTCTCCCCAATATTAGATCCATATTAATACAATCAATCCAATTCTTCCCGCGTTGTACAATACCTTGCCAGACTCGAGCACACACAGAGAGTGGGGACTTCCTTTCTCCACCAGGGTGACGCGATCATTCCTCAGAGCCCGCATGTCCACGTACACAGTGGTGGTTTCTGGGCACGACGCTCCCTGCAAGTAGGCATAACAGTTTTACATTCAATACAGTCAGTGAGTTTGTTAGTCATGTCCAACGTCATATGTAGGCTATCTTGTGGAAAGGTCCCAAGACTTATATTTGACAATTTTATACACTGTCACAGAGACAGTACGGTGACACCAGGACTTTAATCTTGGCCGATTTATTTTTTCCGACACATAATTTGTTTCCGTAGGCACCAATACTTTACCGCTTGCGTCATTTCGTCCCACACAATTTACCAAAATTAAAGGAAGATAAAAGAAAAAAACATTAAGAAATCATGTTAACAAATGTTGTCTGCTAGCAGGAGCAAAGATTTAGAGGTAAGCTTACCTGCAAACAGATGCCCACGTTAACTCTGCATCCAAAACTCGTGGACACAGCCCGAGGACTGAGGCCGAGGCTGGCGAAAAGCTTCGTGAAGGAAGTGGTGAGAAGTATGCGGGGCCTCTCCTCCGCTATCACACAGCATGCGCGCACGCACGACAGGTTCACACCCTTCGTCTGGGACACAGGAGAAATAATAGTAAAATCGTGTCTTGTTAAAGCCAATCCTGTCCAATATGTGCAGCACATTTTTTTAAATTTTTAGGCATAATAATTTTATATGTAATTTTTTGCTTTGAGTGGTGAGAATGGCACTCCGTTCTTATGTTGTTTTTTCTTTGTTCACACTCCGTTCTTATGTTGTTTTTTCTTTGTTCACAATTTAATTTCCGCCTTTTTTCCGTTTGGACATCATCAATAAGGCTGCCTTCAATATCATCATAATCATTTACAGATCTCTTGACGTGCTGTGACAAAAATTTGAAAGCCATGCCCAATCTCCTAACTCACTTCTGTTAACAGTACATGAAAGCAGAGCTTCATTTTTTTAAATAAAAAAGAGTAACGCTTGGGGCACGTGTGAAATAATGTTAAGTTTTTAATTCTGTACACCAACAGAGTATACCAAGCTTATTTTGTCCACACAATGGGTCATCCCATCCAAAACTACAACAGGCTATTGTCTATTAAGTAACAAGTTGGTTGCCTAACATCCAGCGTCAGCACTATGATGGCTACATTGTGGACAGCCTCAAAGATTTAAAATTTTACGTGGTGCCACATACAAGATAAAAAGAGGAGTACCGGACTCCTGTCCCATCCGATCACATTATACTGACCCAGCCAGTAGTGGACTAACACAAACAAATTTTTGACCGAACCTTGGTTTCAAATCACTGACATCCTGATCCGAAGACAAACAATGTACCATTTGAACCAGCTCATCCCCAGACAATTATGGGCAATAACACTGTCTGTCGGTTAATCAAACAACAAAATATGACGTTAATACTGAAATGAACTTACTTTAAGGGAGACTGTGGAGGTGCCCAAGCCACGAGTGCAGAGCTCCATAACACCATAGGAGCAGAATGTGTCTCGTACTGGGGAAAGTTCAAAATGTTTACTGATTATTCCAAAACTAATAAGATATCATGGCGACAAAAATTGACCAACTACGAAGTGTTACAAAAATTGAACATAAGAAGAGAAATAGGGCAGTGTATTAGAGATAAGAAGCTGCAATATTATGGACACCTCATGCGTCATGAAAGTGTGATAAGAGATCTCTATAACGGCGAAGTGGAGGGCAGCAGAGGCCGGGGACGCCCCAGAACGAAATGGAATGACAACATCGCAGAATGGACGTGCTACTCGCTGGTGCAGTGCCAACGACTTGCGCAGGACAGATGTCAATGGAGGGCCATTGCAGCCAACCTTCGCAAGGAGACGGCACCCGGATGATGATGAATAAGATATAGATTACATTGTTTCTCTTTTGAACAGACCACGCAGAAAAAAAACAAAAAAACCCAAAAAGAACAAGAAAACCACAAAAAAAAAAAAAATAACAACCCACAACCAAACAATGCAATTAAGTAACTAAAAAGAATTTCCCTCTTTTGCAAATTCAAATCAATCAATCTCATGCAAGGTTTATGCATATCTATCGGTGTTAACAGTATAAAACAGACCACTCTCTCATTTTCATCCATATTTCTTTTCAGTGACGAGTCATAATTTCGAGAAAAAAACAAAATCTTATGGTACAAGCAGTAAATTAATCATGGCCATAACTTTTCTTTCTCAGGCATTTTCTTGATTTGTTAAAAAATGAAGAGGATCACATTCTTCATCACCAAAACACGGGATTGAACATCCATAACCTCATAAAAAACTCACCTATGATGGTTCCAGACTTGGTGGTTGTTATGGTGCGATTTGGATTTTCCCAATCAAGATAGCAAGTCACTCAAAGAGACTTAGTAAATACCCTAGCCATGAACCTCCTCTTTGAGGGAGCGTTGTGGGTTGGGGTTGGGTTGGGTTGGTTTAACGTCCAACAGCAGCACTACATAGGCTATATTGTGGACAGGCCCCAAGACGGACGTCTGACAATTTTATGTGCTGCCACACACAAGACAGGGCGGAGGGAGAGTTGTAGTCTAGTGGTATAAACCATGCTCACTTTGAGAGGCAGGCGAATGGGTGCCACTGCATCTACAAGTCCAGGGTCCTAATTCCACATAGCGCAATCATTGTACGAGCATTTTCACTTAAAGGCTACTTCTAATGTGACATTCACATTTAATTGATTATATAATTCTAACCTCTGTGGAAAAATAACTTAAAAAAAAAAAAAGGCTACTTCTAATGCGACATTCACATTTAATTGATTATATGTTTCTAACCTATGTGGAAAAATAACAAAACAAAAAAAAAAGGCTACTTCTGATGCGACATCCACATTTAATTGGTTATACATTTCTAACCTCTGTGGAAAAATAACTAAAAAAAAAAAGGCTACTTCTAATGCCAGATTCACATTTAATTGATTATACATTTCTAACCTGTGTTGAAAAATGACTAACAAAACCCAGCTCACCTTTGTACTGACTGACCGCAGTCAACCAGACAGCAGGGTTGATCTCCACCTCCGTGGGGGACACTAGGATGGAATGGTGGCCTGAGAAGATGCTGAACAAACCAGGAAAATATATGCATGTTAAGACAGGCTTTTAAAAAGATGGGTGGATATTGAAAAACTTGATGATAAAGAAAAACATATAAAAAGTTAAACAATTAAGAAGTAATGGAAATCTTACAGCAGTGGGTCAAAATGA
This sequence comes from Elysia chlorotica, assembly GCA_003991915.1. Taxonomy (NCBI): domain Eukaryota; kingdom Metazoa; phylum Mollusca; class Gastropoda; family Plakobranchidae; genus Elysia; species Elysia chlorotica. The sequence continues at coordinate 220,180 of RQTK01000237.1, read as the reverse complement.
AATTCATTCTTCTTCTTCAAAATTATCAAAACTATATGGCCTTATATCATTGTATGATGTTAATGAAATACAAAATTTGTAAAATGTATTCTAAAAATATATTTTGTTTGCCAGGTTATGATTAGGGAAGAAAAGTCAAAAGACTGAAAGAGCAATGTTAACAAGAATGTCATTGTGGACATGACAGTTACAAACTTTTGGTAATGTTTATAGTTTACATGCAATATCTATGAACAAGTATACAAAGGAAGCCACACAGCTTTTTATCTTGATTCTTCTCTATTTTCTGCAATTTTTTCACTGTCTCTTCATCAAGTTAATCCTCTTATTAGTCCAATGAGCAATGTGTCCGCTGCTTTCGGTTTCTTCTTTTTTCTTCCCTTCTTCTTCTTCTTCTTCTTCTTCTTCTTCTTCTTCTTCTTCTTCTTCTTCTTCTTCTTCTTCTTCTTCTTCTTCTTCTTCTTCTTCTTCTTCTTCTTCTTGTCCTTCTGCATTCATTTTCAATATGGCTAAATCTTTTAATTTTTGCTTTGGCCCACTTTATGAAAGAGGTAGAAGAGGTAGCTATCAAAGAGGACTCAGAGGGTTGCATAAGTGTTAACAACACATGTCAGAAAGCAGTTCCGTAGGTGTTAACAACACATGTCAGAAAGCAGTTCCGTAGGTGTTAACAACACATGGCAGAAAGCAGTTCCGTAGGTGTTAACAACACATGGCAGAAAGCAGTTCCGTAGGTGTTAACAACACATGGCAGAAAGCAGTTGCATAAGTGTCAACAACACATGTCATCAGGGAGTTGCGTAGGTGTTAACAACACATGTCAGAAAGCAGTTCCGTAGGTGTTAACAACACACGACAGAAAGCACTGTGTGGTCCCCACCTGCTGAGGCACCAGAGCACGAAGCCGAGGCCGCTGTAGGGGTCCAGGCAGAGTGCGACATCGCGGGACGGGTACAGCTCACACTGGAGCTTCTGGGCCTGGCACAGCGCGGTGGCTGAGGCGTGAGACATCTGGTCACACAAACAAGATAATATAGCATAATAATTAAATATAGACTTCAGTGCTGTCAACTGGATTATTTGTTTCTTTGTCAAACTTTTTGACGAAACAGTGATAGACTTTTACTGAACTCCTATCTACTAACTTTTTTTTTTCTCTACTGAAAATACATAACCCTACAGAAAATTCACATCATTGAAACTTGTTTGCTTCAAGGCAGGCACATGAATAATCAATGAACAGAAAAACTGCTTTATAGTGCAGCACATTTGTGAAATATTTGTGGGTATAGGGGTGAAAGCACCAAAATGTTTACATATGACGTTAAGAACAATAGATTAACATATATTGCCATTTGTGCTATTTGTGGAAAAAAGCTCATGACAAAGATATAACTGTTTGCAGTGTACAGAATTCATTGTATATATATAACAATTCAATATGGAGAAAAATAAACGAGCAATGTAGGGCTACAGCAATTCAGAGCAATTATCGGATACATTTTGTGCAGTTTTCAAATATTTTTGGGGAAGGAGGAAATGAAGAAAATCATTGCATGAATAGTCCATTCTTTCCGAAAATAACTTTCTCATAGATTTTACATTTCTGAATTTATTGAACAAAAACAACAGCGTTAGCCATTTCTTACGTTAGAGATACTCTTTCCTAGTTCTTCCATAGAAGTACTCTATATTGACATATTTCTCCTTCAAATTAAAAAGAATTATATCTGGTTCTAGAAATGAGTCCTAATTTTTTCAATCTCTTAAAGAGTGTTTAATATTTCCTAAAACACCAGTCCAAATTCCGCCTTGGGCCTAATTCACCCTGGTTGCTTCACATTTCTTACATTATATTTCTACTCTGAGAATTTAAAAAAATTCCCAAAAAACACTGGTCCAGACTTACCTTGATGCCTGCCAGCATGCCAGTGGTGGACACACTGAAGTCCAGGTAGCAGATCATCTCTGGCGTCGGGGCTCTGTAGACTGCGGCCAGCTTCTTCTTGGGCAAGTCGTCTGTGTCCAGCAAGTTGGTCCAGGTCTTACAGTCCACAATGGCTGAGGCCTCCTGGTAGACATAAAATAGAAATACATGTTTATGATTGTTTAAACAAATTCTTAATATTAACTTTTAGGTAGAATGCCTTGTACCTTTCTAAATGTATTATTTTTGCATATGATTTTTTACTGTTCTGAATGTCATATATTTCATACTTATACATTTTTAGTCCACCACTAATGTTTTAATATCCAAGTTTTAATAATGTTACGCGTATTAGAGCACCACCTTTGTGTAGTGGTTATGCGCGATATAAAAACTGTGTATTATTATTATTATTATTAATACATGATTGTTAAAGTACATTGTGATAATTTAGATATCAAATGCATTGTAGGAATTAAGAGTTGATGGACTGAAATCTTAATCCAGCTTTTAATTGATGTATACATGATTCAAGATTCAACATCCTTTCCTATACATATAAAATAAGAAAAAAAATAAAAGTTTATTTGTTTGTGAAAGGCATACTAATTTGGCTGCATATGTACAACATATAGACAAAATACTGCATCACCGTATTTCCACTGAGCATCATCACTGCTATGATATGTATAACAACTGTAAAATTAAGACCTATTCTAATTCTATACACATCGATGAACTGCCCTGAATATTAAGCTTGCCTCCAGCCTTACTTTGTTTGTTTTGTTGCTTTACATCCAAATTTTTGGTTGATTGGTTGGTTGTTTATGGCCAATGTCAGCACAATTTTGGCAACATAGTTGTTGGCTCCAAGATTGGCGTCTGACAATACTATGTGCTGCCGCAAGGCGCAAGAGAAAGTGTGGGTGGACCTAAACTGCTGTCTAAGCTAGTCACATAAAACTGACACCACCCAACCAGTAGAAGACGGAATCGGAAAAATACATTTTTGACCAATCATGTGTTTAGAACAAAGGACCTTCAGATTGGGAGACCAACGCTCTATCACCTGAGCCTGCCTCGTGTGAGACGTACCTTAGACTTGAGCAGCTTGATGACGGTGCTGTTGGTGAGGATGGCCACAGACTTGCTCACTTCCACAATCATGCGCACGGTGGGCAGTGTAGAAGCCACGTTCTGTGGGTGGGGCGGTCGGATGGTCACAGGCACACAGCCCACGTACAGGCAGCCATAGAACGCAGACACAAGCTCCACACCTGAACAGAGTAATTTTTTTGTGTTAAAAGGTTTTAGTTGGTATGAGGGTGTCTAATAAAGGATTATTGATAGACCGCCATATCCAATAAACTCAGCTTCATAAGCTCGGATGGTCACAGGCACACAGCCCACGTACAGGCAGCCGTAGAACGCAGAGACAAGCTCCACACCTGGACAGAGTTGTGTTAAAAGGTTTTAGTTGGCATGAGGGTGTCTAACACAGACCGCCATATCCAATAAACTCAGCTCGTGGCGCTTGAACACATTAAAAATCTCAAGCAAAAAAAAAAAATATGACATAGAATAAAGAAAATAAAAATAGTATTAATACAAAACTAAAAGCATCAATTCATACACGAGAACGGCTTTGCATACATAATAATTATTGTCCTTGGTGGTGGAACAAATACGTTTTTAAGAGCGTTTTAAAAGTCTCTTTTGAATCTGTTTCTGTTAATTGTTATGGTAGGCTATTTTATATTTCCGGCACAGTAACACTGAAAGGTTTCTCACCATACATTTTAGTCCTAGATTTTTTACATTAAGGAGTAATTTTTTTTTTTCTTGAACAAAGAGACGGATATGGTTAGTAGTGAGAGAAGATTTTACATGTGGTTTCATTAAGATAGTTACTGAGCTTTCAGAGAAGCATATTTTATTTTCCAAAGTTGTAAAACAATTTTGAAAAGAATGTTTTATTCCTGTATTACCATTAGTAGTAAAAATGGCACATCTCTCAACCTACTCGCCCCGTAACAACATGACTGATTGTTAAAAAAAAAAAAAAAGTATTCTTAAAATTAAATTATATGAAATATTAAAATTTGGAGTTTTTCTTTGAAATTGTATGTATTCCTCAAATATCCAGTTTGACTGTTAAAATAATTCAGATCCACAGAGACTATAATACACAGACAAGGGCACATAACGCAACACACCATTATGGTTTGTATATAAAACACTGCACACCCCACACACACACCCCCCCCCCTCATAAAAACAGTTAAGCTGATACCTGGAGGAAATACCAAGGCCACATGGTCGCCTGTATTGAGCCTTCCTTTCTCCATGAGGAGGCAGCCGATCTTCTCCGCTCGCTTGTGAAGCTGTGAGCATGTGTATGACGCCGCCACTTGATTCTGAGACAAAACAAAGGAATGTTCATATTCAATATTATTGTCTATTAAGAGATCACACCGCTGTAAGGGAATGCGATTTCACAAAGAGTTATGTAACTTGGTTAATTGGTTAAAAGTCATGATGTGGGTTGAGTAAGTTGGTTGATTAACGTCCAACATCAGCACTTTATAGCGGACGGGTCCCAAAACAATTTTATGTGCTGTCGTGCAGAGACAGTGCGGGGAGATCTGTACTCCTGTCTTAGCCAGTCAAATTATAGTAGGGGGCGAAATCTACAAATAAAATAAGTATGACACAATAGCGCCGCAAATTTAAGTTTTTGCTTTTTGAACATATCTCATATCTTTCCAGTAAGTAGCGCATAATTTGTGAAATCTTGTTCCTTTTTTACCAGTATAAAAGTATCAAAGTAGAAAAAGAAACCCGCTGATTAATAACGGTGATTCTTCAAGTAGTTCATTTAAAAACAATTCTTACTAAAAAAAAAGGTAATAAAAAAAAAACAAAAAACAATTCAAGATAAACCATAGAAAAGTTGTCACATCTTATTTAGGAAGCGGCAAACAATGCTGTCCTCAGAGTTGATAATTGTTTTAAATGTTGCAAAGGCCTAATGATATTAAATTTAGTGAAATTTGATTGCACTCTCTTTCAGTTTATTTTTTGAGCCCCGTGTGCTATCTCACCCTTGAATTGAACATTGTGTAAAGAATATGATCTGGTGTAGTTTGGAATTTGATTGCACTCTCTTTCAGTCTATTTTTGTTGTGCTATCTCACCCTTGAATTGAGCATTGTGTATAGAATGTGATCTGGTGTAGTCAGGGCCCTCCATCGAAGGATCTCTGTTAAAAACTGTTGCTGGAGAAATAGACAACAAAATTATTCCTTAATAATAATTTAAATATAAATTTACTAAAAATGTGCTTAAATTAATAAAATTTTGTAAGACATTGCTGTATATTCAATTTTTTAAATACACTTAAATAGAATAACCTACTCTAAAATCACCTTCAGGGTGCTTTTGCCATGCATGTAAAAGAAAAAAAGAAAAATGAAGGAAAGCCTGTAATTTTTAAAAATTTTTATCACATGGTTGCCATGGTGAGGCCACCAGCAGAATCAAAATGTTCAAAGCAATCAGTAAATTAGTGTTGGAAAAGTTGTCTGCTTTATATAAAATTTGTTAAATATAAACTTTGGCTTTGACTACTTTTATTTCCCAGTCACCGATTGCCTTTTGACGTTAACAGTCGCTCTTTAGTATGAAATTTGGGTAAAAACAACTTTAAATCTGTCTCCGAATGGTTTCTATCTTCCCCAGGTTTCACTGTAAATGAGATAAATGCAAAATTTTTTTTCCTTAAACTTTGGCTTTGACTACTTTTATTTCCGAGTCACCAATTCCCTTTTAAAATGTAACTGTTGCTGTTTAGTATGAAATTTGGGTAAAAACAAATTTTAATCTGTCTCCGAATGTTTTTTTATCTTCCCCAGGTTGCACTGTAAAGGACATGAATGTAACATTTTTTTCCCTTTTCAGTTTCTTTTTTTCTCTCTTTGTTCCAGGCCTTACCTTGCGTGAAGTTTCCGCCATCTCTTCTTCTGAGAGTCCGAGGTCCCTGCCCTGTGCCCCAGCCATGCGGGCACCCTGGACTATGTTGCCGACATGGACGGCTGAAGGCTTTACATCTGTGGTCAGAGAGGACAGGTTTACAATGATGATGATGATGATGGTGATGATGATGATGATGATGATGATGATAATGATGATGATGATGGTGATGGTGGTGGCGGTCGTGATGGTGATGGTGATGGTGATGATGATGATGATGGTGATGATAATGATGATGATGATGATGGTGGTGATTGATGGTGATGGTGGTGATGATGATGATGATGATGATGATGATGATGATGATGATGATGATGATGATGATGGTGATGACGATGATATAATAATTATAATCATAATAATCACAACTACAACAACAATCATAGAGCATTACACATTTCTACAGCACCTTTCCCTTTGATAAGCTCAAAGAGTTTTACAATCCATACATCAATTCCTTAAGAATAATTAATTCAAGATATAAAATACTGTCACAAAATATTTATGAGTCTGCAGTCTCTCAATCAATATATATATATTGTTTAAAATATGACCAATTACAAATATAAAATCTAGCATGGTACAAAATTGGACCAGAATGATCAAACTGGGCTTAATTGAAAAAACCCAACAAAAACAAATTTTGCGGGGGTTGGGATTCAACTACTTTAACCTTTTAACATTGCAAGATTTAAGGCCTATTCCTTGCCTGCACACTATTTTAAGTTATTAAAAGGTTAAAAGCTTTGATATTAAATATTTTGAACCAGAAGGTGTGCAGATCAATACAAAATACAAAGCAGTGCGAAGAGCACAAGAGCGAATCAATGCGCACATTTGCAGGCCTGCCTACTTGAAAAGGGCCAATATAGGTACTTCCACAGCAAGAAATAGGTATTTTCAGGAAAAATAGGTACAAACGCCGTTTTTCTCTATTGGTTCAGTGTTAATTGTGATACATGTACTCAGCACATGTGCATAGGGAGTGTCTATACACACTATAGATTTATAGCCTCAGTATTGCTATATACAAAAACAAAACCAATTATTAAAAAAATAAAAAACAAATAAGTAAATAAATAATCAAAAACCTGTCGATTATAAAAATATGTGGCCCCATGTGTATTTTAAACTCTTACTTAATACATGTACAGCAAAATTGAGTAAACTACACTTTCTAAAAAATCCATTTAGATAAAATAATGGCTCTGTGTAATGTATAACAAGTATAATAATAGAACGCATATGGCTATTCCTTTTCTGAAACACTTCAAATTTCAAACAGATGAGGAAGCAGAAGAGAGAAAGAGGGAGAGAGAGAGAGAGAGAGAGAGAGAGAGAGAGAGAGAGAGAGAGAGAGAGAGAGAGAGAATGAGAGGGAGAGAGAGAAAGAGAGAGAGAGAGAGAGAGAGAGAGAGAGAGAGAGAGAGATAGAGAGAGAAAGAGAGCGTATAGATCGAGAGAGGGGTCCATAAGTGAGAAGAAAAGTCCGAGAGCTTTTGTCATTTTCTTTAAAAATTGGGTCAGAAACACCATTATAAATTAGGACTTTAGTGCGTACAGACTCAGCCTTGTGTACAATGTGATCGGCCAAGTCCCGACAATCACGCTTTGTAATCCCGTCGCCGTATAGGATATTACTTGTGACATATCTAGATAGCGCGCATCGGTGCACTGGTAAAACATGAATCGAGATTCAATTTTGATCTTGACTACTTTTGACCCAGAGTTCCATCTCAAATGTGCTGATCGTTCGGATACAGCGTGGCTCTTCAAAGACAATTCGCCTTATAGTTGAGCCAGGGTTAATTCAGGCCTGCCTACTTGAAAAGGGCCAAAATAGGTACTTCCATAGCAAGAAATAGGTATTTTTCAGGAAAAATAGGTACAAACGCCGTTTTTCTCTATTGTTTCATTGTTAATTGTGATACATGTACTCAGTACATGTGTATAGGGAGTGTCTATACACACTATAGATGTATAGTGTTTTTGCCTCAGTATTGCTATACACAAAAACAAAACCAATTATTAAAAAAAAAAAAAAGTAAATAAATAACCAAAACCTACTGTCGATTATATAAATATGATGGGGGTGATATTGTGGCCCCATGTGTATTTTAAATTCTTACCCGATAAATGTATAGCAAAATTGAGTAAACTACACTTTTCTCAAAAATCCATTTTGAAAAAATAATGGCTCTGTGTAATGTATAACAAATATAATAATAGAACATATTGCTATTCCTTTTCTGAAACACTTCAAATTTCAAGCAGATGAGGAAGCAGAAGAGAGAGAGAGAGAGAGAGAGAGAGAGAGAGAGAGAGAGAGAGAGAGAGAGAGAGAGAGGAAGAGAGAGAGAAGAGGAGTGAAAGAGAGAGAGAAAGACAAGGAGAGAGAGAGAGAGAGAGAGAGAGGAGGAGGAGGGGGAAAGAGACAGACAGACATTGAGAGACATGCAGAAAAAAAGGGGGGGGGGGGAAATAAGAAGAAATAAAACCGAACGAGAGATGAAAGAGAGAGAGAGAGAGAGAGAGAGAGAGAGAGAGAGAGAGAGAGAGAAGAGAGAGCGTATACATCGAGAGAGGGGTCCATAAGTGAGAAGAAAAGTCCGAGAGCTTTTGTCATTTTCTTTAAAAATTGGGCCAGAAACACCATTATAAATTAGGACTTTAGTGCGTACAGACTCAGCCTTGTGTACGATGTGATTGGCCAAGTCCCGACAATCACGCTTTGTAATCCCGTCGCCGTATAGGATACTACTTGTGACATATCTAGATAGCGCACATCGGTGCATTGGTAAAACATGAATTGAGATTCAATTTTGACCTTGACTACTTTTGACCCAGAGTTCCATCTCAAATGTGCTGATCGTTCGGATACAGCGTGGATCTTTAAAGACAATTCGCCTTTATAGTTGAGCCAGGGTTCTTTATCAAGAACAAGATGCTAGTTTGAATTAGATCTACGTTAATTTTTTTTGGTTGCGAAGTACACTGGCGCATGTTTCCCAAAAGAATGTTAAAACGTATACACCGACAACCACCTAAGTTAGATAAACAGAAAAAAAGGCTGATAAACTTTAAGAACAATCAGAATGATTAATTGGAAATAACGCCAAGCCCCGAGGACTGGATGTGAAGATTGAAAGATCGGTATTATCGGACGAATAAAAGATAACCAGATTTTCATTTCTTGTTTCTCTCGCGGGAGATTCGTTTACGGGAACCAGTTGTAAATAAGGACGAAGGTCAAGGGCTGGACGTTAAGATGGTATTAATCGCACGAATAAACGGTTAACTAGATCTACGTTACTTGTTTGTAAACGCATATATAGCTCATGGTAACGCAAATCAGAACCATTACTTGCTTGGAAATGACTGCCAGTGTCAATGACTGGAACTGATGGTCGAGATAGAAAGATTGGTATGATTCGGACGAATGAACACAAGAGAAAACGAGTTGGGACTGGTCCGTATCAATAAGTTGTTGAATAACCCAATCTCGATAGCAATGTCTACCAAGTAGCAAAAAAAGGGGAAAATATCATCTATCGATATAATAAATGAATCGTTCATAAATTTTATTTCGCCCACGCACAAAACACTGGAAACTTTCTTTATTCTCTGGTTTCTGTTGCGTGATTGAGAGGAAAACCGTAGCCGTATCTCAAAGTAATACATTATCTTTATTGCGAAAAACGGCGGTGTTGCACGGACGGTTGTATATTTTCATTTTTTTTTTACGTATCGGCGTATTTGGGTAGAAAAATAGCGAGGCGTACGGGTTGGCAGCGTAGAAAGGTGTACTTTCAGTACCCTTTCGATCATCTCATACACGAAGATCTAAGAGAATAGGCTTCGATAAAGAGTGCACGTCCCTAGCTAGGCCTATGACAAAATACGGCGACAAGACGGACTCGGATGAAATGTAATAGGTGCGGACCATGAGCTTTCTGCCGGCGCAGAAACGGGCTAGTCTTGGGTTTCTTGGTGAGCAGAGAACAGAGGCAGATATTGAAAAAAAAATCGGCGATCGCGCTGCTATGCTGAATATCTTCACAGCTTGAAAAATCGGTACATTTCCGTGGAAATCGGGAAATCGGGATTGACGACGAAAATCGGTACGTACCGATCAAATCGGTACAAGTAGGCAGGTCTGCTTTCACAGGCAGCTGAACTGTGGGGTACTGTCAGCAAGGAAATGACAGCATGGCACAGTCTTGTCAAGCTGGGAACTTGAGTGGCCAGCTGCCTCCACTTTCTGTTCAGGCTACCAGTAAAACTGGTTAGATCAGTGATTTTGTAGATGTCCAGCATGGACAAATACTGGTCCAGTGTGTCTTCAGCTGAGAAGATAACTACATTTTTAAATGCTGTAAATCAACTGCAGTCAAAATATAAAAATAAAGTAAAAAGTAATTTAACATTGATGATAACTGCCCAGAGTACATGGTTACTTAAAAAATTTAATCATTCAATACTCAATGGTAGAGACACAGATGCCTGTCTGAGGAAAAAAAAATTGGTAATTGACAAATTTCAGTTAACAGGACCTGCACAGTTCAGTATTCCATGAGGAAAAAAAATGGTAATTGACAAATTTCAGTTTCATGTTACTTGAATTTAAACAGCAAAATATGATGCATTACAATCGTTAATTTAAGCATGGGACAAGAAGGGGTTATGAAAAAATCCTAGGGAAAGCTAAAAAACAAGTAGGCATCTGTTTCCAAACACTGATAGTCCCAGCTGTAAGTGTTGATTTCTAACATTTGCATATATATATACCGCATTTTTGTTCACACACGCCGGATCATTGAACTATGTTGGAAACCTATTATAGATACCAGGCAAAGGTAAAAATATCATGTCTTGTGTGTTTAACATAAGTATGTCTTTTTTTATTATTAAATAAGGACCATTAGATGATTGATACTTTCCAAAGGGATATGCATCCTAGTAACATTTTTTCTGCAAACGGATCTTCTGATAGGAAACAAGAAACAGTTAGCACTTCTAGTTTCAGAGGTCTATGTGAGTAGCATATGGAGAACAGATCTATCGTACCTAAAGAATCTAGGGTGAACAAAGCAACATCTTCAATAAAGACTACGCCTACTAGACTAGATAGATATCGTCCACTTTTTCTAACATCAAAGCAAAATAGGAATTTAGTTGTGTACTGTAACTTTTACAACATTTTAAAACTAGATCTAAATCCAGAACCTATCTAGATTCCAACTATGTATTTAGTACAACTAGATCTAGATCTATCAAGTACTGCGAAACTAAATGTAACTTGATCGATTAAGCAGAACAAACTTAATCATCTATTTAGATTTATATAGCCTTCGTTACATAACAAAATACTACTGCTACCCTGAAGTTGATACCATTTTTAGAACATTTACCAAAAAGGACCGTTGCAACTGATCCAGCATGATTGGTGATCTTCTTAATACACAAGCACACTACCAATCAAAGTTTAATACTGCTGGACAGCCTCAATAAATGAAAACCTAGCCCTAGATTTAGATCAAGAATGGCAATTATGAATTCTGAAATTCAAATTTGTTACAAATTTAAAGGCCAGACTAGATCTATAAACATGATTTTTTACTTTTAAAAACCACTGTTTAGGATAAACACACTTCCTCAATTTAAATTATATGCTTGTATATGTATGAAAATGTATCCATTTTAGTAGCCCTATAAGGTAGGCTGTAAACTGTATTACTTCCCATGAATGCCATTTGTGCTTTCAGTTTCATCCAGAGGCTATCCACCATGTTTATTTCACTTTACTAGAATCTAGATCTAGATCTATCATAACTTATAAAAAGCGGGAACTAATCTAGATACCACACCCTGATCTTGATCTAGATCAATCTACTTAATTTTTTTTTTGTAGGCCTATTGGTTAGATAGAACATTTTCAGATTTTCTAAAACAGTAAAAGATCCTACATCTAGCTTTAACTTAGTTATAGATCTACATCTTACATATTTGTTGTATCTATATTTAGGTTTGCAAAGTCCGCAGTGAGATTTAATCTGGCGATCAAGATGAAGAATCTAGATCTAGCTAGATCTAGACCTAGACTCTAATCTAGAATCTGGATTCTAGGGCTATAGTATAGCCTAGGTCTAAACCTAGATCAGTTTGCTTCAAAACTTACAATCTTTGTTTTAGATCTAAGTTTTAAAAGCTTAATAGATTATAAAAAATAAATACCCATTTATTCAGCTGTCGAGAGAACTTGTAAAGTGTAACTTTTATAGCTCTGTCGATGATTTCAGTGATGTAGGGATCTCTTTGCTGAAGAGCAGCCAGATTCATTCGGCTTTCCTCCGCCATCTTTGCTATTGTTATCAGGCACGCAGCAAATACTCCTCGGCACTACTGTATAAAAGAATACTAAATCATAAATTGTATCGGATGATTCAAATAAATTTTAAATTTACATTTTGTCTCTAAAAAATTAAAACTTAGCATAAACTTGTGCTAACAATTATTTTAATACAATCGATTCGGATCGACGAGAATACTGTAAACATCCAAAAAAACACCCCAATCCAGAGCAGTTCACCTGAGTAATGACAGCGAACATGCGGGAGTAGGGAGAGGGCAAGCCGTGCGCGTTTCTGAATTCCAACGTATTTTCGCCTCTCTCTCAAACTTCTGGCTGGAAAAAGATGATTATCTGAGGGCGGCAGTTCCATTTCAAGGGATTTCCATTCCGCAAGCCAACAACTTTTTAAAATGATTACGAGAAACGGGTATCGATCCTCAGCCCTTCCCCTGGTTTTTGTAAAGTGAAACTTGCCGAAGCTTTAGTTGGCACCGGCGGAGCCCGGATGCACGTCTCCTTTACTCACCCGAGTTCAATTTAATACGTTTGTGTAGTGGAGCAAAATGTGCGAAACAATGAGATAAGCCAATCTGTGTATCTAGGAACAACCCCACTTGGTTCCTAATTATGGCGAATTCGCCACCAGGTTGGTACGGTAAGCTTAGCTGTAATTAATTAGGCGGCCTCTACTGCCCCTTCGCTCAGCGTCCCCGCTAGTTTGGCTACGTGTGCTAGGTTGTGTGTGTGGTGAGCAGACTGAGCACTCACACATGTATGCCTGACAGGGAGTGGATCGTCAGGCCTTGGTCGGTCTCCGGTCATGCTCTTTCAGCGGATTAATGGACTTAGTGTTTAGTATCATCGTGCAGAATGTATAGTATTTCCTCTGGATTATTCGGTTAGTATTATAAGCTGTTTTAAATGTTCTTGCACTACTGGATTCGTATGGATACTGTTTAGTCATTCGGTGAATCAAGCGGTGGTGTGTAGACCAGTCTAGCCACAATACAACGCGCTGTCGATCGTGCGCTAGTGTTAGCTTAATCGATTTATGATTGTCAAATGGTCTTCATTGAGCTGGATGAAACACGACCTCAGTCATTGCTCGGGTGTTGTTTGTATGCCAGCATCTTTATCACTTGTTGGTGCTAATGCTTTTAATTAGCAATCATTGTATACGCCCGTCTATTCTTTTATTAATTTCTGCTTCCAGTATTGTTACTTCTAACCTTTATTCAGCCTCACCTCAATCAGCTTATGAAGCTCTGTATAACCCGTATTAGTATTGCCATCTTATTTCATTTTTAATAATAATAATAATAATAATAATAATGATGATGATGATGATGGTGATGATGGTAACATTAATAATTAAATTTTTTTTGTCTCACTCACATACCAGATATATTATTCTCCGCCGTGTCATTAAAAACGTCCACTTTCGTCTGTATTTTACCCGATAGTTTGTTTATGCCAATACCTAGAATTTATTTGATAACAACACATGGAACTGTTACATTTACTCACTGTTACCATCGTCAACATCAATATCACCACCATGATCGTCATCTCCAACATGGACACCATCATCATCATCATCATCATCATCATCATCATCATCATCATCATCATCATCATCATCATCATCATCATCATCATCATAACTTCAAGCCTATCGTGTCTTACATTTGTTTAAAGTTCGCCATCTTAAATTACAAATGTATAATAACTATTTGTTTGTTTGTTTGTTTGTTTTTGTTTTGGTTGTTTTGATTGTTTGTTTTTTTCGGATAAAGATTCTGGAAGAGGCAAAAAGGGAGAACGGATAAAAAAAATTATAAATACTAACCATTGTAGGTGCTATGGGTAGTATGTTCTTCCCAGTCGCGAGTTTGCATGCTGTGAGGTGGTGATATCGATTTATATACCACGAACCTCAACATTGTTTTGTAAAGAAAAAAGAAACAAACAAACAAAAACAGTAGAGTGAATGCCCTGTAATATTTTTTTTTCAAAACTAAAAGCAAAGGTGTTATTTCTTTGTCACCTATATCCACAGTATATAAAAATCAACACACCAGTTATGTCAATATGTCTTTGTATCTGCTCACTATATTACTACATACATACATAGCTTTCTTTAAAACTTTCTGCTGCTGCATCCCTCTTTAGAAACGCTCCATAACTTCAGTTTTGCACACTGGAGATACCCCACATACTCCATGCCTCAGCTGATAGCATTAATTTTAAATACCGGTATTCTAACGTGAGCTCTAGCGCTATCTGTTACATGTGCATATATATGCACTGTGCTGGTATTTTCTCCTGTTGTAATCTCTTGCTTGTTTCAAACACCAGCGAACGTAACCCAGCGTGGAGCTATGGTTGAACCCACTCCGAACCAAAGCCACTCACTCAGTTTTTAATAATTCACTACTGCAAAATTGGTTATAACGTAGGCGGTTGAAGCCTACACACCACACGTTAAAATTCCAACACACGTGTTAAACTATACATGTAACCACAAATCCGTGACTTACCCCCATCCTCTGCAGTGACTATTTCTCACTGCTCCCACAACTAAAAGGAAATACAGTTTGCTGTTGTTTTTTAGCGCGCGAATATAAACAGGCGCTGGTATATTCTAGCTTTAACTTAGTTATAGATCTACATCTTACATATTTGTTGTATCTATATTTAGGTTTGCAAAGTCCGCAGTGAGATTTAATCTGGCGATCTTAATAATAATAATAATAATAATAATAATAATAATAATAATAATAATAATAATAATAATAATAATAATATTAAGATAGAGTAGTCTCACTTTAATAACACGCTAATATTCATGCTTATAGGTGTTTTACTTTTAGATCAGTAATCATCTGTATTGAAGTTGTTATTTCATCTGTATTCGACATCGGCTATGTTCAAATAGAATAGGTTACCTGTGTACCTCCGAGTTTCGGTTGAATGCCTCGAGCGATAGGTCCAATGATAGCGAAAAGTCTTGACTTAGACGATTGCTTTTGTGGAGGCAACATCTTCTTCCAAACACTAAATGTTACAAATTTGTAGTAATTTATTTTTAGTGTAAGGGAAAATGTTCATTGTTTTATAGCAAAATCGTCTAATACATATATGGAAAACTATATATCTTATTATTTAAAAGTGATCACTTTAAGTTCGTTGAAACTTAGTCTCAACGTTATGTATTATGTTCATAATACCATTTTAAGCGATACATGTAGTTCTAGACATTTATATATATTTTCTTTATTTTATGATTTTAAAAACTTAGGCATGAAATGTTTGAACACAACCAGTGAGTAATACATGTCAAAACCTGTGAGTGAGTCATTTTTGGTGTTTGGATTTGAGCATAAACAAGAGACGAGTAGTCAAATGAATATTCTGTCTAAGGGCCATGATATGTATCTCCTGTTCATTTAGGCAATCCCGTTGTTATTCTTTTCTCTCTTGGGATAACTAATAATCGTCGTAGTTACTGTTGTCCTTGTTGTATTATATGTTTCTATTCTATGGTACATAGCAAATTTTAATTGAAACATTGGATGTTTGAAACTGTAGCTGTTGTAATACATTATGGCCACTGTTGTCGTTAGGAATTAATGATTTTGGGGACAGACTGAGTAACGTAATTGTCTCGCCTACACAAGTGCACTTCAGCACTCATGATCATCCTACTCTAATTTCTATACCCCAGTATTTGTTTGCATTTTTTTGTATGGAGATCACCACACAGTATTCAGTTTCTGCTCCAGTGACCTGGCCTGGTGTCAGATGTCTCACTCTCGTTGTGCCCTGGTAATGGGAGTCGATGCAGTCGACCTAATCGAACAAAAATCGATATTACTGCGCGCTTGTTGTAAAATTGTAATATATCTAGTGGTAAAGTGATATGGCAGTGCGACTATACTGTACATGCTACACCCCGATTCTATTACAGATCATTATAGTTAATAAGTATGTTGTAGGTGGGAGTAGAGAGATAAACACAGTATGATAAGTAGCTTGATTATTAGTTAGACTGATAGTTAGATAAATAGATTGATAGATAGATAGATAGATAGATAGATAGATAGATAGATAGATAGATAGATAGATAGATAGATAGATAGATAGATAGATAGATAGATAGATGGATGGATAGATTGATGGGTGGGTGGGTGGTCGGATGGACGGACGGATGGGTGGATGGATGGATGGATCAATGGATGGGTGGATGAATGGATAGATGGACGTGGAGGCATGGATGGATGGATGGATGGGTGGATTGGTTGGTAGATAGATAGATAGATAAATAGATAGATAGACAGACTGGCAGACAGACAGACAGACAGACAGACAGACAGACAGACAGATAGATAGATAGATAGAAAGATAGATAGATAGATAGATAGATAGATAGATAGATAGATAGATAGATAGATAGAATGATAGATAGATAGATAGATGAATGGATGGACAAATGAATGGATAGATAAACGATATACAGGCAGGCAGCTCGGTAGGTAGATAGATAGATTTATAACGTTTACCGCTCACAGCCCCATCTACACCTCCATATTGTTAGTCTCACCTTTATAGATGTCGTTGTGTCTACATTCCGTACCTTAAAATAATTACATTGTTACATGAATCTGTCAACTTCAGTGTAGTGTTGGCACTTTTAAGACAAGTCGTAGAGGTCGTTCCACTCTCCTCCAATGGAACAGGTTAGAAAATAGCGTTACCCCCTGTCAGCTCAGATGTGCAAACATCGCGATTGCTTAAATGTCACTGTAACTTTTGGCCTGGCAACCATGCAGAAAATGTGTTCTGATATCTATTTAGGAAAGAGAAAAAAAAGTGCCCCCCCTCTCTCTCTCTCTCTCTCTCTCTCTCTCTCTCCTCTCTCTTTGTCTCT
>RQTK01000237.1:180142-202853 GCA_003991915.1 Elysia chlorotica | reverse complement strand
TCTATCTATCTATCTATCTATCTACCTATCTATCTATCTATCTATCTATCTATCTATCTATCTATCTATCTATCTATCTATCTATCTAACTATCTATCTATCTATCTATCTATCTATCTATCTATCTATCTATCTACATAATTATGTAATGACTATCTCTATTTCTCTATCTCTGTCTCTGGCTCCCTCTCTCTCCACACCTCTTGATTCTGTTCATGTGCATTTCATCATAATACTGTTTTTCCACCTCCTTGATCACTTGCCTCTCTCTACCACTTCACTCTCGCTCCCCTCTATCTGATAATCCTCCCACATATCGAACCCTTTCTCATCCCTCTCCCCTACACGCCCTCCGCACATTAATTCTCTTTCCCTCCCTATTTCAAGTAAAAAACCAGTCTCATAATTATGTGCCAATCCAGCCAGAGTCCAACAAACTATACATATTAAAATGTGTACGGACATGCGCACACGTACCCTCATAACGGGGAAGATTGGTAGCATTGCATTCTGGGCCTTGACATGGGTTTCGCTGCTGGCAAAGGTCATAGAGGTGAGGCAGTTGACCTTTAACAAAATTGCTGGTACTTTGGCATCGGTACTGTAATCACCCTGTGTAGGTTTCGTCGATAAATAAGCACACCACGTGATCAAATATGCTGCGGAGACTTCTCTGGCCTTTTAATGGAAAATCTCCAAGAGGAAAACCCAGAAAGAAGATCTTCTACCTCCTCCCCATCTCTGTCATAAAAAGCTAAAACTATTTACAAACAAGCAAATGAACAAAACAAAAAACAAAAAGCTTTAAACACAAACTCTACGAATCAAGCAGATAAAGGAACGTACTACACAACAACAACAACAACAACAACAACAACAACAACAACAACAACAACAACAACAACAACAACAAAACAACAACCAATAAACAAATCCACAAACTGAGAAAGCCCGTAGAAATTTGTACCGGTACCTTACATTACAAGCATGGGGCCTGAAGTCTTGAGCATCTGGTGCCCCATACGTGACTGGCCTTGGCGGAATGCCCCCATCGAATTTTTCTTCTGGGAATAATACGGTTAATACATTCAAAGAATATATAACATTAATGTATTCGAGAAATGGTTAAATGTTTTTGCATTGTAATGACTATCTGTATCCTTTTGTCACGAGGCTGTGCACTTTGCTTGGTTGTTATTTCCTACGTTAATCCAGGAGATCTTTAGTTGAAATGGGAGCTGTCTGTCACTTCAGAGAAAGGTTTGGTTAGGTGCCGGGTCGACCTCAGTATATCCATTATGCCAATCAAAATCCACGTAACTTGTTTGCCACTTTGTCATTATTCTTTATCTCTCTTTCTTCCCCTAGCCTTACCTGCGCACTTTATTTCAGCCATGAACAGTACTGTTCTTTAACATGTTTTAACACTTGAGGCTTTTAAATCATACATGACAATTACCATCGTAAAAGTATCATCGACAGTAAAGATAGCACCACCGACCGTCCATCATTAAACGTCTAATCTTAAATGAATGGGTTGCAGTTGATGGACGAATAGTTAATGGTTTGATAGATGAAAAGGTGGATGGGTACGTAGGTGAATAGACGAATGGATCAATGGATGAAAAGATGAATGGCTTGATAGTTTGGTGGATATATAGATAATAAAATAGATATCTGTGAGCTGGGAGACATAGAGAGATAGAATTTAGAAACAGAAACACAGAGAGAGAGAGAGAGAGAGAGAGAGAGAGAGAGAGAGAGAGAGAGAGAGAGACTTGCGTGTGTATGTAATTCACCGCTATGTGTGACTTCAATTTTTAAAATGCTATCATTTTCAAAAATATCCTTTGCATACTTAATCCGTCACATGTTTTTAAATTTTCAACCAATTTATTTTGCGACTCAGTTATGTAGGCGAATATCATCGTTACAGTACTCAGTTTCAAGCCCCATCATCATAATAATCTCCACAAGTATGCCAGTTGTAGAGCGTTGGTTTTCCAATCGGAAAGGGGGCGAAATGGCTCAAGTGTTAAAGCGTTGGTCGCCAGATCTGAAAGTCGCCATTCGAATCCCACGATCGGCAGATTTATTTGTCCGATTTTGTCCCCTGTAACTAGATGGGTCGGATTCAGTATAATGTTGTCGGTTGAGACAGGAGTCATGATATCCCGCCCTGTCTCGTTTATGTCAGCACATAAAATTGTCAGACATCAGT
Source organism: Elysia chlorotica (assembly GCA_003991915.1). Taxonomy (NCBI): domain Eukaryota; kingdom Metazoa; phylum Mollusca; class Gastropoda; family Plakobranchidae; genus Elysia; species Elysia chlorotica. The sequence continues at coordinate 200,632 of RQTK01000237.1, read as the reverse complement.
CTTGGGGTCCGTCCACAATATAGCCTAATAGTGATGAAGTTGGACGTTTAACCAACTCAACTCCAATCTGGAGATTTTGAAAGCCACGATCAGCCAAACATTTGTTTGTCCTATTTTGTCCCAGTGTTGCCCCCTATGACTGACTGGATAGGTGTCAGTATAGTCTGACTGGCTGAGACAGTAATCCAGGTATCCCTGACCAGTCTCTTGTGTGGCAACACATACAATTGTCAGACGTCAGTCTCGGGGGCTGTCCACAATGTAGCCAATAATTATAGTTTTGACGTTGGAAGCTAAGCAACAAAATCTCAAACAGAGCAAGAAAAAGAGAAAGATACAGCGAGAGAGAGAGGGAGAGAGAGAGAGAGAGAGAGAGAGAGAGAGAGAGAGAGAGCAAGATACTCATAGAGAGTGAGAGAGGATATGGAGTAGGTTGGGGGGGGGGGGCATGTCGAACGAACACTGATTGCCTCAGAACAGCTTTCTATATCTCAATCTTGTTTCGCAAAAAATATTTCTGTTGTAATGTTTAGAACTAGACTGGGAAAAAAAATAAATCACCGTGATTCCTGACCTTGCTTTAAAACGCCAATCATTATCAACTGAATTAAGCGAGAGTGCGCATCAAGTTGGGCTTTTTACCGAGATTAATATTCCCGTGCTGGTTGGTGCGTGATTGTCCACTATAACAATTTACAGGCCCACTCACGTACACCGTAGTCATGCTGGGTCGTCGGTCGCCCAAATCGCAGAGCGCACCATGAATCAGTTTCGCATTCACCGATCCCATCACAGTGTGTGTCCACTCCAGAACAACTGCTGGTAGTACTAGGTCTAATAGTCTCTATCGGTAGTACTAGGACTAATAGTCTCTATTGGTAGTACTAGATCTAGTAGTCTCTGTTAGTAGTACTAGATCTAATAGTCTCTATTGGTCACCCAGGCTGGCCTGTCAGTAACCGATCCACTGCTGATCTATTATTGATGGGTTTCGTGTGTGTAGAGAATCAATGCTGACCCGTTTTGTGCTCCGGTCGGCGCTCTGTGGGAAGTACGAGTAGTACTAATAGTTGTAGTACATGATTGTAGTACATGTACTATTGCGGAGCTCTGATTACACCCCCGGCTCCCCGCCGTCTGTTGTGATCTTTGGTTTCCATTGGGACCACACATACAGTGACATAGACAGATAATGGACGGGTTTAGTCGGGGTATGTTTAAAATCGAAGGTAGGCGAGGTGGTCCGATGGTAGAGCGCACAGCGTCTTCATGTAATCCGAAGACTGCTGGTTCGATTGCTGCTCGATCTTTTTCCTAGCTTTTCATTACGGTCGATGTCAGCATAATGTGACAGAAGCAAAGTCACGCTCTTGGGGCCCCGTTACCGTATGGAGTTATCTTTGAGAACACAGGAGACTGAAAGAGAAATTCGATACATATTGAGACTCGTCGCCTGGGAACCTAGGAAATGTTAAAGTTGGAGCAAACTTCTGTCCGAACACAAACACGTGAATGTGGTGGATGTGACATTGGAAACGGTGGACTCACTTTGTCCGACTGACGTGTTCAGTCGAAAGATGACCTTAAATTTTTTTAATCTAAGGGTCTGAAAAGATAACCGGTTCAAATAACAGGCACAACGGAATGTTCTGTTGTAATTTAATTTACTCTACGTTTATATTTATTCCAAGCGCGAATTCATGTCGTTTTCCCTGAATGACTTTCTGTCTCTGTGGGTTTGTCTGCCCCCCCCCCCTCTCTCTCTCTCACTATCTCTCTCTCTACCTCCCTCGCTCTCTCGCTCTCTCTCGCTTTTTCTCGCTCTCTCTCTCACTCTCTCACTCTCTCTCCGTCTCTATCTCCCTCTCTCTCTCCCTCTCACTATCTCTCTCTCTACCTCCCTCGCTCTCTCGCTCTCTCTCGCTTTTTCTCGCTCTCTCTCTCTCTCCCTCTCTCCCTCTCTCTTCGTCTCTCTCTCTCTCCCTCTCACTATCTCTCTCTGTCTCTCTCTCATTCTCTCTCTCTCTCTCTCTCTCTCTCTCTCTCTCAATCTTTCTCTGTGCGTTCTAGGCATTACGAAGTTTGATGCGTTTGGAACATTGCAAACAAGAATTATCAGCCCTGAGTTTTTTTGTTTGTTTTTTTGTTGTTTTTTTTAAATCAAACTTTTTCTTAACGACCGAATAACTATTTTAAGAAAAAACATTATCGAAAAGTAGAGTCAATTCTTAATAATACATAATATAACTAGGACTGCTTATGTTTTTAGCCACCGAGAAAATGATTAAGTCTTATGCTAATATTGTTTCTAATTGGGATACAGTGATGTATTCTAGTAAAAATAATGTTTTTAGCTTAAAATAAAAAAATGGAGCGAAGCACTTTTAGTCACCATCCTTAACATCATCATCATCATCATCATCATCATCATCATCATCATCATCATCATCATCATCATCATCATCATCATCATCATCATCATCATCATCATCATCATCATCATCATCATCATCATCATCAACATCATAATCATCATCATCATCACCAATATTATTATTACTATTATAAGCATCATCAACTACATCGCTACTACTACTACTACTACTTATTATATTATTATTATTATTATTATTATTATTATTATTATTATTATTATTATTATTATTATTATTATTATTATTATTTCCGCTGCATTGTCAGTATTTACTTGCGGATGATGTAAGAATCGGAAAACGTTGTTGTTTTGTTCATGTTGTTTTTTGTTTTTGTTTTTGTTTGATGAGTCGAGTAGTCGAGCATTAATTTTATAAAGTTCTAAAACAACTGGAAAACCTTAATATGTTACAATATTACTACATGTAATGCCATCAAACAAGTTTCGTCTCTCGGTGGATGTGAATACCAGGGCAACGGCTTCGAAGGTTACAAACTTTAAAAAATGTATAGAGCAAAATAGATGTTTCTGCTACATGTATCTTGTTATTTGGAAATCAAGTTTATAAACAAAGCTAAGCCTCTTCTGTCCTGAATTCTATTATTTTCAAAGTGAATATTGAAACATTGCAATTTTGCTTCCACCCAACTCGCTAATTTCCTACTTCCAAGTGCATTGTTTCAGTTTTTTTTTGATAAACACAATTACCCGAATAAGAAGTCAGTGTAGTGTATTTAAGTTAGTGCGAATAATTATGACACATGGATGCTAGCAAGGTATGGTTTTGCCAGCGCACGTCATACTCAAAGTCAGTGCAGAAAATGTAATGAGATTGTATATTGTAAGGAAAATAGGACGGGAAAAGCCATTCCTTTACAGTTTTCTAACTCCAAGAATGGAGAGCTGTGTTTAAAATTGCATTGTGATTGAGTTAAGTGATGAATTTCCGAGAAGGATGGTAAGCCAATAAAGCGGTCCAGCTTATATTTCAGCTTTAGCTTTCCACAATCACGGAACTTTCATGAACAAACTCATCATTGCCGTTAACGTAATTGCCGTTATTTCCATCTTCGTTACACTCACGATAAACACAAACATTACTCTCTCAATCACAGTTAGTTTCAGTACATGAAAGCAAACTTTAATAATTATCAATCATTATATTCATTTTATCATCGCCATCATCATCATCATATTCATCATCATCATCATCATCATCATCATCATCATCATCATCATCATCATCATCATCATCATCATCATCATCATCATCATCATCATCATCATCATCATCATCATCATCATCATCATCATCATCATCATCATCATCATCATCATCATCATCATCATCATCATCAGCATCATCATCATCATCATCATCATCATCATCATCATCATCACCACCACCACCATCATGTTGGTCAAGTGAAATATCATTTCAAAGCAGCGTTAGCGATAAAAGCATTCCAACTTGAAAATGATTTAAAAAAATACACGTATTGCACGTATTTATCTATGCCATCTCTCACTTGTTGAAACGGCTGCATCTCAAAATGGAAACAAGTTAAAAGGAAAGATAGAAAACGCCCTTTCTTAACGGCATTCCTACTGAGTCCCCAAGGGAAAGCTTTGCGTGTATAGATAAACAGTGTGCATTTATTATTCATCGTATTTTGAGAAAGCTGGATGCCTCTGATCTTACGAGTTTGAAATCTCTCTTTTCGTTTGAATATCGACCCTCTAGCATAAATCAATTAATCGTGGCATAAAGAGCAGTGATATTACATCGCTAGTCATTCGGTTCTCGATTTCTTTGCAACTTTTTCTCTAAAGTGATTGTTAGTAGAGAATTACTTTGGTAACTCGTTAAATTTAATGTCGGACAAATCGCACTTAGGCTCAGAGAATACAAAGCGCACTTAGTGTTTTACTTTTAGCCATAACGCTTGGCAGATCTTACCCGGTTCGATTTAAGCAAATTCCATCTTTTTTGTTATATCATTTATTGATTATTAGAGTTATTTGAGCTCGTTTAAAAACAATATTCAATATGCTTTTAGATAAATCGATTACTGAATTATATTACAAATATATATGTAGTGATCGTATGATACTCTTTCAGGTGCGGGTAATTTGTATGAATACTGTGATACACCCTACATGAACCAATCAGAGTCAAACGCGAAATTTGAAAATACTTAATCGTTTTTGATTACTAACTTGATTTCCGAAAAATCAGGCGTTTTGGGATTTCCTCTCAAACTTGAACAGTGTTACCTCAGATATGAATGTAAGGTTTTCGGGTTCTGCTAATGTTCATAGAATGTTTGATTGTTTGCTGTTCTTTTTTTTTTTGTTTATTCTTTCGTATTGGTAGTCATTGCTATGAGTTTGAGCAGTCAGGGAATTAATCGTTATCGATTTGTTAGCCAATGTTATTACAACTGTGTTTTAAGGTTGTTGGCGTTTTTTTGGCATTAATGTGTTTGTGGGTGAAATGGGGCGTTTTTCTTTGTTTTTTAAAGGGGTTTAATGTATATAGTTTTTATGTCACATTCAAACCCGGAAAATTGTATTCGAATGAAACGCCAAAAATCCAGTCTATTTAATAGTCACTGAAGTTTAGGCATTTCCCAAGAATGACTAGTTTTCAGGTTGACTGTAACGTACGAAAGACCAATCTAAAGCCTCTCTATTGTGGTCAAACATCTGTAAGACTCCGAAGTGGAACTCCATACGGCGACTTAGTCAATGGATAAACTGCAGCATTCTGTTCTGATCTCAATGCATACATTAAGTGTGGTTATTTTATCATCAACATGGAGTGCCGTGCCGGTTGGCTTTGGTGACCATGTTCCTCCATGTCTCTTTATCCTCGCATTTCTCAATCAGGTCGATCCCCTTGCTTCCACCGATCCGTCTTCCTAGCCTGTCTCAGATCTTTTCTCTCTGTCTTCCTCTTTCCGTTTTTTCCGTTAATTTTAATACTTGTAACAATGTGTTCTTAATTATGTATGCGCATGACATGGCCAACACATTGTTTTAGTTTTCTCCTGATTTTAATTGATAGGATTTATTCCGGCACCTGCTTGTCTTGAGTTACTTTCGTTCGTAATATTTTACCATTTCCTTTTTTTCCTTTCTTTCTCGCCAGGGGTTCAAAATGACCATCCATCTGGTCAGAGCAGAGCCAACGGGGGAGGAGGGCCGCCTGGAGCAGCCTCTCTGTCTAGGGGCGGGGTCGGCACCGGAACAGGACTCGCCGGCGCAGGCGCAACAGGGCCAACTTCCGGGGAGGACCCCGGCGGAGGCGGAGGACCTGCTGGAGGTGGGGGAGGGGGAGGCAGCAGCACCTGGCAGCAACAGCATCAGGGCTACCCGCCCGCCATCGCCTCAGTTGTAGGCGGACTCAGCCAGTTCCCGCTAGGCGCCGCCGGTCCCGAGGCGGGCAAAGGCCTCAGCTCCGGCTGGAGCACCGCCCTCGCCGCCGCCCACAGCGCAGCCACCGTCCGCAAGCGCGCAAACATGCGGAAGCAACAGAACCAGAACGTGCGGCCGCCGCGCGCCCTGTACTTCCTCACGCTGAAAAACCCGATCCGGAAGTTCTGCATCCAGGTCGCGGAGTACAAGTATCCTTTTGCTTGACGTTTCTAGTCCAACCTTGCTGGTCGATCCTCTAGTGAGAGCTCTGCTCTTTCCGGGTTTAATGTCTGCTAGGTTACCCCGAAGGATCCTTTACGGCGCTAACGTTGCTGGTTATTTCAGCTGGGCATTTTCTATACCGCAGACCGAGTTGACTAAAACCAGATTTGCAGCTTCAGTTTTGTTGGATTTTATTATTTTTATTTGTATAGGGGATACGGGGGTTATTGGGTGTGTGTGTGGGGAGGGGGGGGTAGCCTTGCGTAGAACACCAACTTCCGACGCAGGAGATCCGTGGTTCGAGCCCTGGCAATGTCGCCCCCTACTGGTTTGGTCGGTGTCAGTCAAATGCAACCGGCTGAGACAGGAGTTTTGTCTCCTATGTGGCAGCACATAAAGTTGTCTGACGTTAGTCTTGGAGCGCGTCCACAATATAGCCTACATATAATGCTGATGTTGGACGTTACACCAGCTCAATTCAACTCAATCGGGGAGATATTTAAGGTGTTGTCCTTTATATCTATAAATAAATCTTCACCAGAAATTTGGTCACGTTTAACGGCATAAAAACGCAAACCGTAATTCTGGTAGACGCGTTGTGGCGATACTGAAAAAAAAATCATAAAAATAATAGAAACGATGCGTGATAGATTTGTGATGTTATTATATATTAAGGAGGAGCAGATGGTTGTAGTGTTATTGGTGGTGTCATCTTTGACATGATGATGATGATGATGATGATGATGATGATGATGATGATGATGATGATGATGATGATGATGATTAAAAAACTTCCCATGCCCTGTCCTTCACCCCCTCTTGTTCCTCCTCCTCCTCCTCCCCCTCCTCCTCCTCCTCCTCCTCAACCTCCTCCTCAACTTCCTCCTCCTTCTCCTCTTCCTCCTCCTCTTCATTCTCCTCCTCCTCCTCCTCAACCTCCTTATTTTTCCTTTTTTCTCCTAAACACCCACCTCCTCTTCTTCCACAAATAAAAAAATAAAATACAAAAAACTGAAGCATTATAGCCGTCCTCTTTTTTTTTTCGCAACATAAAAATTCAGCATACGAATAGTACAATAATGCTGATGTATCCAAGGAAGTTGCTGAAAATCTGGTTTTAGTCACCTCGGTCTGAGGTATAGAAAATGCCCAGCTGAAATAACCAGCAACGTTAGCGCCGTAAAGGATCCTTCGGGGTAACCTAGCAGACATTAGAGGACAGGGCATGGGAAGTTTTTTAAAAATGACATAAGGATCAGGATAATGAGTGAAAAATTATTTAAAGATTCTACAGAGGCAGTCAAAATACCAAGGATGTTCTACAATCTTAGCACTCTCTCCAAGCGAAAGTGATACGTGCATCTTGCTTTTCTGTAGAGTTAATGTAGGGTGTGATTATAATTAGGAGGGCTAATTGTTTCGTAGTTTGAGTGTTGGAGGTTTTTTCTGTTTAATTTCTCATCTCGAGATATGATTGGAAGTAATTGAGTGGTGGATGTTTTCTGTTTGTGAACAGCAATTAAAGGTAATAGGGAAAAGCTTGTGCTAATTAAATGTATTGACCCTCAGCAAGGGAATGGTTTAAATTGTTGTTCGCTGTAGGGGGAAAAAACTTTAATGTTTAGGAATGTTTGCTTAGACTGTGCCTTGTCAGAAATTGATATTTATATTTTGTTTCGTTGGTTGTTGTTTTTTTAATTATCAATTATCTTACGCCAACAACTACTTTTTCAGCGACTCACCCAATACTTTAACCCAAGGCCTTACATATGCCGTCTAAATCTATTATTGAACACTCAGTGAAAAAAATGAATAAAACTGACAATGCAGATATTGCTGTCATCGACAATTACGGTGATGATGATGATGATGATGATGATGATGATGATGATGATGATGATGATGATGATGATGATGATGATGATGATGATGATGATGATGATGATGATGATGATGATGATGTTGATGTTGATGTTGATGTTGTTGTTGTTGTTGTTGTTGTTGATGGTGACTGTTGTTGTTGTTGTTGTTTTGTTGTTGTTGTTGTTGTTGTTGTTGTTGTTGTTGTTGTTGTTGTTGCCGTTGTTGTTCATGTTGTTCTTGTTGGTTTTGCTGATAATGATAATGACGTTTGATAAGAAGTTTAACTAGCAGATAGAACTTTTTTAGCTATGGTTTTGCTGCATGATGTGATATAACTGATTTTGCCTTAACTGTGACCAGATTATTTGAGTTTCTGGTGTTGATCACCATCTTCGCCAACTGCATCGCTTTGGCCATCCAAACCCCTTACCCTAACGCCGACTCCAATGACCTGAACGCTGCGCTGGTGAGTACTTCAGTGCATTATTCCATCCTCACCCTGTAGCAATATTACTCTTTGCATTCACGCGTTACGCACTAACATGCGTTTTGTAGAAAAGCGTTCCTTGGCTCAAGTCATTACAAGAAATGCTACATGCCTTTTTATGGACAAAATGAATACTGCCATTGCAAGTGATAGTAACTGTATTGATAGTAAACATGAATTGAAATTTTATTTCTACCCTCTCTCTCTCTCTCTCTCTCTCCCCCTCTCTCTCTCTCTCCCTCTATTTCTCTGTTTGTACTGTTTGAGCCTCCCTAAAGATAGAGTTGTCAAAATTAATGACAAATTCGAGGTTCGCTCGTTTATAGGCCAAAGCTTTACCAACTGGACGGCTTAGCACCATCAAGGTGCAGGATTTATAAACAGATTTATGGTGTATATAGAGCGCTTATTCCTTTTTTTCTTTCATGAATATTTGCTAAAAAATAAAACAATTATGAATTGGGATTCCTTCCCAGGTTACGAAGACCCCAGCTGTTGATAATTAATCAATACAATATGTAGGCATACAAACAGTGGGGATATATTGGATTGGGCATCTCTTTCTGTTTGTGTTGGAAAATAAGTCCATCTTGATTATACAAATACCTGTTTGGATCCCGTTATGGGTAGCACCGTATGTTACAGATTTCAAAATTGACCAAGTTTTATGTTTGCTGCAAGGGTAGTGCAGTAAAAAACTTTATGTTTGCTGTAAGGGTAGTGCAGTAAAAAACTGCTGCTGGTGTGAAGGAAGACTGTAGAGATTAGTACATATTATGGTGGCGGGTAGTGGGTAATGTCAAACTAGTCTGTGCCCAGGTACAGTGCAGTCTGCACGGCGTTTGTTGCCGCCAATCCCATGTTCGTCTACACAATGAAAAACAGCAGTATGGAGCGCGGTGGAGTCTAATACGCCGCACAAAATATTATTGTCCGTCAGGATGCTTAACTTTGTACTTAAAGCACTGCAGAATGGCCAGTAATTAGCACCACAGAGAGGCGGGTCTCATGTAGGTCTGCAGGACAGAGATGTTTTCCGGAACTTGCAGTGGAAGGCGCCGTACAAAAAATAATGATTTGCCATGATGATGAACCGTAGTTCCTTGATTGGGGAGGAGGTATCTGAGTTCGTGCGGGAAGTCTTTAGCTCGAAACCCACGATTGGTCACAAATGTGTTTGTCCAATTTTGATGTGACCGTCTGAGACAAGAGTCGTGGTATCCCCGTGCCGTTTCTGTGTGGCAGTACGTGATTTGACAGACGTTAGTCTTGGAACCCGTCCACAAGATCGCATTGCCGCTGAAATTTGACGTTAGGAAACCAACTCGTCTCATATCACATAATATGCTTTGATCAAAGATTCACTGCCACCTTTACAAGAACCTACAACATTATTGATCAATAATAATATGTATAGTAAAGCAATTGCAAATTAATGGATGTGTAGTGTATGAGAAGAAGGTACATATTAAGCTTGTCGTATAACTGACCTATAAATCATCCCCGGAAAAGAGGCACAACAAACCGGGTAGATTTGCTGCAGAGTTATCTATCGACGAGAAAATCCTGAGGGATTCTATACGACGGCAGGCCGCATTGGTAAAAAAAAATAATCTCATTTTTCTAGCAGAACTGTATTCAAGGGCAACTGGAACATTCGAAATAATTGAATCCAGGTAAGGCAAGTCCAATGCCGTTTAAAAAAACATGACAGAGTTTTAAACAAATAAATGTAAATCTTTATCTAGAGCACCCGTGCGTGCTGTCTCCCCATCCCCCTTGCTCTTGGGCGAATGGAGTAGAGAGACGTCATGCTTGAATAAGACCTTGAACTTTAAATTCCAAGGAAGTATGTATTTGGAAAAAACATAGGACTTTCTTTTTTTTCTTTGTTGGTGTTTTTGTTTTGTTTTGTTTTAATTGTATAAGTATTGACGATATAGATTAGAAAGACTACATTAAAAAATCTTGCAAGACTACACACAGCTTACCTTCAAGAATCAATGATGACGCGAGTGTGACAGAAAATGTCTACAAATAAATTTTGACAAATAGTAATCAACAAAAGTTAATGTTGCCAGGTTTAGCTTCATGTAAAAAATGCCTGATTCTCATTCAATGTTGAGATGGATTGAGTTTTCGCAAAGAGCACTATTGAGCACTGGTGCGAGCGCACCTTGAAATCTCCCATAGCACTGGCTTTTTGATATGCGTCACAGCAGTTGTTATAGAACATTCTAAAAAATACAGAAAGCCATTAAGTCGGGGTAAATTTCTGTTGGTGGAGAGCGAATCCCTGCTTATGACGTCAGCACCTGATCTGACAGAGAGAAAGACAATAGTGAAGAACTCGAGATCTTAGCGGGAATTGGCCTGGGCCAGTAGGCAACTTACCAAAACACTTTGAAAGCTAAACACTCTCTTCACAAGCGTATTAATAGAAAGAAAACAAGAAAAAGCCTAGATCTAATCTTTCGTGAAAAAAAAAGCTTTCAGGGTCAGATAAGTCCAAGCACTGGGAAAGTATGTGTGTATATGTGCGTGAGCTTTACACATGTGTGACGCTGCATTGGTTCGCCCCGAATCTGCAATACTAAACTCGCAGGGTTAAACCACAATGCGTCTTCAAAGTCACTTGACATTTCACGGAGAATTAAGTGTAGAAAACTAATTTTGTTGAACGAATCTTTAAAACCAAATCTGAAAAAAATGTACTTACATGTCTTAACAAAAAAAAAAGGTAGTACATTTTAAAATTTTGAATTTTTTTTTCTGTTCACACCACTCTGATCACCCAATTTGCCTGTACATGGCCTATATCAGTGTAAAAAAAATACAAGCGTCCAGAGTGTTCAGACTATGTAGTTTTTCCACTTTGATTTCGACATGCACCAAACCAGAGTGTTCACACCATTCTGATTCGCGTGTGTGCAGTCGTGTGTTTTTTACTCTGAATCCACCGTGCACGGAGCAAGACCAACAGCTTGGTTACTTGAGCGGCAGTTGCGCCGCGGCCGACATCTTGAATGATGCTTAGTTCAAAAATCAAATGCGTCTTAAACAATAAAAACATATATTCCTAGATTTTTTTTTTTGCTTTTTTTCCGCTCTAACCCGTATTAATTTTTATCTATACATTCAGTGTTAAAAATTTTTTTTTAATAATCCCCATCGAGTCAAATCCGCCGCTTTTATTTTCTAAAACTGCTAGCTAGACCTAGATCAAAATTTATGAGCACAGCTAAACCTAGCGAAATTATTAAAGAAAAACTAGAATCAACATCTTTGTATAGGTATTATAAACTAGGTTATCTTTATTTTATATCATTACACGAGCTGTAGGCTTAGACCTTATATAGCCGAATCAGCAGTAAAATGAGTACGTGTGTGTGTGTAGTGTGTAGTGTTTGGGAATGTGTACGGAGATCACACCGGGTCAGAGTTGAATGTCCATTTTCGGCTAGATCTAGATAGCTTTTTATGGTTGTATTGATTTAAATCAAGATATCTAGGTAACTAAGTTAGGGGAAACAATCATAGATTCAGCTTTAATTTATAATTTTGCATGATCCTCGAGCTTTAATCTCTGGAAGCCTAAACAGGCGTTGTTTACTACATTGTACCATCACGGTCGAAATCATGTGACTATCGATGCGTACCCATTAAATAAGTGTTAAATACTTTATAAAAAAATGGAGATCAGATACGTGTAAACATTCTCGAAAATCAGAGTAAAAATACACAAGCGAGCTTGCCTGTGTATTTTCACTCTGTGGCATAATACGTCGTCTGAACATTAAAAATTCCAAGTACATGCACGTCGAAAAAAAAAACCTTCTTCTGTACAGACCCTTAGTGTTTTGTTTTCCCCTGTATGTATACCATTTTCGGACGGAAGATCTCTTGGAGAAACTCGGTGAAATACCGATAAAAGAGATATTGAACATCAGTGCAATGCCATTTTTGTAGTTATTATTTTTTTTTTTATCCTTTTATAATTTTTGGGTCGTTTAAAAGTAATTTCCGCTGCTTTCATTTTATCTTTAATTTTAACATTTATCTCAAGGAAAGCTTTTGAGACTGGATTTAAAAAAGAAAACCAGAAAAAAACAAAAAACAAAAAACATGAAGTAAAATACTGGAGTAAAACTAAGTAAAGAGATGGTCCAGAATCAGACTGGTTGGCCTATTCCAAAATCAATGCCGTTTCCCTGAGTCCAGTCGTGACTAAATTTCGTTTCCGCAAGTGCTTTCTCTCTCTCTCTCTCTCTCTCTCTCTCTCTCTCTCTCTCTCTCTCTCTCTCTCTCTCTCTCTCTCTCTCTCTCTCTCTCTCTCTCTCTCTCTCTCTCTTTCTCTCTCTCTCTCACACACACACGCTCTCTCTTTCTTACTCTCTCCCTGTCATTTTATATTTCTTTCTCCCAATTTCTGTATTTTCTCCACCTTTTATGCTTAGCATCTTTGTCTCTTTTTTCTTTTTTCTATCATCATGATATAATACTTTCTCTTTCTGCTGGCTTGTCTGTATTTGTCTCTTACTCTATCTCCCTCCCTCTTTGTCTTTGTCTCTCTGCCTCTCGTTTTATCCCCACCCTCTGCCTCCCTCCATCCACCCGCCACTGTTTCTTTACCATTCCACTCAGGGACGATAGGCATAGGCGACACTAAATCAGACGGACTCATTACTTCCACCTAATTTGAAGTCGCTAGATCATGTTGATTGTTTTCTTGTCCTAAACTGTCGACCAAGGGGTCCTGTACTGAGAGGCTGATGGACCGCCCCCTTAGGTCCTCATCGAAGGAAGTGAAGTGTCTGATTAAATCGGATGGTTCTTTGCTTTTCCCCCTTTCTTCCCTACAGGTTTAGATCGAACAAAATATCACGGTGTGGCTATTTTGACTGCCATCTCTCTTCCTCTATTACTTTGACCACGACATCAGCTTTAGATTTGGGCCTTTTTCTGCTGTACTTCCGGTATCTCCCCCGCCCCCATCCCACCCCTTTTTCCTCTCTTTTCGTCTCTCTGTCTCTGTCTCTCTCTCTCTCTCTCTCTCTCTCTCTCTCTCTGTCTCTCTGTTTCTCCCCCTCTCCCCCTCCTCCTTTCGACCCCACTGTCTCTGACTTGTATCTTTCCCTGCCTTTTCTACTTTAACTGTCTCTTTATATGTCCGTGCCCTTTATGCATCTATTTCTTATTTGTTGTTTTTATCTCTCTCGCTTTGGTCGTGTCAGTTTCTTCTCTTTCTTATAGCTTGTTATTTGACATGTCACTGTTGTTTTGTTTGATTATCTCCAATTTCTTTCATACTTATCTCTACGTCCCCGCTCTATCTCTTTCCTTCACTTGGGAGAAAATGATAAGAATGAACAGATCACAAAGAGTGAGGAAGCACTAGAGAGGCTTTCATAAATTATGTAAGAAAAGATCCAAAATTAATACCATACCGATGAGAAAAATAAACGAATGGGTGTGCATCCTTAGTTGACAGGGCGCTAGAATGATGAGCTTTGGTCGTCGGCTTCTAGGTTAAAAGAGCCGTGAAGCCCATACTAATTATCGCCTAACCTTTATCCGTTGAAAAAAAAGAGTTCCGAAAGGGTGAGATTCCGGGATAACACCGTAACAGTCTTGGTTGTTGCAAAAGTCGATGGGTTCGACCCGTAATTGGTGGCCTATCCTTGACATGAGAGAGAAAAAGCTACTATTATCTGTATGGAACTCTTTAGGAACCAAAACTCACCAACGGTGAGACTGCACGTCTGAAAAAGCCGCTGTCACCAGTATAGAACTATGTTAAAACCACATAATCATGTCTGTTAATAGACATCTGTGGTAGAAACCTCAAACTCACCAACGGTGAGACTGCGCGCCCATGAAAGACGCTGTGATCAGTATGGAACTCTTTAGGAACCTCAACTCACCAAAAGGTGAGACTACACGCCCGAAAAAGCCGCTGTCACCAGTATGAAACTATGTAGAAAGCACAGATGTCTATTAATAGATGTCTATGGTAGAAGCCTAACACTCAACAACGTTGAGACTGCGCGCCCATGAAAGTCGCTGTCATCAGTATGGAATACTCTAGGAACCTAAAACTCACCAAAAGGTGAGACTGCAAGCCCATGCTTTCCAATGTGGCATGTCTCCGAGCCCCTAAGGCCGGTAAAGTTTGCATCAACAAATCCCTGGAACAGATACATCGCACACCTTGTTGCGTCCCAGAGGGCTCTGCATCCAACGGCGCAGGCGCACAAACAATAACAAGTAGCTGGCTAGCTTCTCCGTGCCAGATGGACCAGGCATGTTCGGATGCCTCAAGAACAGATCTGTTTTAAGTCTGGGGCAAGTAGATGTTTTATTCAGGTCCTTCTTGACCTGCCAACACTGCGCCCAAAATGAGTATTATGTGCGCTTTTTTTATAATTAGACGCCAACATTTTGTTGTTGTTGTTTGTTTTTCTTTCTTTCTTAACACCAACGTCAGTACTATTTAGACTATTTTGTGGATGGGTACGAAGACTGATGTCAATTTTACGTGCTGCCACACACGAGACAAGGCGGCGGACCTGTAGTCCTGTCTGACAACGACCCAACCAGTAGTCTACTTTTTTACACTTTGATAGCTGGTCGGGGTGGCAGTTGTGCCTCAGCTTTTCGAATTTTCTGAGGTTTTAGGCTTCAGATCTGATCAGACACTATACGGCGAATTTTTAATGTTATTAAGATAGGGAAAAGTAGAATTATTTTCATAAATTCAAGCAAAATAAACCTGGGAACTTTTAGGAGACTACAAATATTCTGAGATAAATCGAGATTCAAACTTTTAATGGGAACAATGGACTTCGTTTTTGCCATAGGAAATCGAATTCTCGTAGCGTTATGATAAAAGCTTGGATCCGGAGAGCTGTGATCGTATTGAATGAAGCCCAAATGTCCCGCGGGTTACAATTGTCCTGCCCTCTTCATTAACAGTCTGGGCTAGACTCCCAGTGGAGTAAATTAGTCAAATTGCACAGGTCTCATCCCCCTCTTTTCTCTCTCTCTGTCTAGCACATAAAATTGTCAGACGTCAGTCTTGGGGCCCGTCCACAATATAGCCTATATAGTGCTGATGTTGGACGTTAAACCAACTCAACAAATCTCTCTCCCTAACTCTCCCTCTCTATTTACTCTCTCTTACACACAGCACTTGTTTAAAAACTGCCATAGTTATGTAAGTAATGATCAATCATTTTATTATGCAGCTCTTAAATTAATTGAGCACTATTCTTTATTTTTACTAAAAAGTTATAGTGTCATTTCTGCATTTTTGCAGTTCTGTCCTTCTCTACCCGTTTTATTCACTCAACATACTCACTCCTGTTTTTTTCTTTCATATAAATTTACTTTCTTAAAAGAAATATCGTTCTAATTGTGATTGCGCGTATTCAAAATCTGTGCACCTTTCCCCTTTAAACGCTTTTCGAATTTTAATTTGATAATCGAATAATTGTTTTGTAAAATTGTACTATCAGTTAATTTTTTTTTGTCATTAGTTTCACTAAATAAGTATGTACTTCTCGTCGACGTCTATAATTTTAACTGAACTGGTTACACCTTTCTATGAACCTTTTAATTGGGGCCGTTGGCCAGGCGAATAAATAGAAGAGATGTATCAGACTTAACAACCTGTGGCCGTACGTACAATTCGGCCTAAGCCTCTTTTTCATCTATCTTAAAACGAGTCGTAAGCTTACCATAACGTTGTACTTGCGACACTTGATCTATTGGTCCTGTTGGTACATACATGTATAGAAAAATTAGAAGTTGCTGTTACAACATAAACTACATGTACACGCTTTTCTGTCCCCTCATTCTGTTTTTCCCTTCCTTCCCCAGGATCGGATTGAATATGTGTTCATATTGATATTCTTATTGGAGAGTATACTTAAGATCATCGCCTACGGCTTCGTAATGCATCCTGGAGCCTATCTACGGAATGGCTGGAATGCCTTAGATTTTATCATTGTCGTTATCGGGTGAGTACTCTCTTTGTTTCACTATCAATATCTCTCACTTTCTTTGTGAACTAGCACTGTCTCTCTCTTTATTGCCTGTTTGTTTGTCTGTTTGTGGTTATCTGACCGTGTGTGTGTCTGTCTGTCTGTTTGTCTGTCTATCTGTATGTCTGTCTCTGTCTCTCTGTCTATGTTTTGTCTGTATGTCTGTCTGTCTGTCTCTGTCTCTCTATCTGTCTATCTATCTATCTATCTATCTATCTATCTATCTATCTATCTATCTATCTATCTATCTATCTATCTATCTATCTATCTATCTATCTATCTATCTATCTATCTATCTATCTATCTATCTATCTATCTATCTCACTATCTATCTATTTATCTATCTATCTATCTATCTATCTATCTATCTATCTATCTATCTATCCATCTATATATCTATCTATCTATCTATCTATAAATCTATCTTTATCTCTGTATAACGCATTTTAATTTCATGTAGCATAATAGATCGAGCTGCCTCTTTACTTACATGAACATGTGTGTACTTTTCTGTTCTTCGCTGAAGGTCTCAATGTATCCTTATTGCGTATCAAAATTCTTTCTCCTTTAATTGTGTGTCATTTTTTACCTGTATCTATCCTTGTCCATTCTTCTACATAAATACACAAAAATATTTAATCAAAGAACCGGTGTTTTTCCTCCTAGCCTGAATGTGGTACCCATATGCTTCAGAAGGCTTCCTTTGTGTCTCTCTCGTTTCTTTGACGTTGTCACTTATGGTTCCTGTCTACATCCGTCTATGTCTTTCAAGTCTATGTTTTTTTGTGTTTTGTTTTAAATAATGGCATTATACAACAAAATGTATGCGTAAAAACTACTTCAATGGTGAATAAATCTGGCTGAAAAGGTCGAGACACCGGGGGGCAGATCAAGAGAGAGAGAGAGAGAGAGAGAGAGAGAGAGAGAGAGAGAGAGAAGAGAGAAAGGAGACCAAGAGAGGAGAGAAAAGAATGAGAGAGAGAGAGAGAAGAGAGAAAGGAGATCAAGAGAGGAGAGAAAAGAATGAGAGAGAGACAGAGAAAGAGAGTACAAATAGGTAGGCAGATCTGTTCAGAGAGAAGAAAAGTAGAAAGAGGGAGAGTGGGTGGGTGAGTGGGTGTGTATGTATGAGAGAGAGTAAAAAAATGAGAGAGAGAGAGAGAGAGAGAGAGAGAGAGAGAGACAGAGAAGACGAGAAGCTCACCTAACTAAGACTATGGTGGACTACTCTTATATGAAAACTGTTTTATGAGATTTAATGAAACCTTATTTGACACCCGCTTATACTAGTTATAGAGTGTTGAGAGCCTGTCTCTCTGTTATAAACCATCATGTTCGTGGAAAAGCATGGAGAAAATGCGCAAATCGAATGAAATACATATGAAACGGGACATGTACGTGGCTTTCTAGGTAGAAATTCCGAAATAGAAAATTACGGTGTGAACTGAGAAACCATAAATTTGCTTGGTTGGAGGTTTTTTTTTATGGGCATGCCTTTAAAGTTATTGGGAAAAGGATAGTCATCAGATCGTTGAATCGTCAAATTACGAAGCAGTGAATGGGTAGACATGCAATCATCACAAGGCAACGAAATACCTGCGTTTCTTGTAACGCTTGAACCTCAATTATCATTCAAGCATATTATGTCATGCTGTTCTGAGTGAGTCAGATCACATCACACACACTGTACACACTTTCATTGTTTGGCCGGATAAAGAGAATCTCTCTCTCTCTCTCTCTCTCTCTCTCTCTCTCTCTCTCTCTCTCTCTCTCTCTCTCTCTCTTGGGTTAACGTTTTCTTTGCTCCCAAGCAAGATCCTACTCGGTGACGGACCCCCAGAACGCAATACTCGTTTTTTGGGCCTACTAACGACTTGAACAGTCATACTTTACTTGTTACCGACCCGACCCAGCCCGCAACCTTCGGATTAGAAGCCATGGGCACAACCTTGGAACACCTTGTACTTTTTTTTTATACCTAATGGTATATTCGTAATGATGAATTGGTTGATTGGTATGAGGTATTTTTCACTGTTATTGGGGCACCTAAATCTGCTTTAAACCAGCTGTGTTGTTTCTCGTGTTTTTTCCCTTTCATTGTCAATTTTTATGTTTCTTTCGTGAAATCTACATATGGAGTCTGAATGACTCAACGAATGCAGATGATGGAGAAAATGTATCACTATCCTTCTATCCTTTTCTTTGTGTTCTATGTAACATAACCTTCTCATATTTCTTTCCTACATCCTCTCTTCCTATCTCTGTTTTGTCTGTGTCTCATATCACGTTAATCCCTTCATTTGTGTCTATTTTTTTCACATTTTTACATACACTGAATCAAAATATTGAATGATCACTCACAGTGTACCTTTTCCTCTCTCGTGCTTGTTAACTTACTCATCTTCATTTTGTCTACATCATTACTTTCCTTCTGCCTCTTTTTCGAAATTCTCCGTGCATTTATACGGCTTCAGTTTCTCATAAAGGATCATTACCGTAATTATCATATTGTATCTAAATCTATATTCCAAACCTTCTATTTAAGCAAAGCAAATGCTTCAAGCATTTCCCCCTTGCGATTGGGCCACAGTGACAGGAGTCAATCCTTGCAGGATGGCATTTACAAGTCTGGCCTTCCCATCCCTTCCATCACCCACACACTTCCACACAAAGAGTAAAACACGCCATGTGTGTACTGATAATGATTTCCTAATCAACGCCTCTCCTTTGAGCTAGAAGTTTTTTTTTTTTTTGCTCCTCTCATCCTCTTCTTCTTCTCCTACTTCTTCTTTTCGGTCTCCCCGCCCCTTGCTCCTGGTCTCACCAGATAAGTTGAAGATGAAGAACTCTCAGGCTTGACAAAGAGCAGCGCTCCAGGTAGTGCAGGTAGATCAGAATCTGAGGGATTGACGACTGGGGAGGGAGAGAGAGAGAGAGAGAGAGAGAGAGAGAGAGAGAGAGAGAGAGAGAGAGAGAGCGAGAGAGAGAGACAGAGAGAGAGGGAGAGACAGAGAGAGATGGAGAGAGATAGAGAGACAGAGAGAGAGAAAGAAAGGAAGAGAGAGAGAGATAAAGGAAGAGAGATAGACAGAGACAGAGATAGATAGATAGAGAGAGAGAGGGGGGTGAGGGTCTGGTCCAGAGACCGCCCGGAGAGTTCAGAACCTCACGCCAGACATTGATAATATATCGCTGATAACGACCAACTCAGCAGGTCATACAACACAGCACAATTTACCTTGACATGTTGCAATTAAAAAAAAAACCTACCAAAAGAAAACAACAACAACAAGAACAACAACAAACAAACAAACAAACAAAAAACATCCATATGTTATAAGAATCCTAATTAGAACGAAAAAGTTTGGGTGGCATATTGTAGAATTTAATTTAAGGACTCTTAATTCTGATTTGAAAGGACATCCTTTATTTTAATTTTCATTACATGCAGATGAAAGAAATGTTATGATGAATATTTCGGTATCTACTAAATAGATTGCATAACTTAAAACTGACTTTAACATGACGCATGAAGATTTGGATGTCTGGAGAAATTTTATTTTCAAACCAGTCTATGATAAAATGCGTTTATACCGACAAACCCAGCAGGTAAAAACAACATCACAGCGATATAGTCTAGGAGATAATGCATTAAAAATAACAGAAACTAAAAATTAGCCGTATCATATTGCTTTAAAGATGAGACTTAGAACGAATAGATATGTGGCAGTTTATTGTGGCATGCAAAGGTGCATTAAAGGCTAATTGTGATTTTATTTTATTTACACAGGGCAGAAAGAATCTGGAAATAATGTTTTTTTTTGGTTTTCTATTTAGTTCATAACTACAATTGGGTTGTAAGATTGCCTTAATGAGAGCACAACACTCAAGCATTCCATACCTTAGAGAAACAAGAAGAGGGAAAACCTTCGTTTCTTAATTTCACCTGCCGTATCTCTAACACTTACACTCTCAAATTTCTCTTTTACTGCTTTGCATGCATTATATATGTACTTGAT
>RQTK01000237.1:160188-179462 GCA_003991915.1 Elysia chlorotica | reverse complement strand
TCTGTCTGTCTGTCTGTCTGTCTGTCTGTCTGTCTGTCTGTCTGTCTGTCTGTCTCTCTCTCTCTCTCTCTCTCTCTCCCTCTCTCTCTCTCTCTATCGGTCCCTCTTTATCTCCGTTTTTCGCTCAATTTTTCTACATATCTGTTTATCTACAATTTATTTCTCATTTTACATCGTTATCTAAATGTTCAATCTAAATGTAAACCAGACTTCATCACGAACGAGATGTATAAAACGAATCCATTCCTTGTTGTTATTTTGAAAGGACCAGATCCAGAAAGTTCTTTTTACAGAATTTCCAATCTCATTTTACAACTTTTTTGCGCTGCAAGTTCGAAACCGTGAATAAAATTTCGAACAATAGACTATCAATTTTCACTGCTTCCCCGCCTCCTAGGATGCTCAAGAGAGAGAGAGAGAGAGAGAGAGAGAGAGAGAGAGAGAGAGAGAGAGAGAGAGAGAGGAAGAAAGAGAGAGAGAGAGAGAGAGAGAGAGAGAGAGAGATCTGGTCCTTTCAAAATAACAACAAGGAATATTCGTTTTATACATCTCGTTTGTGATGAAGTCTGGTTTACATTTAGATTGAACATTTAGATAACGATGTAAAATGAGAAATAAATTGTAGATAAACAGATATGTAGAAAAATTGAGCTAAAAACGGAGATAAAGAGGGACCGATAGAGAGAGAGAGAGGGAGAGAGAGAGAGAGAGAGAGAGAGACAGACAGACAGACAGACAGACAGACAGACAGACAGACAGACAGACAGACAGACAGACAGACAGACAGACAGACAGACAGACAGACAGACAGATAAGTAGATAGTTAAAAATTATAGATGGATATATGGGTGGATATAGACATTATACACAGATGGATTGGTGGGTGCGTGGATGGATAAGAACATAGATAGATAGACACTTTGAGAAAGGGAGAGAGAGAAAGGGGGAAAAATGTGCATCAATTTTAATGAAAGAGGAATTAAAAACTCGACCCAGTAAAACGAGAGGAGTTTAAAAACAAGGATTGAGGGTTAGCGGTAAATGTAATCTTATATTAGAGGTTACTTCACATCCATTAACCTTCATCAGCACAGCACAGCTTAACCGTGAGATTGGGAAATGCGTTAATTTTCGGTGCCTAACGGGTCGGGGGGTAGAGCTTCCTCTCGGAAGTTTAAAGCTAACACTAAGAGGAGGAATGCACGTGTGAAATGATAGGGAATCCTCCGAGAACTCACCTTCAGAGGCGAGGCCCGGGCATCTATGAGTTTCTCACGCGCCTTGAACAAACAGAGAGAGGGCGAGAGTGAGTACTGGGGCTCCCCACCTCGAGCTTTGTTTACCGAGAGACATACCTGGGTTACTCTGTGAGAGGGATACAGTAATGCTGGCAGGGCCATATTGTGCCTTGCGTGTTCTTATTCTTATTTGCTTGTCTGTCTGTGTGTTTATCTTTGTGTCTGTGTGTTTATCTTTGTGTCTGGCTGTCTACTTTTTCTCTCTGTTTTTGTCTTTCTCTATTAATCGATATCTCTCGTTTTTTCTCTCTCTAATTCTCTTCCACTCTCTTCTCTTTTTTCTCTTTTAATCTTTATTCCAACTCCACCATACACTTTCACTCTCACATTCTATGGATGCCTTCGTCCCTTCTAAATAATGCTTTGTGCTTATTCTTTCTGCATTGCTCTCTCTCTCTCTCACTCTCTCTCACTCTCTCTCTAACTTCATCTGTAAAACATCTTTATCTCTTTCAAAATTTCTCTGATTCTCGCTCCAATTTCGTCATTTTATATCTTTTTCTACCTGTCTATCTCTCAATATGTTACGTACAAAGAGAGACAGACAATGCATGTACAGAACACACAGCAAAGACGATTGCTTTATTCCCCAATACTAACGTCGAACACCAAATACCGAACAAATAATGCAAAATTCGTCCATTCACCAAAAGTCCCAAAGTAACTAAAAGGAACAAAAGATCTTAATTTAGAAATCTATTTTGAAACCATTCACACCCCTGCCGTTAGCCACAGGGCCACTTCTAAAGATACACGTTTGACGTCATAACACGGAGCAGCTCCTGGTGTAGAAAGAAAACCGCGCCTGTCTGGATTATGTGGCTTTGTTAACGATGGTTTTAAGGAACAAAATTATCTGCAGACGTATTAATCGGATAATTGTGAAACAGAATTTTCTAAAGACCAATAGGACCCCTAGGGGTTATGGATCTATATTTAGCGATGCCAAGGTGATAAATGGGACTAAGTTTAGATCTCAATAATTTTAGTAAACATTGGCTTTATGTGCGACAATGTAAACAATACGCCTAAACCATGATGGAATTATTTAGTATTTAGAAACAGGCAAAGAATACTTCAGAACAATTGCTTTTTTAATTTTCATTGATTTTTTCCATTTGTTATATTTAAATGGTTTTTATCGAGGAGCCTGAACCGGCGTTTTTGCAAAGGACAAAGAACAAAGTTAACAAACGGCTTATCTTTTTAGCGAAGCAGTTCCAATCAACGTTGCAGTCTCATCCACGTCATATGGCAGTCTTGGCGTCAAACAGGGAAGAATACAAACATTTTCCTCTTCCAATAAGCAAGCCACACATTGTATTTTTTTTTCGACAATCAAGTGACTGCAGGTGCCACAACATGACAAAGCTAAGAGTAAAGTTGTATGTGACGACTCTGGAGTTCATATCGACTTATGCTCACTCCTTTTGTTAAATTCCAGTTGTCTTTACCTATTGCTGTTATCTTATAATTGTATTTAACCTAAAATAGACCTGTAGTGTTGATTTGATCACTATTTTCCAGTCGAAAAGTAATGAACTTTTTTTTTTCAGTATTCCAAAATTATCTTGTCTCGATCTTGTATTCATCGGGAGTGTGGGTCGCGAAAAAAAAAGCCTCAGCCTATATCTGATTCTAGAGGAAGCTTGTTTGTTTACCTTCAGGAATAACATCGCGTCACATCCGCTGCTAACAGGAACTGCATACCTCTGCGCCAACTTTGAAAAAAAGGAGAAAGTATTTGTTGGAGGGATGAATCAATTATCCCCTTCCTCTTTTACCTTACACCCAAAGTGTTTAAATTTAGAAGCCGATGGTTTTGTTGGCAGCTAGACCGTTTTTACAAGTGGATAGTCAGTTCATAAATTTCGGGTTTTTTTATATGGGGGTTGGTTTTCATTTTGCATGATAAAGGCGCAAGTGGATATGATCAGTCTGCTGATTACTGTGATTCGTCAACACAGACTGTTTAGATTACTCTGAGAATCTATTGGTAAGATAAACGATGTTGTTTCATGATATGCAAAAAATAGCATACATGAAAAAGATACAGAAGGACACCCAGAGATAGAAAGAGAGGCAGAGAGAGAGTAAGAGAGAGAGCGTGAGAGAGAGAGAGAGAGAGAGAGAAAGAGAGAGAGAGAGGGTGAGATGGGAGGAATGGGGGTGGGAGAAAGATGGATAGCGAAAGGGGAAAACAAATAAATCATAAATTTAGAATGGCAGCCTAACAGAGAGTAGCGGCAGAGAGCACAATCAATTTTCATTCCCGTTTCGGCTATTGTAACTTCTTGCGGTCAGACAATAAGGCCTAGGGTCTTAGTCCTTGTCTGAAGATAGGCAAATAAGAAGGCTTACGACTCGTTTGAAGATAAGCGAATAGAGAGGCTTACGACTCGTCTGAAGATAAGCGAATAGGGAGGCTTAAGACCAGTCTTAAGATAAGCGAAATGAAAGGCTTACGCCTCGTCTGAAGCTGAGGGAGTATGAAGGCTTACGCCTCGTCTGAAGCTAAGGGGGTATGAAGGCTTACGCCTCGTCTGAAGCTAAGGGGGTATGAAGGCTTAAAACTCGTCTGAAGCTAAGGGGGTATGAAGGCTTAAAACTCGTCTGAAGCTGAGGGGGTATGAAGGCTTAAAACTCGTCTGAAGCTAAGGGAGTATGAAGGCTTACGCCTCGTCTGAAGCTAAGGGGGTATGAAGGCTTACGCCTCGTCTGAAGCTAAGGGGGTATGAAGGCTTAAAACTCGTCTGAAGCTAAGGGGGTATGAAGGCTTAAAACTCGTCTGAAGCTAAGGGGGTAAGAAGGCTTACAACTCGTCTTAAGCTAAGGGGGTAAGAAGAGAGAGAGAGAGAGAGAGTGAGCTGGGAGGAAGGGAGGTGGGAGAAAGATGGATAGAGAAAGGGGAAAATAAATAAACATTAATTTAGAATGACACCCTAACAGAGAGTAGCGGCAGATAGCACAATGGATTTTCATTCCCGTTTCGACTATTGTAACGTCTTGTGGTCAGACCTTAATCTGACGACCTACACAGCTGTACTGTCCTGGGGTCTTACCCCTTGTCTTGAGATAAGCGAATAGGAAGGTCTGCGGCACGTCTGAAGATAAGCCAATAGGAAGGCTTACGCCTCGTCTTAAAATAAGGGGATGAGAAGGCTTACGATTCGACTTAAAATAAGTAAATGAGAAAACGTAGCCTCGTCTTAAGATAAGGGAATAGCAAGGTCTACGACTTGTCTTAACATAAGCGAATAGGAAGGTCTACGACTAGTCTTAAGATAAGCGAATAGGAAGGCTTACGACTGGTCTGAAGCTAAGAGAGTATGAAGGCTTACGCCTCGTCTTAAGCTACCGTAAAGTTGCACCTACGACCTATGTTTTTGTCTGGGTTTTTTTTCTTCTGAACGCCTACGTGAGGCAATAGGTAAGGTGCCTGAGTTCAGAGACGTTATAGAGTGCGTCCCTTCCGTTCCCTTAGAAACTAATATTTATGAAAAGAGTTATTGGATTGATTGCATCCTTGAGCTTTGTCTACAGTGTTCTTGTTCTAGCTGAAGTTGTCTCCCCCATGAAGGATCTGCGGTGTTAATGACGCTGTTCCCATCTTACGCCTGGCCTTCAAAGTCTATATTATGTATACGTTCTTTATTTCTTGCCTCCATATAAATTTTGCTCCTAAAAAAATAAGTGAAATAGACGACGGGTGCGATGTGTGCTACCGAGAGAGAGAGAGAGAGAGAGAGGGGGAGGAGCAGAGAGACAAAGAGAGACAGAGATAGAGAGAGATAAGGAAAGAAAGAGAGAGAGAGAGAGAGAGAGGGGGGGAGAGAGAGAAAGAGAGATAAAGAGAGAGAGAGAGTCAGGCGGACAATGACTTCTGGGAAGCTGGCGTTGCGATATGAATCAAGTCTAAGGCGCCAAGACACAAACACAAATTTCTTCACACCAACATATCTCGATATCTGCTTGGGAAGCGCCAGCCTTACCTGTGAGGGAATCTTGGATCTATGAGATCCAGACTGCCTTCTTTTCCTTTTTTTATTTTCTTTTTTTTTTTGTGTGTGCGTGTGTGAGGAGGCGAGTGCAATAAGATATTGATATGATGGATTCAGTGTGTTGTCCTGGGAGATTGGGGTACTCAGGTAAAGCATGGCCTTGGGGGGTGAAATTATAGGAGAAGTATTATTAAATTTATTTGCATGATACATTCGGGCAAAAGAAGAGGGAAAGAGAGGGGATGGGAGTAAGAGAAGGAGAGACAGTGAGTGAGAGAGAATGGAGGGGTGGAGGCCGGAGGAAAGATATATAATTGCAGAAACTGTAAATGGACAACTTTTTTATTTGTACAATGATAGAGAGAGAGAGAGAGAGAGAGAGAGAGAGAGAGAGAGAGAGAGGGAGAGAGAGAGAGATTCATACACATGGAGAAAGGTTATGAGTACGGCCAAACAAAGGAAATGGACATACACTTTTATGTGAAAAATTTGGAGGGAGTCGTAGTAGTCAAAACATTCAGAAAAAAATAATATCAAGCTCTCCACAGAAAAACAGGAAATCGAGACAGCTGAACAGAAGAATGATGTCTATCGAGGGGCAGGCTGTGCATTTAAAAGTAAAAGCTTTATATGAAACTTCTACCTGCAACAACATTAACATTGTAAAGGTAAAAATGACCTTGTACAGTACTTGATCTTTCGTAATGTTTTAATCACACTTAGATGTCATGGTTATCTAACCGTCGATTTAGGTTTTGTAATAGCTTAAGTAAATTCCATTGAACTAGATTGTATGTGCGGCATGTGCCTAGAGGTATTACCGACTGTGGAGCATAGGCTGAGAATTTTCATGTTTTATAAACACAATGCCTGTCTGGCTCCTGTAGGCACTAATTGGTCTACAACCAGGTTTATAGCGCCTCAGACGCACTACATTCCATTGTCATGGTTAAGGCGAAGAATGAAAGCTGGTTGAAGGCTGGATTTTTGTGTGTGTTTTTACATGTAAGAATGCTGGAACAAATACGATTGTTTCGAACAGCTGCTATACTCAACATAAACAAAGCTATATTGATTGGTAAAAAAAATATTGTACTGAAGGGCTTATGAAAACCTCGGGTTACCCTCTCCTCCCTTCCCCCACCCTCACCAAAAATGGTCTTGCCTCTCGTGAAACCACTCATTCTTACAAACACAATCTTTTTATAATTGTTTTTTTTTTATAACGAGAATAACCCAAGATTACAATTGATTGTTTCTCTTGTTCTTGTCACCTCACGTTTCATAATCTGGTAGATAATTCAATGGATCTCTCCTTTGGATATTGATTTACATCCACATTTACATAATCACTGTACAAATGTATAATCTGTGTGTACAACGCACCAACAGTCAAAAACTACTGTGAGTTTTTGCTCCTTGGGTCTGATAACAAAAGATTCTATAGAGAGAAGGGTCTAATAAAACTCAGAATGCAAGAATTAACAAGTGAGGAATTCAGAAGATGCTCTAATATCAAAACTAAGTGTATAGTTAATTTTATCGAATACCATCATAAGATACACTTCTACTACCCATGCTCCTTTAGACTACCATGTACTAACCCTCCCTGAGTCTGTCACACTATACTTTTCTTTTAGAGGAAGAAACATTTGCGGAGCAAATAATTGTACGTGCCATTTCTACAATTTCTACCGGTTGTTTGTAAATATTTATCATGAGTGTGCTCTATGCTCTAGAACTGTGCGTTGTTGTAACGCTAAAAATGTTGACCTTGGTGATTTCGCAACGGAACGGAACGCGCGCAATAATATAAATTTTTTCCGCGCCGAGTTACTCGCTCTAAGGCCTGTCCCAGTTCCATATTTCATCAGTTTTCTTTTCCACTTCTATGCGTTTTTTCTTCGATTTTTCTGGCTTCAGAAAATACCTGATTTCTTTTCTATTTCTTTTTTTTTTTTTTGCTTTATTCGCCTACCAGATTTTGTTCTACACTATATAATTTTGTTTTCTATTTTTTATGTTTTTCTAAAAAAAAAAAAAATCTTTACACTTCATAGTTTCATTTCGATTATTCATGCTTTTTCTATTCGCGATTTTCCTCGCCCACATCTTTTCGCATCGCACTTTATTATTCATTTTTGTATTGTTCATACTTTTTTCTCTTTGGGTTGAAGAAATAATGGACGTGGACGGCTTCTCTTTGTCTTTTTTTTTAAGTTGGTTTCCTTCTCGCTCTACTTCTCACCTCCATTGATTCAGCATCATAAAAAGCCTTGTTTTATGGCTGATATAAACAATGTTCTCTTTTGCTCACTGTTTCCCGTTGAGTTCCTTTGTATCAATCCCTCATTCTGCACTTTCTTACTAAAACTTCTTATGCATTCCTCTCATTGATCGAATGTACTCTTCTTCCACTTTTCTTCACCCCCTTTTTATCATTATAACTTTTTTTTATGTTTTATGTACACCTTCTGCGTTGCTTTGTTGTTGTTGCTGCTGCTGCTGTTGTTGTTTTTGGTTTTGTTGTTGTTGATGTTGTTGCTGTTTTTGTTTTTCTTGTTGTTGTTGTTTTTGTTGTTGTTGTTGTATTTCCACTTTTTACGTTTGTGTGTGCATGTGTGTGTTTTTATCTTTGTTTGTTATTTTGCTTGTCATCTTTGTTTTTATTGCTGTTGAAGGGTTGTTTGTGTGTCTCCTCTGCTACTACTGTATCCCCCCCCCCTCCCTTCCTTTTTCCCCGCAGACAGAGCTCAGACAGCCTATAATCAAAATCCCGTCACGGCTCTCATAATCCGCCGGTGTCTCGAGTCTCGAGTCTCCCATTATTTCTCCAAGGCTTCGTCTTTCAAAAATTCCAATATGTGACATAATCATTCGATACTCTACTTTCCCGTCTACTAGCATTCCCTCAGTAGAAAATCTTCTTCTTTCTTTACAGCGTTAAATTTCTCTGGCCGCCCTTTTTATCCCGCTCTTGACACCACTCTGTCTCTCTGCCTGTGTCTGTCTGTGTCTCTGTCTCTCTTTCTCTCTCTCTCTTTCTCTCTCTCTCTCTCTCTCTCTCTNNNNATCTATCTATCTATCCATCTATCTATCTATCTATCTATCTATCTATCTATCTATCTATCTATCTTTCTATCTCTCTATCTATCTATATATCTATCTTTCTATCTCTCTCTAACTATCTATCTCTCTCTCTCTACTATCTATCTCTCTCTCTCTCTCTCTCTCTCTCTCTCTCTCTCTCTATCACTATCTCTATCTCCACCCCACCCCCACCGTCGTGTCCTTTATTAGTGCTGGAACGCCCCTATTCCCAGCAGTCGCCTCTCCTGGTGTCTTTGTTCCCAAGCTCTACAGCGCTACAGGTGGGCGCTCCACCGCTCGATTCTTCGATTTTTGCGAGTGTCTAGGACCATCTGACTCTTCCTCTGTTTGTATGTCTGCCTGGTGCTTTGTTAGCATCAGTCGTTCCATCATAGACTCCGCCGCCCGTCCTGTCATTTTTGTTTGGTGGTCTGGATTTGAAAGTCAACGATTCATAGTTTATTCGTTTAGGAAGCAGGATCTCCATTTAAAAGTGCACGTATCATCTTCCCTTGGTTTTGCATCTTCCTCGGAACAAGGAATTAATATAACAAGTCTTTGTGTTTTTACTCACGGTCTCATTCTGCGTCTGTCGCTCATTAACTCACCCTTCCCTATCCTCTCTCTGTCACTCTTTGTCTCTTTCTCTCTCTCTCTCTCTCTCTCTCTCTCTCTCTCTCTCCGTCTCCCATTAACTCATCTCTCATGTCTCTATATCTCTCTCTACTTCTCAGACAAATTCCCCCTCCCACAAACGCTGGAGCCCCCCTCCAGGATTAACCAGGCTTTTTGTTTTGTTTTACTCGATTAGCCAGGCTTTATCGTAGGAACCCAGCAAGCCGGTGCACGCTCAATTGCTCAGCCTCTAACAATCCAAATTTTTCTGCATGTGTGAGTGTGTGTGAGTAGAGTGTAGATTCAGCCCTATTTACCACACAAAAAACCTAATCGCTGAGCAACTGCTGCCTGCATGCTGGCCTTAAGATCCACAAAACGAAAGCGAATCACGTAAGGACGAGCATGAATCTAGGTTAGAACTACAATTGAACGCCACGCATATTTCTTTCCTATTGTCTTCGTATTCGTTATGGACAAAGGCCACGTTTTCGCAAGATCTATAAAAGCGCGCGGAGCGGTGCACAACCCTCAGCTATGGAGTGAGGTAGCGCTGGAAGTGGACTTTCGACTCCCAATAGGGAGGTGCCCTGTTCGAGACAAACATCGAGCAAAATTTACTTGTGTTTTGTTTTCACATGGTTGGGTCGATACCAGTATAATTTGACCAGTTGAGACAGGAGTTCTGGTATCCCCGCAATTTCATATTTACTCCGAGCTACATCTCCTTGTGCCAATCCACCATAAAACCCTTCCTTTTGTTATCAGCTATACATTTTTATTTTAAACCTTGACCGCTTTCTTCACCACGCCTAAGACGTTATACATTTTCGCCCAACTCTGTATTTATGTAGTTTTTACCTCGATGTGCAATTTCACAGTAATCCGAAGTAAATGGGAAGATGCAATTACATTCCTTATTGCAAGGATTAATCTCGTGAAGTCCAAGAGGGACTCCAACTGGTCTTAAATTATAGAATAAAATACCTAGTTTAATGGTTAAACAAGCAAACAACCTCATTAAAAAAAGAAGGAAAAACGTGTAAGAACTGCGACAGACTCCTCACGCGTACTTATTTACATTAGAGCTTATCCCCAGCAGTGCCAGCTTGAATTATGCCGCGCTTTCCAGACTTCCAGATAAGTTAAGCTTATTTTCACGAAATGTAAACACTGGGAAATAAAGAAATTGGCTTGGTTGAATTTGATTGAAAGTTTCTAAACGTCCATCGCCAGGAACTAAGCTATATCGAGGACGGGTCCTCTAACCATAGTCTGACATGAGTATCTATGGGATTTATGAGTGAGTAACTGATTTATTTTAATATATATTATATGGAATCAATGGGCTCTGTATTTTGATCATTTAAAGGGCTCTCTTGAGGTCGTCAATGAGCGTCCACTTCGGACCATTGCCTCAGCTTTGCTCATGCAGTCGTGGTTGTATTGAAATTCTTCGTTTTCTTTCATTATGCATTAGTCGTCAGGTAGGATAGTGAGTACGGCCGTGCTGTGAGCTGAGACCAAAGACTATGGGTACATCGTACGATTGAAATCTACCTTTATTTCGAGGTTTACTTATTTGTCTATCTATATTTATCTCCCTCTTTCATTTTTTCTCTCTCGCTTTCTTTTAATACTATATTTATCTATCTATCTATCTATCTATCTATCTATCTATCTATCTATCTATCTATCTATCTATCTATCTATCTATCTATCTATCTATCTATCTATCTATCTATCTATCTATCTATCTATCTATCTATCTTTAATTAAAGCTCTTGTATTTATCTTTCTTATTCAATCTATGTCTTTGCATACAAAATTAATTTTTATTTATTTGTTTATTTATTTATTTATTTATTTATTTATTTGTTTATTTACTCATTTATTTATTTATTTATTTGAACTGCTTATAATCAAATAATTTTTTTTTTAATCTTCCTCAATATTCCATCAGTTATAAACGTATCCTGACAGCAGCCGCGCATCCCCCAACATATTCACCCATTCATTCAAGCTGACCGAAATTGATCGCTAGTCCACAGTAAGACTCGATCGATATATTGGCAGCACTGGGCAGAGTTACAGCCTTTGCAACATGTTATGTCTATATTTGACAGCACGTAGCATCATTAGACGTTAGTCATGGAACCCGTCCACGCGCTTACTAATAGAAAACATTATTCCTGTAGAAAAGCTCAACTTCGTTGTCTCACTATGGATAAGGCGGTTCTAATGGTAGAGCGTGCAACCTATATTCAGGAGGTCCGGCTTCGATTTCCTAGCCAGCCGCCTTGTTCTCCACTGGTTGGGACGGTGTAAATGTACTACAATGTTTTAAATGTAGGTCGGCTAAATCAGAGGTCCTAATATCCCTCCTCTCTCTGGCTCTCTCTCTCTCCCTCTTTCTTTCTCTCTCTCTCTCTCTCTCTCTCTCTCTCTCTCTCTCTCTCTCTCTCTCTCTCTCTCTCTCTCTCTCTCTCTCTCTCTCTCTCTCTCTCTCTCTATGTGTCCTAAAACTGTTAGATGTTAGTCTTGAAACCCGTCATCGATCTAGCCTAATGGATGTTAAGAACTTCCGATTCAATCCACAAATAAACATGATTCATATTGAACACAGTCAAAGCAACCTCTTTTCTTCAGTTCACTACGTCACTAACCCTAGTCGGTGTCAAGGTCAAGGTCTCACCATGTCCTTCGCCTACGCCTCATCAGTCGCACGAGACAAGCGGGCTTTAGCATGAGCGCTCCATTTTTTCCTAGAAATATTGAACTTGTATAGTAGTGTTAAACGTTAACTATGGCTTGGAAAATAATTTTGGCCAAGCAGAACAGGGCTTATTCATTGAATTGAAAAACAAAACTTTTTATAAGTCGCGCAATGATACGGTTGGGCTACAGGAGAACATTTTTTCTATGGTTCCCCACAATCGGTTAGATTTAAGTCTCTTATAATGCACAATGTAAATCGCACATATTTCTCTAATGTTAAATATCTGTAAGTCCCTGTTAAACTCTTGTGTTATAAAAAGTATGGTACAGTAAAAGATCACTAACAACCTTGTTTTGCAAACACACGCCATCCATTTTTATAAACTTTGTTCAAAAGGATTTCTATTGACTTGTTCTAACGAATTACCCTTTTAAATGAATTACTCGGCAAGTATTGATCAGCTAGTTCTCAAACTTCGTCCAGTTGCTGACAAGCTTGTGGTTTTTCTAGAAGGCAACGATCGATCACTGCGCTCACCAGCAGTTTTAGGGACCGGCAATACCCCGGTATCAGCAGTTTTGAGGAACTCTCTGGAAATGTCATGGATTTGGTGGGATGCTCTCCTCACAGGATTTCGTATTACGAGAAACATTTTGCTGTACATCTGAGGTGTTCCTTGTAGCGCTGTGCGGGCATGTGTTATTCATGAAGTGAAAGAACGATATCTCGATTATCTCGCTTGTCCTAATGTCAGGCTTACACCCGCCCAGGTCTGGCTTGGGTTTATCCTGCAAGTCCATCTCCCGCGAGGGTGTTGTAATGGCTTTGGCTCGCACGGTGTGCATGCAAATAGGGACAATAATTTTTTGTGTTCCTGTTTAATCGGAAACCTATCCACATAATAGGCTTATTTGTTTTCTCTTTAAAAGCTATGCCAATGTTTGGGTTTTAATTTGTTTGTTTTTTTCCCCAGAAGCTGAAAATACAATAGTTTTATAGAATTAGCTCGAAGTAGCTGAATATCGTAGGTCTACACTATTAATATTTTTGTCCTCTCCCAATCTGAAGGACACCCGAAGCGGTGATCTCACAATGCTTACTATGAGTCTCATTACAGAAGTACAGATCATAAATGATCTCAATTAAATTACGCAAATCCTTAGAGATGGTGAGTGGTCACCTTTTTGCACTTAGTGGTTTCAACCCTCTATAAGAGATGTTTAGAAGTCCATTATTGTAACCTTACCGAGTGTCATAAACCAAGAAAAATACTTTGAATTGGCGGCATAAAATGGAATAAGTGGTTTAAGAAGGCAAGGTCTCAAATTTAGGCGTGTGCTTTCTAGTTGTTTTTTTTATGTTGTAGTTTATGGATACATATACATGTACACCTATGAGGGAGGTTCTCTCGTTGATGTGTATTCAGAATGTACACCACTGTTCACGTTGCCATTTTTTCAACACCACACAAGCCTCCCAAGTTCAATAATGCCGGGACTCTAGCATGCTCACAGGCATACCCCTTGGCATGCTCGCTCGACAGCTATCGGTTTCCTATCTCATTGTGTCACCATGTCTCCTTTGTGTTGTTCCAGCCGAAATCCAATACCGCTCTGCGTCATAGTCTCACACCGGCTTCACAGCCTAATGTACTAGTTATGATTTACTCTGAATAGTGAATAGCGCTATTCTGTTTGTTTTGTCATACCGACAATACAGCTCGTTAAACCAGTTATGCGTGACTCAAAATAGTAGATATCACCATTCCCTATGTTGCCCCACAGTGGCTGCATATCCCAAAGTACCAGATATGCTTAAATCTAAAAGTAAATAACACCGTTTTGTTAATTTAGTTTGTTTATCATAGTTGCCACCTAACCCAATGCACCAGCTATGCGTGACTGTAAATAGCACCTCTCTATTTATTCTGCTGATGGACTCTTGCATGAATCTGGCTCCGAACCAGCCTCCCGTGTCAAACCACAGCGATCCTCTCTCAGCATAGAGCTCCTGTTTACCCGTGTTGACATGTTGATACAGAGAGATACACTCGTCCTGTTGTTTTATCGCATAGTTAACTCTCAGATTGTGCGATTGATTTGCATAAAATAAAAAGTATGGATTGCCCTGAGACTACTAAGCATTAACCCATAGACACTTAAGTACCATCGAACCCGACCGATAAACAGAACTACAGACGCCTACATGCATAATTTCCAACTTTGTATACGTTTGTGTACATAACCGCATTTGTGGCGAGCAGTTATCTACCTTTCCTATGTTTCGTGACACCAAATTATCTGTATAGACAAACATACACATTACCAAGAACTTACTTATGGTAAAAAGAAAATGGAACTGATAAAAAATAATAATATTTGTAATAAATAAATAAAGAAATAAATAGATGGTTAACTTCATGTGATGACGTATGGCAACCCGGACCTAATCGACATTTTGTGAGAGTATCTTTATCGATGGTATTGTTAGAATAGTTAACTCTCAGATTGTGCGATTGACGCAGGTATTTTCGATCCAGTAGTAGGTCAAAGTTTTCTTATGTGCATTGCAGACGGTGTTTAGGCTTAAGTAAGACACTAGTGGAAATATTCTGCATGTATTGAGAAAAATGAAAAATTTATTTTTTTATAATGCATATACCAATATAATTATAATCCCCTCGCCATATGGTTAATTTTATTCATAATTAACTGATGGGTGGTACTCAATACTCTAGTTTTCGATATCATTATTATTATTATTATTATTATTATTATTATTATTATTATTATTATTATTATTATTATTCCTCCATATAATACATGTACATAATGTTTTGCCTCATACACAAATTACTTTCACAGCCAAGACTTTGTAAACACCGAGATCTGCTTATTTATCATCTTCGGGACCGACGGCCAGCCTGGTATAATCGATAGCCCCAGGTTTCTGGGGAGGCATCTCGATCGCGTGTTAGCCGATCATCATTTCCGGATGATCATTAAAAAATGGAAAGATCTAGAGAAAAGACACCCCCTACCCCCTCCCCCTCCCTTTCCTAAAGAAAAAAAGACGCAAACTAACACCCAATTATTCCAGACAGACAGAAATTGTGAAACTGTAATCATTGGATTGACGGGGGGAAATTTCTAACGACCAATCAGCTGCGATATCACGTAACTCTTTCTTCTACATAAAACAAGATGGCAAAAAAAATGTGTATATAAAATCGCGGTATATTGAGATTATTATGTTCTTACAATTGGCCTGGCGACATGTTTAGCGGGTATTGCAGGAGCGTTAATATGAGCTGAGGAACCAATAGCGTGAAGATGTGGACACTGCACGCGAGGAGCAGGCCTGCCTACCCAAGCCCACCAACAATGTGAACTTATTTAGCCAATAACGTATGAAAAATTACCTCGTGATACTCATTTTGGCGTCGGTTTAGCAGATTGGCAAGTTATCTAATGATGGATAGAGACAGCGCGACCAGCACAATCGTCCAATCGCTGCGAATAAAATAATCTTATTTCATGGCACGGAACTGGATGAAGAAAAGGAAGCAGAAAATGGAGAGGGGGTGGGGGGAAGGAGGGTTGAGTTGAGATGATTACACGTCCAACACCTGCACTATATAGGCTATATTGTGGACGGGTCCTAAGACTAACGTCTGATAATTTTTATGTACTGCCACACACGAGACAGAGTGGGGATACCATGACTCCTGTCTCAGCCGATCAAATTAAACTGACACCTGCCCAACCAGTAGGGAGCGAAATCGCCAGGGCTCGAACCACGGACCTCCTGCGTCGGAAGCCGGGGACGGGTGTGGAACACGGTTTTCGGTTTTGTTGCGTCTTACATTTTTCCTTTCATTTTTTAGTGTATGCATTCGTCTGTATGGATATTTTTATAATTGGATTTTGTCAATATTATTTTGTCTGGCCCGAATTTGAGATAACACAGTGGATATAGCCGGCTAAGACGGACGGTCTGTAGATATGAGTCTAAATTGATGGCGTTGCGGTGCTGTGGTGGGCTAATTAGCTTGAGGTGTTCTCAGATTTTGTCTCGAATAATCTTATGACGGCTGTGCCTCAGAAATAAAACACACACACACACACACACACACAAAAACTGTAACCTATCATTGTTTACTGCGTCTGTACTATCTGACTGTGTCTGTATGTCTCTATGTCTGTCTCTTTCTCTCTGTATGTCTCTCTTCCTGAATCTCTCTCAGTCAGTTTGTCGGTCTCTTTCTCTCTATAAACCACCTCTCTCTCTCTCTCTCTCTCTCTCTCTCTCTTTCTCTCTCTCTCTATGACCACTACCACAACTACTACCACTACTACTGCTACCACTGCTACCACCACCACTACTACTAGTACCACTGCTACCACCACCACTACTACTACTTCTCTCTCTCTCTCTCTCTCTCTCTCTCTCTCTCTCTCTCTCTCTCCCTCTCTTTCTCTCTATCTATCTATCTGTCTTTTATATATCTATCTATCTTTCTCTCTCTCTATCTCTCTCTCTTTCTACATATCTCTGTTTACAATCTCTGTCTTTCTTTCTGTATCTGTCTCCCTTTGGCCCTTTTGTGCCTCTCTCTTCCTCTCCCTCCCTCTTTCTTCCCATTAGATAATGAGATTGTTGGATAAGTCGCTAGGGACCGCCGTCCATCTTTCTCCTCATTATTCCTGTTGTTGGAATCACAGCGACCAGGAAGAGCCAGGGCTCGGGGAAAAGACCGGGGATTCCCAGCGATTACTGCCCAGCCTGAACTAGCAGCTGTTCCGACCTTTATCCCTTTACGTGATTCGGTCTGTTGATATCTTAACGTTCATCGTCGTGGTCAGAAAATAGGCTATATCGCTAACGGGTCCCAAAATTTAGGCCTGACAATTGTAAGTGCTTCCGCATAGAGACGGAGTTGGGTCGGGTACTAGTAGGTCTACATGCATGTATTTTTGGAGCCTAAAATGAGGGGTCTCCGATGAGAACCCGTTTCGCTCTCTGAGCCACATAGTCCACCAAGGACAGGATCACATTGATATAGCTGTATTGAGAGAGAGAGAGAGAGAGAGAGAGAGAGAGAGAGAGAGAGAGAAAGATTGAGCGCGGAGGCTTGTCTGGTAGTGAAAGATGCAAAAGAGAGCGAGAGGTTGACGGAGGGGGGAGATGTGACAAGTAGACCTTCAAAACTGACTTAAGCACTCAGGAGCATATCTGGACTTACGGAAACTACCTGGTTTTCTAGTCTAAGGGAATTGATGAAGATCAGACATAAAAACAAACAAACAATTAAAAGGATCATAAGTATCATACATGTAGCGGGGTACTTGACCGCAACTAGCTCGGCTCCATTATGGCGAAATGTGAGTGGGGAAATACCAGTCATCACAAAGGAAAAGCTCTATAAAAGCGCACCTGAGATGGGAAATTCCCGCTTGAGGACACTGGCTGCGTGCGCAATGTGGAGTTTGGCAGAAAACCAAGTCAGTTCTCGTCCATCTTTGCGTCCGTCCTATCATTCAGTTCAAAAGCTGGTAGTCTGACTTTGTGAAGATCTATACTAATTTTATGTTTATCTGTCTGTCACCATGAGACTCTTGGGCACCTCTTATGATGGGCTCACTGGGCTGGGTTTGTTCACATAACATTCACGTTATATTCTCTCCCTATGTAAAATGATGCAACCGAATTGCTTGTCGAAATTTTTTCATTATAACTTTTTATCTGGAATGCAATCAGTAGAATTTTAGCTTGCAATTTAAGAAAGAAAAATAACAGAACTAATCAGATATACAAATATTTTTTCGAAGTGTACTGGGCTTAGAAATATTTCCAACCAATCGACTATAAATCGATATCTGTAGATGTGAGCTTGATACCTGCATCCTAAATTTTGCTCTAATGCTGAATGTGTGACTTACAAAAGAAGGACCATGAACAATGTACATTGTTTCAAATGAATTCAACTCTTCTAGGTTTTATGTTTATGATATAGAGATGATCATCTTGGCGCTTCGTTAGCTTCTGTGTGTCCTTAACACTTGTAAGTAAGTTCATCGTTCTAATTCTGTGTGTGTTTGGGGGCAGGCTGTGGAGGCTTACAGGAAGTTACCTTGATTAGCGGAAGTATCCTCCCGGACAAAGATATGATTATTGGTTCTGAAAAGTTAATGGTTTTACAATAAAGCTTACCAAGTGGCCTCCATGGTGACTGGGGCATTCTCTCCTCTCTCTCTTTCTCTCTCAATATCTCTCATCTTTCTCTCTTTCTCTAGCTCTATTCTTTTCTTGTACAATTCTCAGGTGGATCATAATAACACTGCTATTTATCAACATATCTGGGGGACGCGGTAGTCCTGGGGTAGAACATCGGCTTCCTTCGCCTCCTACTGGTTGGGTCGGTGTCAGTTTAATGAGCCCGACTGAGACAAGATTCATGGTATCCCCGTCATGTCTTGTGTGTGGTAGCACATAAAACTGTCAGACGTCAGTCTTGGGACTCGGCCATAATATAGCCTATGTAGTGCTGGCGTTGGACGTTAATCCAACTCAACTGTAACTATCAACATATCTTTTCTTCTGAACCGGACCATCCAGGTTATTTTTTTCGGCATGGCCCTGTCCTTCACGGACTGCAATACATCAAACGGGGAAATATCTTCCAAATGTATGGCTTCCTCCACCTAGCACTTCTACCATGAAATCACTGATCTGAACCGCTAGAAAGGTTTTGAGATACATATATATGCCCATGTTAATGAGCTGTGTTTTTATGATCACCTTTATACTTCATCTAAAGAAATAATGTCTGGATGGAGGCTCAGAAAATGTAGGATTTGCCTGTCTTGTGTGCAGACCACCTCTATGTTGAACTCTAGCTTAATGAGCTAATCTCAGGATGAAGGCTCAGAAATGTAGGATTTGCCTGCTTTGTG
This sequence comes from Elysia chlorotica, assembly GCA_003991915.1. Taxonomy (NCBI): domain Eukaryota; kingdom Metazoa; phylum Mollusca; class Gastropoda; family Plakobranchidae; genus Elysia; species Elysia chlorotica. The sequence continues at coordinate 160,783 of RQTK01000237.1, read as the reverse complement.
AAGACCACCATCTATTGAACTCCAGCTCTTGATAAGTGCAATAACTTCTCGGTTAACCGAGTTGTCTTCAAGCGAAGCCAGATGAGCGACACTGACATCTCCAGCACCAAAGTATATTGCCCTCCCCTTTTATTTACGTGCGCCCTTTTAATTATAGAAAAGTCAACAGTCTCTACAATAAGGACAGTCGATATGTTACACGTATTGCCATTGGAACATGACGTCACAGTGGGCTGTTGATGTAATCGCCCTGTACAGGAAGGGGCAGGAGAGTGAAGGGTATCTTGGCTCAGGTCCTCGCGCTCACTCGGAATCTGATGTGGCCTAATCAAAGCCACTTGTCCAGATTGACCTGTCTTTCTAGATGTTTCCAGGGCCGTGATTTACACTGGACACCTCTCGCTGGCCAACATCAGTGTCAGATTTACACGGTACTCGCGCCATGATGGTAAACAAGCATTGGTTCACAATAAATCATGGGCAGAAAAACCACTCTCCTTGACCTCGTATCTTTACACCTCCCTTTCTCTCTCTCTCTCTCTCTCTCTCTCTCTCTCTCTCTCTCTCTCTCTCTCTCTCTCTCCTCTCTCTCTCT
>RQTK01000237.1:146955-160081 GCA_003991915.1 Elysia chlorotica | reverse complement strand
TAATATATGTATATGTATATTTTCTCCTCTTTTTTCTTTTTTCCTTTGTGCGCTTTTTAAGGGCTAATATAAACGTGTGTTTTGTTTGTCAAATTTCTTAAAATCATTTGGTCATTTTAATAGTTCAACATACTGCCATAACGTCTGGAGATTTCAAGTTTAAAACTAATTACTCGTATCTTGGGGTTTCCTCTGGAAATTATTTTTTAGAAGAGAAAACGCTCGCATCAATCGATACCCTATCGCGAGTGGCGCCGGTACCTGGCTCTTCACTCTGCCAAATGATTCATGTCAAAGGTGTCTTTTTGTTTTGCTCCTTGTTTATCTGCAGAAGAATTTTTTTACTCTCCTTTGTTTGCATGCACTTTTCATGTTCTTGTGACGTGTGTGTGGTTGTTTTTTTTCTTGCGGTTTATTTTTTGTTCATGAGAAAGATTATTTTTTCGCAGCATTGTAGTTGGGTAGACAAAAGTGATATTTCACGGCGAGCTCGACTGGCGCCCATGTTTATCTCAAGATTTCCTGCTTTGAATTCCTAAAGCTAAGTCTCAAAAGATAAACGAGGTCATTTCAGCCGGGACTGGCTCGAGAAATCTGTCATCATTACAACATTTTAGAACGTTGGTTAAAGAGAATTTCTGCTCGTGAGGAGTAGGGGAATGTAAAGTTATTGGTTTTTCTCCTCCTAATCATGCGTAGATGTAAACGTAGGGAGAAATGAAATGTTTATGTAAGTGACAATAGGGTATATCGGTACGCAATAGGAGGAAGTAGGCAGGAATAGGTGAAAGGCCCCAGAAAATGCGTCTACCAGTGTATAAGCGGAGCATACAATGTACATTGTGGCGAGGAACTAGGTGGGTAATGGTGTGTGTTTATAGCTGTGAGTGTGAGTCGGCATATGGCTCTTGTAGAGAGTGAGTAGTGGTAGGAAGGAAGCCGAAAGGTGGTTTAGACACGAGGAATGTGATGTGTGGGCATCAAGGGGCAACTGTCACGATGAGCATTGGAACAACGGAGAGTTAATGTCTTTCCTGGCATCTCTCGCTAGGATCGACCCAAGACAATAGATGCATAAGAGATAGTGGGTGATATATCAAGGGCGGAAGAGAGGGAGAGAGGTCGGGAGAGGGAGAGAGGTATGTCTGGAGAGAGAGAGTGAGAGAAAGAGAATGGGAATGTTTGACAAAGAAGGGTATAAATGAAGGAGACAGAGCAACACGTTATGTACATGCATATTAAGAGGAAAATAGAGAGAGAGGGAGAGAAAGAGAGAGAGAGAGAGAGAGAGAGAGAGAGAGAGAGAGGGGGGAGGGGGGAGGAGAGTATGTGTTTGTGTGCGTGTGTTGTTGATAGTTCAAATATTGATTTCTTCTTCTTCCATTCCATAGGATTCATCTTAAATGTACCGTGGCTTTTATTGAAGTTGGATGAACGTATGCAACACATGAAAAAAATCAATCTCTCTATTTTATTTTGCATTTCTTTGATCTGAACAGCTAAAAGACAATAATGCATATGATGACTGCACTTGTGGTATTTGGTTCGTTCTCTCCATGCCCCTCCACACCAAGTCTCTTTCACTTTGTGGTCTCTGATTGAAGACAGGACGAGAGCGTTCCTCTAAAGCTAAGCTGTACTCTGAACTTGGCGTGATGTGTTACCACTTGGTTTTGACATTCTCTTCAAAGAAAAACATCTACGAACAGAAGCTATTGGAATATTGGAATATTGGTCTCAACTCGATGATGGTCGATCTTGTGTTTTCCTCATGGACTTTACGTTTATAATTTGCATGTTGGAGAAATATCTTTACAAAAATATTTATGACTCAGTCTTGTTTTTTATGTTCTTATTATTTAATTCAGAGATAAGGGTTGTCCAATTTCGTCTCCTGTAACTGATTGGGTCGGCGTTGGTTTAATTTAACCGTCTGAGGCAAAAGTCATGGTACAATGTATCCTCGCCCTGTCTCATGTGTGGCAGCACATACAATTGTCGGACGTAACTCTTGGGGCCCGTCCACAATATAGCCTGTATTGTGCTGATGTTTTTCGTTAAACCAACTTAACTCAATTCATGTTCCCTCAATGCCACCTCTGTTTGTAATCACCATGACTAGTGCACAATGTTACGCTTCTGTGATGATACTTTATCCTGGTCTCTCCTAATTATTTACAGACCTGCGCTAATTGGATAATTCTTCCACTCTCTTTCTTAGGTAACATGTAAAAAATCAAGACAAAGACAACTTTCCCTGACAGGTTTTTTTTTACTTCCCTCTGTCCTTGGCCGATTTATTCTGCCTCTCATCATGGCCTATCCCTTTGTCTATCTGTCTTTCTATCCTCCCTTCTGTATACTTTATTTTTTCCCTCCCTCCTCATCCTCCTCCTCCTCCTCCTCCTCCTCCTCCTCCTCCTCCTCCTCCTGGGGAGCGCGGTGATCCCTGCCCTGTCTCGTGTGTGGCAGCACATAAAATTGTCAGACGTCCGTCTTGGGGCCCGTCCACAATATAGCCTATATAGTGCTGCTGTTGGACGTTAAACCAAACCAACCAACCAACCAACCTCCTCCTCCTCCTCCTTCTCCCCTCCACCTCCTCCTCCTCCTCCCCCTCCTCCTATTTCTCTCTCTTCTATCTTCCTGAAACTTTATGTGCCCAGTTGTTTTTATTCAAAAGAGATAGATATAATTATAGAGAAAAAGGAAACAGAAAGATAGACACGCAGACAAAATCAACGAAGCAGATAATTAAATTACATGAAGAAAAAGTACGTTGAAAATGAGCTCAATCAAAAAGTAAAATACATGAATAACACCAGTTCAGAGAGAAAAAAATGATAACTCACTCGAGTGCATTGAGGCTATAGGTTAAGAAAATACATAACACTTCATAACAAATGCAACAGTAAAATAGACCTGCAGAAGTAAGTTATTCATGAATTTTCTCGTGCTATGCACAAGTACACAAAGAAAAGAGTTTTCGGTAAGAGTCAAAAAAGCGTTTTCTGTGCGGTATTTCGGCAAGCTAAAAGGATTAAATACCTAGAAATGAAAGGGGAAAATCCACAGTTCCAATTTCAATCAGTTTTACCTAGTCTAAATCAAAACTTTGGCCCTTTGTCTGTCTGATTGCATACTTATTTGTATAGTTATCTCTCTCTCTCTCTCTCTCTCTCTCTCTTTCTCTCTCTCTCTCTCTCTCTCTCTCTCTCTCTCTCTCTCTCTCTCTCTCTCTCTCTCTCTCTCTCTCTCTCTCTTTCTCTCTCTCCTCTTTCTCTATTTCTCTCTCTCTCTCTCTCTCTCTCTCTCTCTCTCTCTCTCTCTCTCTCTTTCATCTTTCTTTCCTACCTCAAATGTATTTAATGCCATAAAGAGAAACATAGGAGTTGTGGATGACCAGAGTATTAATTGTTAGCAGAGCAGCCTTGGTGTCTGCTTTGTTTCTTAGTCATTTGTTTTTTCTTTTCCAATCCAACTTTTTGTGGTGAATAACCGGACCGATGGTCAGCACTCCTCTCACAGAGTGCTCTCTTAGACACACGGAATGCTGGGATGCTTTCAGTTGGTTTTCGGTGGAATTTAGGCAACTGAGATAGGTAGTGTTCTTAGAATAGATAGAAAGAAAGAAGCAGAGAGATTGTGTGGGAGAGATAGGACCACACAGACAGACAGGCAGAATAGGTTTCAAAAGAGAAAAGGAGAAAGATTGTAGACATTACATGAGGTTTAGATCGAGAGAGTGAGAGCGAGAGAGAGAGAGAGAGAGAGAGAGAGACACACACACACAGAGAGAGAGAGAGAATAAAAAGTAACCCGGCAGAAAATTGATGACACTATTATCAGACTTAACAAACGTTTTTGAAAGATTAATTTTAAGCTGACACTTTAATTTTTTTCTTTATTCAGTGATCAGCTCAGTGGTCCACACCGATACAAACACACGTTCTAACCGCAATAATAGTAATAAAAAAAACATCTTGTAAAGTCAGCAGAGAGAGAGTGAGCAGACCACTGTTTAAAAAGAGGGACAAAAAAATCCGTCTCTCGGTTGCGATCGATACACCAGATTAGAACGGAATGCTGGAACTCACAGCTAGGCACGAAGCGTCCATTCAACAGGTTCTGTTGGGACATGGGATATGACCAATGGCCGCTTTTTTACCCTTTCAGCGTAGAGAGAGAGAGAGAGAAACAGAGAGAGAGGGAGGAGAGAGAGAGGGGGGGGAGAGGGGGGGAGGGAGAGAGAGAGATAGAGAGGCAGAGAAATATCGAGAAAGGAAGATAGAGAGAGAGAGAGAGAGAGAAAGAGAGAGACAGATAGACAGAGAGAGAAAGGGGAGAGAGAGACGGGGGAGAGAAAGAGAGAGGAGAGAGAGAGGAGAGAAAGAGGGGGTAGAGAGGGGTTGGATATTAAGCTTGGTTATGTGACCAACACACAGACATCTCTTGATCCACAGCGATTTGTGTAAATCTTGTCTCTTCTTACATAGACAAAAAGAAGTGAACGAAAGAATGTTCTCCTTGTTTTACTCTCTCTCTCTCTCACTCTTTCGTACTCTCATTCTTTCTTTTTGTCTTCCCTAATCTTTCTTTCTTTCTCTCCCCCTCTCTCTCTCTCTCTCTCTCTCTCTCTCTCTCTTTTTTTTCTTTCTTTCTTTCTTACTCTATATATGTATATTCCGTTATCGATGTTTCTATGCCTCTCTCTGTTTATCTCTGGATCCCACACTCTTTCTTTTTTTCTGCTAATCTTCCTTTTCATTATCCCTTTCTCTCTTTCGCTCCCCCTATCTTCACTCCCTGTGTCTCCTTGTCTCTGTTTCTGTATATGAACGTCTCACTTTTTCTCTCTGTCTTTCTATCTATCTTTCTTCTTTCCACTTTCGCTTTTCCTTCCTCTCCTTCTCAAGTTTTACTTGTCTGTTTATAATCTATTTTTCTTCTGTTTTCACTCTCCTCGCCCATCTCAGGATTAATAATGTGCAGCGTATACATCGTCATGATTAACTTTTTTGGACACTTTTAAGGTGGTTACATGTATTACATTTCAATTACCCTTCACGTTGCTGGAAGAGAGAAGCCTCGCCTCTCTCTCTCTGTCTTTCTCCCCCCCTCTTTCTCTCTCGCTCTCTCTCTCTCTCTCACTCTCTGTCTCTCTCTTACTTCTTTCTGTTAAATAAGATTCATAAAAGATTGCTCTGTGTTTCTCTATATTGATGTGAGCGCCATGTGATTAATATGTTTTGGTAATACAAACCACAAAAGCGTATCAGTTACGTGCTATTGTTTGGCCAGACATATTTCATCCTAAAAACCTTGAGAAGAAAATCAGCTTGCGTATCAAATTAATATTACGTGTGTTCACAATACATTTATTACAAAACATAGCCATCGTACCCGAAAATTTCCACTCCCATTGTTCTTGTTTGTTGACCTGTGAGAGACATAACTCCGCTGAATGATTATATGTTAAGGCACACATATACATGTAGAAGGTTATAAAGAAAGTTTTATTTTTACATAAGGAGACTCCCAGTTACTGTTTAAGATAAGTAGAGTAAAAAGCAAGCAATATGGGTCAGAATCATGGACCATCATTATTTACTGGTCAGCAGGGTCGATACAAGTGACAGGAAAATTTGTTACTGTTAGGACTGGTATTGTAGTTCTACCAGAGTGAGAAAAGGGAGATATTTCACGGGGAAGATTTGGCATTAATTGGTATCGGCTGAGACAGGAGTCAAGGACTCATGGTATCTTCGACCTGTCTCGTGTGTGGCAGGACATGAAATTGTCAGACATCAATCTTGAGGCCCGTCTACAATATAGCCAATATAGTGCTGACGTTGGACGTTAAACCAACTCAACAACAACAATAACCTTCATGAAACCTTGGTAAAAGAAACGAAACCTTCTGATTTTCCTACTGCCTATAATTATTCACGTGAATATATATAGAGTGAGCACGCGTTATGCTATATCTTAATAATACCAATGTCAATAAGACTGTGAAATGTTTTATGAAATCAAAACTCTTTCTCTGCGATATCGTGTGCACGGTGTGTGTATGTGTGTATGTGTGTGTGTTTTAAAAGACGTACACAAGCTGGTGACCCGGGTCTGTCAATGTATGTTAGCACATAAAAATTGTCAGACGTAAGCCTATGACACCATCCGCTGTAAGTCCCTATTACTGAGTATGGACGCTGAGACACCGTACACCGTATGATTAATCCAAACCAGACGAAAACAAGAAGCTCAGGCACCGAACAAGCTCTGCCTTGACGTTACAAAGTGTGCCACCATCAGCTGAGCAAGTAATCGATGTCGGCAGAATCCACCGGTGTTAAGAGGGGACTCACACGTGTGTTTCGCTGTGTGTGTCGCAGCTCACAGCACGCTCGTGTGAAGGAAGGGTGCATGCAACACGTCTAAAGAACAGCACACAGCGAAGTTGGCCTGAGCATTATTCACCTGTAAAGTGTTATTCTGTTGATAAACCATTGTTTCGTTTATCTCATTACCCAGGTTGGTCGAGAAAGAATACCTTACGAACAACAAGTGATAAGTTACCCGTCTTCCTGCCTATGACTGTCTCTGTCTCGGTCTAAGTCTTGGTTTCTCTCTGTCTCTGTCTCTGCCTCTATCTCTCTCTCTCCCTCGCTCTCTGTGCCTCTCCCCCTCCCTCTCTTTCTCTTACCCTCCCTATCTTTGTTTTCATGAATATATCTATCTGTCTACTCTCTCTCTCTCTCTCCATCCCTCTCTTTGTTTTCATGAATATCTATCTGTCTACCCGAATACCAGGTGGAACTAGTTAACATTTAGGATCTGCAATCAATGAACCACCTTTCCTTCTTCTACTGTTTTGCTGGACTTCTTCTCTCCTTCTCCCCATCCTTTCACCATAGAGAAAGCAAAACTAAATAAAACAAAAGGGTAGAGAAAAAACTATCTTGCGTCAATGAAGCAGTGCTGTCGCCTACAGGGCTTTGTGTAAATATTGATCTGTCGCTGCTGGATCGCCTTGAATGAAGCGGGAAGCGGAGAAGTCAGAGAAAGGGGGACTTAGGCAAACTGTTCAAACCAATGAATGCGAGCTTTAAGAGCCATCGTCAAGAGCTCAAGTAGATCTGAAATAATACTCTGGGTTTGAACAGCTCTTCGAGCCATTGGTCGCGGTTTGTTCGCTTAATTCAGCAGAGAGCATCTCTGATTTGTCAAAGCGAACGAAATTTTACAACTTGGTTGTAAATAACATAATTTTAACTGATAGGTGCAGTGGTGTTGGTGGTGGTGGTGGTAGGAACACAGTATCAGTAGCAGTAGTACTTGTATTACATTAGAAACTGAGGAAGTAAGCATCTATGGAGGAGAAGAAGAAAGGCAGTGCCAATAATACGTGTGAAGTTAATGGTGTCGATGTATACACTTAGCTTGGCGTAATGTAGAGTATACATTTATCCCAATAATTTCAATTGTATGCCTATTTGATCAAGTAATTAACACACACAATAACTAAGGATGAAATCTCCTTTCTTTTCACTGCCTAAGAAATGTTACTATCGACGCAAATGTTCTCGCACCTGTCGTGTAGTTTTACTCCTTTACAGCGCCCAGTTCAACGATATTTTGGTAACTTCTTTGAGGGTGCAGCATGCACCCAGAACTCTGGAATGCAAAGAAAGATTGTTTGCCCGAAACTTCTTGAAGCTTCTTGATTGTCAAAGACATTTGGAAATTGCTTGCAGATGGTGTGTCTGGGGGCTGTTTATCTTGCTTTGGGCCCCATTGTCTTGATCTTACCTTCCACTGCTGTCAAAGGGCAGCCCATCAAAGAGCAGGCTGGATAGTTATAAAGGACGGTTGAAGTCTCCAGGATTCACCGTGCTATTATATCGGTGTGATCTCTAGTGAGTCTTGCAGTTCTTGGAACCGCCTCAGTTCTATGAATGTAGGCGAACTGGCTCAATTGGAAGGGCATTGGTCTCCCAATCGGGAGGTCCCCAGTTCGAAACCCACAAATGTTCAAACATGTATTTGTCCTATTTCTTCCCCTACTAGTTGGGTTGGTGTCAGTGTAATGTAACCGGCTGAGACAGGTTTCCAGGTTTACCCGAATGACTCGGATGTGGCAGCATTTGGAATTGTCAGACAAACTTGTGTCTTAAACTTATGGAAGGTCTGATTAGAGCTTCTGCTAATTTAACTTTGACCTGATGGTTGATTTAAAGTTAATATCAATCTTTTTCATGTTCCCTAATCTTCTGATTCAGGCAGTCGTGTCTGCTTTTCCCTTCTGTACACGTATGTCCTCTTTCCTCTCTCCCTCTCTCTCTCTCTCTCTCTCTCTCTCTCTCTCTCTCTCCATCTATCTATCTATCTCTATCTCCCCCCTCTCTCCCTCAATTTTTCTTCTTTCTTTCTCATTCATCTCTACCTCCGCCGACTCCTCTCTGATTCACATCTATAACCGTGGTCCCATTATTTCCCGCTACGAGATAAGTTGAATGTGGCGAGTGTCGACTCCCCCTAGATCCAGTCCTGACACTCTTTATTCAGCTGCTGCAGATCGATACGGAGTTTCTATTTCCATGAGTGGACCATACTTCTCAGGTTAAGGTGATCCATTACCAGGCAGAGGGGCAAGGAAGAACACAACAAAGATGAGGTGTGAACGAGTGAAGAAGTATAAAAAAGAAGATTGGTGGATAAAGAGATAGATATAATAAAAGAAGAATAGCGAGAAAAACATACGAGTATATAGATATATAGAGAGGTGGATAGATAGATGGATGAATAGACAGATAGATGTATATATAGACGGAATGATACATGTATAGATAGACGGATAGATAGATGGATGGATAGAGATAGAGAGGATGAATTGCAACTGCCTGACGGAAGGATGAGAAATACAGATATAGATATATAGAGAGATGGATAGATAGATGGATGAATAGACATATATATATATTTAGATAGACGGAATGATAGTTAGATAGATAGACGGAATGGTAGATGTTTAGATAGATGCATAGATGGATGGATGCATAGAGATATAGAGAGGTGGAGACTTCTTGGGGATTAATTGCAGCTGCCTGAAGGAAAAGTACAATAATGTCCTTTAGAGATCCAGGATTTAATATTAAGTTAATATATCAGACGTTCTAAAGACGGTAGTTGTACAATTTTCTTTAGATATAAAACCAGAAGCGCGTCCAGGGAGCCGGTGATATGGATATATTGTGCTGGTGACTTTTGATGTAACAGTAAGGTGTCTTACCCATTGCTGCAGTGGATACCTTTTTTTTGCTTTAATGTTTTTCTTGATATTATTTTATGACTATTGGTCGTTGTTATCCTTGTTAGTTTCACGTTATCTATCTATCTGTCTGTCTATCTATGTCTATCTCTCTCAATCACTCTTTTTCTTCCTTCATAGTGTCACAACCTGAAGCAATGCATGCACAAGTCCACGTAAGCGCTTCCCAATATATCGAACTCCAATGAAATAAGGGCCCAAAATAAACCGATCGCAATTAAACGTCCAAAAATTCTTCGCTGCTTTATAAATCTGTAATTGGAGCCTAATTATTATCTCTGTTTTTACTTTGGGATATTTCTGGAAACAGCCAGTCGGGACGAGCCCACTAACCCGAGATGAAATGTCGCGGAAACCGAGCAAACCCTGAGCAAATCAACAGGCACCAGCTTAAGTCACTATTGGCAAATGTCAGTTTCCAGGTCTGGAAGAAGGTTCATCAATAATTTTAGAAGGCAGTTGAGCAATGCAGGCGCGAACAATGACATCCGTGTCAGTGAAGTCACGGATTGTTTTGGAGATTGATTTGAAGGGTTTTGCCGAGGTGTGTGGTTTGTGCATTTTATTTAAGGCTTTCAGAGTTGATTATTTGTTTACGCGTCTTTTCCTGGGACGGGATTATTTCCTTTTTCGACTCGTCAATGTTAGAACAGTCTCATTCTAGATCAGTCTTATGAAACAGGTTATTTATAAAGAAACGCAATATTTTTCAGACACTTACGTCCAGCTATTTACGTCAGAAAAATAATAATAATTATTTTGATTAAGGTCGGCTTGGTTTTGAAATGTAAGGACAGAAAGACACCACGGGACATGTGCACCAACGGCATTTTTGTTTGTAAAAGAATATTAAATCTAAAACTGTATATGTCTAGATTAAGTTCGGGAAATCGTTGACTTGTTTTTTTTTGTTTTGTTTTTTGGAAAGACCTTTGTCTCCTGTGTTTGTTTAATTCTTTAGTGTTTTTTTGGGGTGTTTGTTCTATTATTGCGGATAAAAGTGCCCAACACTGTTTTCTCACCAACTGCTGAGCAGTGAAAAAGTGGGGCCAGGTTGGCTAACAGTAATTTTGCCAGTATCTTCTTTTCCAAGCTGATTATAACCGCAAGTTATCAAAAGTATATTTACCTTGGGTGGCCCAGGACAAAATTATTTCATAGCTTAATTGACAAAGAAGATAATAGTTATGTGCTAATGGGCCTCAGAATACGCGGAACTTGGCCCGCCACATTATATTGACACCGACCATACCAACCAATAGGAAACAAACGGCCCCGGCGGGGATCCAAACCGCAAACTTTTGATTAGGTGCCGCACGCTCTTCCTTTACACCACCCTTGACAGCTTCCACATTCTCTACTAAAGACAGACAGCACAGACAGACAGACAGACAGACAGACAGACAGACAGACAGGCAGACAGACAGACAGACAGACAGACAGACAGACAGACAGAGAGACAGACAGGCAGGCAGACAGATAGAGACAGAGACAGAGAGAGCGAGAGAGAAAAAAGAGACGGAGAGAGTCTGGAAAAAGGGGGAGGGGCGAGAGGAAAAGAAATCAATATGCAAACACGCCCAAGAGAACATTTCGAAAACTCGTCAATACACAAATCAATTATCTGGTGCTTAAATGTCTCTTAATTTATCTATTTGTTATTGACAGATTAACCTAGGCAATAACTAGGTGTCAGGGACCAACGTTTCTTGACACAATTTTGACATTTTGGTTTGACTTTAAAAATGTTAACAGTGTACCCCATCCCTGTAATCTCGGTTCAAGACACAGCTCGATTGCATAACATTTCGGAAAAAAGAATCAATCACCTGAAGTTCTTCCCAGATGACATTTTGATCCTATTGGAATTTTCAAACACGAAAGTTCGCCATGATTTGCCAGAGAGCCACGGCTCTTTGTTTGGCTTAAACATCGAGAGCAAATACGCCCCCCCCCTCTTTTCTTAAGCCTTCTCTCAGTCTCTCTCCTTCTATCTCTTTATACCCCCTCTCTATCTATCTATCTATCTATCTATCTATCTATCTATCTATCTATCTATCTATCTATCTGTCTGTCTGTCTGTCTGTCTGTCTGTCTGTCTGTCTGTCTGTCTGTCTGTCTGTCTGTCTGTCTGTCTCTCTATCCATCTCTCTTGATTTATATCTTATGTTTAGCGTCTTCTAGTTTTCATTTCGAAATTCAATACGACAGCGGGCCCTAAGACATAAATCAGACGTCATTTGCGTGAAGTGGTTTACCGGGCGCACTGTTTTCATGACGGCACGCAAGACGGTTGGGCTGCAGCGCCTTGATCTATACTTTTGTCTTTTCTTTTCTTTTTTTTCCCTTGTGTTGTTTTAGTTGATCTCTTCTTCGACAGACCAGGCCATGCCAGCTGTAGACCTATATCACCGCCAGCTTCTCTGGTTCCCTTAAAGTGCCACGCCTTCGACCTTTCGTGAAAATAGCACCACCTTCGTCTGGTGATGTTGATATCCGTGTTGCTGTCTCTGCGTACTTCAGAACTGGTCTCTCTTTGTGGCTTCTTCCAATATCTTTTTTTTTGTGTTTTGTAATCTCTCAGGCTAGCTGTTTTCCGCCGACAGTAAGCATATTTCACCATTGTTTGTTAAGTTTGCTTGAGTCGAAAAATGTTGGCGTGCTGTGGAGGCTTAAGTTGGGAATTAGAAAACATTAGTGAAGATCATAAACTTTTTAAAAAAGAGAGAGACAAGAAGGAGTACGAAAAATGCACCTACTGAAGGAAAAACTAGACGGAAAACTTTGAAAATATTATTATAATTTTTTTAGAAAGAAATGTCTAGAAGACCTAAAAAGTATTGTAAATGAGAGAAGAATGTGAAATGTGATTATTGATCTATCAATCTTTCTATCTTTCGACTTTTTTTAGCTGCGCATTCTTAGTCTCTCTATTATCTCTACAAATATATATGATATGAAAATTCTCCTTTGCTTTTTTAATTTTACATAAACTAGTGTTAACGTTGGACGTTAAGCAAAAAACAAACAAACAAGCAAAACCTTTTATTTTTCTGTCACTCTTCTTCCTTCTTCTCTCATTCTCTATTTCTGTTCCCAGTTGATTTCGGACTCTCTTCCACTCTTTACTTACCCCTTATTGTTCCACTCTTTTTGTTCAATAACTGTTCCATTGTCCGTCTCCTCCACTATTATACATGTCTCAACACTCAGACCACACAAACAGAGAACAAGAAAAACTATTAAGGATGGCGTCACCGAGCGAAGTCTGTGCCAGTCTCTCCGAGTCTCTCAGACACTCCGACACTAGCGTTGTAATAATACCAATCCCACGGTCAGGTTACTCTGGAAATTAGCGCTTTACTGGATATGGCTACAAAAACAAGTATCGACGTTTTCCTGGAGATTGGAGTTCTTTCTGTTATTCCCTCCTTCTCTGACCTTTTCTCGATCTTTTTTCTCCGTTTTCCTTCGTTTCTCTCTTCTTCTCTACATTTCTTTATTACCATCTACCTATCGATCGATATATCTATCTATTTATCACTCTATCTAATTCTTTGTCTATTTATTTATCTTTTTATTTATCTCTCTACATTGCTGAATCTTTTCTGAATCTCTTTTATTATCGCGCTATACACTTTTTGTCTTTCTATGGCTCTGCATGAATCTGAAATTTCGTCTCTCCCTGTGTCCAGCTATGTGTCTATTTATCTTTGTCTATTTCTCTCTCTCTCTCTCTCTCTCTCTCTCTCTCTCTCTCTCTCTCTCTCTCTCTCTCTCTCTCCCTCTCTCTCT
>RQTK01000237.1:128229-139421 GCA_003991915.1 Elysia chlorotica | reverse complement strand
CTCTCTCTCTCTCTCTATCTATCTATCTATCTATCTATCTATCTATCTATCTATACCCCAGACTCACTCGACCTCTTTCTCGATTGACCATACATTTTATTTCCTTCATCCCCCCTTGCAGCCCTCCTTCCTCCTTCTCCCATCTCCCTTTAACCTAGCTGTGCTTGTTTAGCCGCTGACTTTAAACAATACAAGCTTACACGACTTTAACAGATGACACCAATATACGAGCGTACCTCATAATAATGTGACTTTTTTTCTCCTGTCTTATCTGCTCCGTAAGTATAGAATAGATTTTTAATTGTGCCCTGGTACACATTCCCTTACCTAAAATCACCGTTTTCGCTATGCGGCCTATGGACACAAGGCGTCTATTATTAAGCAGTGCCCAAGGCGCCATGCATTTATCATGAGCTTACCATCGTCAGCCACCAAAGGCGGTCACGAGGACAAATCTTTCCCAGCCCGGTGAGATCCCTCTGATCTAGATCGATAGAAGATCGGCAGGAAGTATGGGGAAAACCCGGAGAAAACGTTCACACCTGGGATATGACGCGAGGTCATCCTATGTAATAGCAGGGCGTTCGTTGGTATAAAGGAAAAAAAAGTTCGTTTTATCGTGACATCATTTTTATCACGTTTATGTTCTTTCCTCGCGTTACCAAGACATGTCTACCTTTCTATCTCTCTATCTACCTATCCATCTATCTACCTATATATCTACTTACCCATCTATCTATCTATCTATCTATCGTTAACATCCATCCATCCATCCATCCATCCATCCACCCACCAAATCATTCATATTATATGTCTATATGTTTACAGCTCTATGTACTGCAGCTTTCAACTGTATCTATTTCCTCTGCAACATACAAACACAACCAATTACTCACTTCATCTCTTTCCGAACCTCGTACACCCTGCCCGCCAGTTGGGAGCGGAAACCAACGGAGCTCTCACTGCTCTCCTGCAAGAGGAGCATCTGGTTACTATGCACATTCATCGCAAAGCACTTTCGTGGAACTCGCGTTTTCCTTTACAAGCTGGGTCGGTATTAGTATAGTGCGACCGACAAAGCCCCATCTGAGAATCGAACCTCAGACCTCACGCTTGTTGGTCAAACGCCCTACCTGTCTCTGTCTGTGTCTATATCTTTCTCTTTCCCTACTTTCTGTCTTTCTTGAGACTTAGGAGACGTTAAGGTATAGTTAGTAGAGAGCTTCCCTTTGTGCCAACTAAGACGCCTTAAGCTGCAGACGCCGTCAGAGCCGTTTGGAGAGTCTCGCCAGTGTGACCAGAGGAAAGGACACGCCCACGCATAGGTGATGGCAACCAGGGCGCGATACCCTGGAGGTGGAGGGCATTGAAGACGGTTAGCGGTTCCGCTTGATTGGTTCCTGGCTCTCAATACGTTCATTTTGTCTAGACCCGTATTCTAATCATTCAACGTGTACAGTTATCACAATGGTAGTTTCTATGGGGCGATTGATTTAGTTTTAGAGAGTAGCACATCGACTCAAATTGTTAAGACCTGTCATCATCATCATCATCATCATCATCATCATCATCATCATCATCATCATCATCATCATCATCATCATCATCATCATCATCATCATCATCATCATCATCATCATCATCATCATCATCTCCATCATCATCATCATTATCATCATCATGTTAACTTGTCCGTTGTGTTAGGCGTAGCCTCCCGTATATTCCACCTGAAAATCTCCTAGTATTGGGCTATCCTTCTTGCCTCGGTGGACCTCCTTTGTATCATTCACCCATTCTCTTGCCGGCCTGCCTTATCTTCTCTTTGCTCCTAAGTTTGCTTCCAGAATGGTGGCAATGGTTGTGGTAGTGTTAGAGGTAGTAGTTTTATAGTTCTCTCAGCTTCTACTGCTGTTGTTATATTTTCTGATGATGGTGATGGTGTAGCGTGAAGAGAAAAAAGGGATATGCTTGGTGCAGAAAAATAGCGCTCTTATTTTCATAGTAATTATCATGCACACACACAACTTTTTCATTATTTTCTCAATAAAACTGTGATAGCTTTGATGGGAAACTTCTTATTAATATATATCAAAATTCTAACTCTTGTACATCCGACATCCATTTATTACGCATCTATGTGGGTTAATTTTATATGGTTCAATTAAGGTTCATAAGAGTTTCCGCACTCCATGGCTAGCACTGTTTGAATCGAGCCAACCTTTAGATCTATAAGTCACCATGCGTGGAATGTGCAGCTCATGCCGACAAAAACTTCGTTCAAAAAGATTAGCAGCGATGCAGAGGCAAAGCAGCAAGTGTGATAAGAATGTTATTCTAATTAGTTCAGCGAGAGAGAAAGAAAGAGATATGGAGAGACAGAGAAGCAGACAGACATATAGAAATACAAAGATATAGAGAAAAATAGAGACAAAGAACAAAAGATAGCTATAGGTGATTTTTAGAGAACAGCAGATGAGACAGACAAATGGACACAGGCAGGGGAAGAGAGAAAATCAGAGAAGAGGAGAAAGAAAGACATTGGAGCGAAAGTGAAGGTGAAGGATAGATAGAAATAGAGAAAGACAGTATGCCAGACATAAACACGGTAGAAAACAGAGAGGTAATTCCCCTTTGACAACTGCATTACTCACGAGGTCCCCATAACCTACGGGCTACGCATCTACACACTTGGATAAACACAGAGGTTTTACACACGTCTGAACACACGTGCGTCCACTTAATGGTTCCCCATTGGTGAGCGGCTAAGCGTGTAAGGCTCAGGGTAGAGCAGAGTGAGTCGAGACTCTCGAACATCACGATATCAGCGTGAGTGCTAAGGGAACAGACATGCACGTGTGCTGGGAGAGTGGGTGAGGTAATGCACTATTAGCACCCTCGATCAACGCCGTCTGACCATCAATCTCTGACAATCAGTGCAAACAGACAGGACAGCCGCTGCTGATTCGTTCTTGAGTATCTTCACTAGCCCTATTTTTTTTTGTCTCTGTACCACAACAAAGCAACAAAAGGAACCTTATGGTTTTATACAATATATAGAAGTAATTATGTTTGTCTTATAATTTTGTAGAAAGCAGGTTTTATATTCTCAAAACATTAAACTGATTATCGCATCAAACATTTATCTATCTATCTATCTATCTATCTATCTATCTATCTATCTATCTATCTATCTATCAATCTATCTATCTATCTATCTATCTATCTATCTATCTATCTATCTATCTATCTATCTATCTATCTATCTATCTGTCTGTCTGTCTGTCTGTCTGTCTGTCTGTCTGTCTATCTATCTATCTGTCTATCTATTTCTCATACCCTCTGTTCTCTCTTGCTCACTTGTTCTCTTACCCCGTCTCTTTTCTTTTCTCTTTCTTTCCCTCTTAATCTTATTCTCCCTTAAATTCTCTCAATTTATTTCCGTTCTTCCTTTATATTTTCCCTCTTTTAACTTGGCGTTTTTTCATTCTCTCTCTCTCTCTCTCTCTCTCTCTCTCTCTCTCTCTTTCTCTCCGTCTCTCTCTCTGTCTCTCTGTCGGTCTCTTTCTTTTTCATGCTCTCCCTCTCCCTCTTTCTGATTCTCTCATACTTTATTTTCTATTGTCTCCCCTTTTTCTTTTCTTTCTCACCGCCTCTCTTTTCCCCCCCCCCCCCCCCCTCTCTCTGTTTTTCTCTCCATTTTTCCTAAAGCATGTTTGATGGGCAGACCCACACATTGATCCTAGATTACATCATGCAGTCGATTCCCAGAATGAGAACTTACACATTTCGCCTTATCTTTACCGTCGCTCTCAAATCCACTCAAGTACGCTGTTCATGTAGTTTTTTTGTTGTTTTTTTTATTATATAATTTTAGTGTTAGAACGCCGGGCTTCTAGTCGGGAACTCCCCAGTTCGATCACATAATCAGGCAAAATAGATTTGTCAACGTACGTATTCATTTTGATCCAAGCAAGGCCTGCAGATGCGACAACTTTCGATTTAACAAAAAGCAAAACAAACAAACAAAACAAAAATACAAAAAAGCAACAACCTTAAAATAAAAGTAAGAAATTATTGATCATTCATGGATAAAATGCTATAAACTTATGGGAATATTTTTTTTCTTTTTTAAATTTGGAAAGTTTACTTTTTTTTTATTAATGATCATCTAACTATGAGGTACCTGTCACGTGTTACATGACAACCTTTTTTTTAATCACATGTCAATTAGCAGCGTGTTTCCGGTGAATGTTGTGGACTCCCCCCAGTGGCCAGTGCAAACGTGTCGCTAGCCCTCTACTATCCTATACTATCCTACACTACTCACTGGTGGTTTCCCAGGTAACAAAGAGACTAGCCAGTGCCTACATATCACTAGCCCTCTACTCTCCTACTGCTCACTGGTGGTTTCCCAGGTAACAAAGAGACAGGAATCTCAGCCATCCTGGCCTTTGTCTGATACTGATGGCGTTCCATGCGAAACAACCGCTCACAGCTCTAGCCCGGTTCTTTGTCTGTCTGACTTTCCCTTCATACTTACCCATTTACCTTTATTTCTATCACTCTATTAATCTCTCTGTTTTTCTACCTATCTCTCTGTCCGATATCTATTTTACCATTTTTTAAACTGTTTGTCTATCTATCGAGCTAGCTAGCTATCTATCCGTATTCGTTTTTAAAATGTGATTTCCTATAATTAAACTTAAATCTACCTTTGTGGCTCCCTAGCTTTCTATCTTAGAAATATTTGCATGTGTTTCTTTTTGTTGATTTTCGTGTCTATTAATGTTGTTTTTTTATCTTTGAGTTGTTGTGCTGTTGTTGGGGTTTTGTTTTGCCTCACATCTCTCTCTCTCTCTCTCTCTCTCTCTCTCTCTCTCTCTCTCTCTCTCTCTCTCTCTATCTCTCTATCTATCTATCTATCTATCTCTTTCTTTCTCTCTCTCTCTCTCTCTCTCTCTATCTCTATCTCTATCTGTCTATCTACCTATTTATTTCTATCTCTGCCTTTCTCTTTATCTATCTGTCCATAACTTTATTTCTCACTAATATTTATTATCTCTATAACAGTCTATCTGCTGAAGTATCCATCTAGCCCTGTACGTTGCCTTTTTCCTATCGTGTTGCTCTGTTTATAGCCTCTCCCACTCCAATTCATTGCTCACATTCAGTATCTAGTGAGCACTATGGTCCAGGGAATATCTTGATGTTCACTTCGACCCATTCGGTCGCTGTCATGTCTTCATTTATGTTGATCATGATACCTCTCTTTTCGAAATAGTATCGTTTTATATTGCATGGTACTCGTTTTTCGCATGACTATCTTTGTCAATGTTCCCTATCAGTACTTTTTGCAAAGTAGTTTTATTGTTAAACCGGTTTGTGAACATAATTGCATGATCTTATGACTGAAATCGATGGAACCTGTTCGCGTTGCATCAAAAGTGGTAAACATCATAACCAGCAGCGAAAATCTGTAACATACAAGTAAAATTCCTGAAAACCTAGGATATCATTATAAAAAAATTTTAACAGCACACTCATGTGAAGCTTTTTTTTTTGTTTTACGAATTCTCATTTTTTTAAATGAATGTTCTATCTTTATACCTTTATATCTACATAATTATCGTCGCGATCGAAGATGCACAGTACTTCGGTATTTAGTCATGTTTTTGAATGCGAGCCGCACATTGTTTGAGGTTTGTTGATTGTAAACCGTACAGTATGATTAGTATATGCAAGATTATGAAGCATCAACCCCCTAATATAGACTTTTAAACAGGCTCCTATCTTTTTCGACTCAACGTTCATATTAAGTTCCAATTTGCAGCTTCCAAAAGCAGAGCAAACGCCATATAAACAAACTAGATGGTTCAAAACGTATATTTTTATATATACGAGTTTAACCGAAGGTTGTCCTTCCTCAGATATTAATATTTTTTTCTAGTCGCTAAAACTCTGTTATTACAACCCAAGATGTTTTGTTTCTTTACACGCAAACCTCAGTAGCTGTATTTACTGTTACCTGGGGCCCGTACACAATATAGCCTCTATAGTGCTGATGTTGGACGTTAAACCAACTCCACTCAACTCTTATTTTCTGTTACCAAGACTTCTTTCTCGGAGAACGTTACTTTGATTTCCCATGTTTGTGCCTTGCCCTTGAGGTTCTGTCTAATTGTGTTGATTTGTTTCCGTGTTTGACCCACAGCGGTCAGTCCAGGGGTTTGCCCGCCCGCGGCGGGGGGGGGGGGGGGGGGGGGGGGGGTTGCCACACGTGCATGTAACCAAGTAACGACCCCAACAGCTGGCCAATTTGTTAGACACTCGATTCGTTTGTGGAATTAACAGCTTTCGGAGAGGCGGGTGTTCTTTCAGCAGGCTCAGCCTATTAGATAGGCCTGTCGGAGAGAGGTAGAGAAAGGTAAGAGTATTGTGGGAAAATAAAGAGGGGGAAACAAAGGGACCGGCTATGAGCTGAGGAGAGAATGAGAGAGAGGGAGAGAAAGAGTTGAAGAGAGATTAGAGGCTGAGTTTGGAAAAAGGTTCCTATTAGCATGTCGTTAAGGTTTGGTTTTTGTTTTGTTTTTGTTTATTTTGTTCTTGTTGTTTTTTCCCTATGCCTATTGTTTTCGTATCCTGTACTATTCCTTTCTGGTTTACTCATTTTCCAACTTTCCACCTTGAGATACAAGAGGGAGCATGCTCTTTGAAGCGCGGGTGGATTACTTAAAAATCATTTTGTGAGGGCAATAGAAACGCAACTGTCGATCGTGGGGTTCCTTGGTCTCCTTGGTCATATGACCGATCCATCTCAAAATATAATTATGCATACATCTCTTCAACAAATTGAATTAATTTTGAGAGCGCAATAATGGTAGACATTGACGTTATATGCAGGAAGAGAGAGAGAGAGAGAGAGAGAGAGAGAGAGAGAGAGAAAGAGAGAGAGAGAGAGGGGGGGGGGGGATAAGGGATGGAGGGAAGGGGGAAAAATAACGCCTACAAATGATACGTTAATGTATTTATCGCCGCCTTTGATATCTTAGAAGAGTAAAAATAATTTATTTTCGGGACGTAAACAGAATTCACTAAGCTAAAAAGGAGAAAAAATAAAATAATTTATTTTCGGGACGTAAACAGAATTCACTAAGAAGAAGAAAAAACGTGTCCTTTATATTTATTTTTTTTTTCAAAAGCGCTTAGATAGAAATCTAGATCTAGATTGTGGGCCACTGAGCGAATTTGTTTGTGAGTAAAACCAGATATGGCATGGAGCCTTTAAACCTACAATTAATTCGCTTTTACGTATCCCGTCTATACATAGTTAGGCTACTTGGTGAGATGAAAGCGAGGAATTGGGCCGGTTTACCATAGCGATTTGTATTCATTAGTGCGTGGATCTGGTTCCGTTGAACGGTTTAAAAATAGCTGGGCTATATGTATTTCATTTTCTCTCCTTTTTTTTGCTCTCAACCTGTTCCTCCGTCAGAAGCAACTGGTGACTGGTAACCTATGAAATGCCACAAAGAAAAAAAAAGTAAGAAGATGTGGATCTGTAAATCCTGCTTGTCAGAGACAAAGATAAAACCTCAACCAACTGCTTCTAGTTGGGTTTTTTTCTATATCATTTATACCCTATTATAAATGGTGTTTAAAAGATTGTACCATTTCTCTCAAAGCAAAGAGCACAACCCTTTTTGGCAAAAAAAATTCCTTCGGTCTTTTCACATTTTAATGAGTTCCCCATGACACCTTAAAAAACAAGTGAACCTCAACCAACTGCTTCTAGTTGTTTTTTATTTTCTCTATTATTTGTCCTTCTAAAACTTCATAATTAGGCCATGTTTGTAAGGGCAAAAAGAATTAAAGGGCGCCCTGCCTTGCATTAGTTATAAATGGTGTTTAAAAGAATCTATCATCTCTATCAAAACAAAGAGCACAAATCTTTTTGGCAAGAAATTTTCCTGCGGTCTTTTAACATTTTAATGATTCAGTTCACATCGTGAATGATTTCCCGAAGACACATTAAAAAACAAGTGAACCATACCTATTTGTTAAAATCATATATGAAACCTAAGGTACATTTTTATTTTATTCACTTTATTTGAGTGTAACTATGTAAATGTATGACTTCTTTTTGGAAAGGTTTCTATCTACTTTTTCCTAATATTTTTATCGGAGGGCTCTAAAGGAAGCCAACCTCTTTAATCCTCCGAGCTAATCACTCCCGTATTTGGAAACCTAACACATTGCGAGGGACAAACTCAATTTAGTCCACTGGGGAAAGTCCTGTCTAGATACGGTTTGAATTGGAGCCACATCGAGAATCAGGCTGTCCAGTTAAATACGCTCTGTGACGTCAACTTCAAAGGTCACATTGTACTCGACCGCGCAGACAACGCAGACAAATCTTACCTTGATCGCTAAAAATAAACCCGCTCAATCCTGGCTGGGGTCTGAAAATTGGAGAAGTAGGAACTAAAACAATGAGGGTTTAGGTTTGGGATATCTATGTTGACCTAAAACCTTTTGTTTTTATTTGGACAATTCTTTTCGGTGGTGTTTTGTTTGTTCTCTCCCTTTATCACTAATTCTCTCTCACCATCTCGCTCTCTATCTCTCTATCTGTGTGTGTGTGTGTGTCTTTCTTGGTATCTCGCATCACATTCTCCCTCTCTCTCTCTATCTCTCTCTCCATCTCTCTATCTCTCTGATTCTCTCTTTTATCTATGTCACTTTTTTATCTGTCTGTCCGTCTCTCTGTCTATCTGTCCGTCTCTCTGTCTGTCTGTCTGTCTCTCTGTATGTCTCTATCTCATTCACTCTCACTCTCTCTCGTTCTCTCTTTCTCTCTCTCTCCTCTCTCTCTCTCCTCTCTCTCCTTTCTCTCTCTCTCTCTCTCTCTCTCTCTCTCTCTCTCTCTCTCTCTCTCTCTCTCTCTCTCTCTCTCTCTTATCGAACGACTGGCTGACCTTCTATGTGAGATTGCACTCTTTACTAGTCCTCTAGTTACGTGAGTGGAGTGGGTGTCTTGCTGAGACTGCGACAAGCCAAGACAAACAACGATTTCTGGCCTCTTAGTCACCTAATCCCTTCACCAACCTGGGTAGGGAGCATCCCAGTACTCACATAGAGGAACACCATTGTCTGATATCTTTTCTTTTTTTTTTCGTTTTGTTTTTGTGATGTTTGGGGGCGGGGAGGCCGGGGAAAGGGGGTTGGTTGGTTGGTTGGTTTGGTTGGTTTAACGTCCAACACCAGCACTATATAGGCTATATTGTGGACGGGCCCCAAGACGGACGTCTGACTATTCTCACCATACTTCTGAATTTCACCCAGTACTCATAGGTTACATAAACCAGGCTTGAACCGCAAATGTATTTGCACAAAGGTCTCTCTTCAACGTTTATCGAAGGTACATATTTGTCTTGCCACCGATTTTCCTTTTAGCAACACATTACCGCTCAATTTTGTCGTGAGTTATGAGAGGTTATTGCCCCCTGCTGAATGGTTGGCTTATCAAACTGTCGATATAGGCGTCTAAAACCATCGCTAGTAGCGTGTTATTGCCTAGCTCTCCAACACAAAAGCCTACAGAATGTTGATCTCCCCAAGAAAACAAAACCGTAGTTGGTCCGATAACACGAGCGTACTGTACAAACATAGCTTTTTTTTTCTAAATCTGAGTTTGGATTTGTTATTTCCATTAGCTCCCCCCCCCCCTTCCTGACTTCGCGCCAATCTCTATAATATTAATCAATATCTTAGTGATGTATAATTATATCATCACCGCTGTCACCAAACAACGGCCTCTGCTCCAAGAACAAGACCAC
Organism: Elysia chlorotica; assembly: GCA_003991915.1. Lineage (NCBI taxonomy): Eukaryota > Metazoa > Mollusca > Gastropoda > Plakobranchidae > Elysia > Elysia chlorotica. The sequence continues at coordinate 129,585 of RQTK01000237.1, read as the reverse complement.
AATTGTGCCCTTTTTGGGCTTAGTTTGTTTTTCAAAAACTAATTTGTCATCGATATACATCTGTCACTGACAGTGATAACCTTTTCACAACAATGAATGTCCAAGTAGAAAAAAAATCAATGAGAACCGTGACTTAGATATCAGAATCCCTGTCGCTGTTAAATCTAGAGACAAATAACCATGATGGAATCATTTTATAGAGTAATATACAAGAAGGGAAACACATGTGACAACCTTACTGCCAAAAAGTTTATCTATATGCAATTTCATACTCTAAACGTTTTTGTTTAAAAAATCCGCTTTGAGCGCCGATTGGGTTTGGCAGCTCTGTCCTTCCTATCAGTATTGCTGTTTGCTTCAGGTCTGTTGACAGTTCTGTTTAAAAAAAATCACCTTAGATAGCCTGCATCTTTGTGTGTATGGGGGGAGGGGGGCAAACATTTCCCCAGCCTAATTACACACACACACGTACATGCGCTCACACTGCCCATCTCAGTATTCTCACCATACTTCTGAAGTTCACCCAGTACTCATAGGTTACATAAACCAGGCTTGAACCGCAAATGTATTTGCACAAAGGTCTCTCTTCAACGTTTATCCAAGGTACATATTTGTCTTGCCACCGATTTTCCTTTTAGCAACACATTACCGCTCAATTTTGTCGTGAGTTATGAGAGGTTATTGCCCCCTGCTGAATGGTTGGCTTATCAAACTGTCGATATAGGCGTCTAAAACCATCGCTAGTAGCGTGTTATTGCCTAGCTCTCCAACACAAAAGCCTACAGAATGTTGATCTCCAGAAGAAAACAAAACCGTAGTTGGTCCGATAACACGAGCGTACTGTACAAACATAGCGGGGGGCAAACATTTCCCCAGCCTAATATGGGAAATACCGGCAATCATATATTGGCAAGGAAACGCCTGCATATGCGTACCGCCTTGTTGGAACGACCTTTGCAATGTTCTTTACCGTTTGCCTTTTAAGTCATAAAATCAATAGCATTTTCAATACCAGGTTATTGCCAGAGACCGGTGGATGTTTGAAGTTAAATATTGATGTTGATCAAGAGCGTGTAACTCTTGTTTACGCTGGTGCGTTTTCAAACATAAAGTTGTGACTCCAGGGAATATTCGATGGTATATTTCCCATACTTCGAATATTTCTTTGATACCATTTTGTAAGTTTTATTTCTTCTGCATATCTCTCTGTTAATGCACTGTTCTGTAAATTTTTGTATCCTTAAGCTCATCGAGCTACAAGTTGTTTTTTGAGCCTGTCTGTCTTTGCTTTACTCCGGGCACCCCTCTCTCTCTCTCTCTTTCTCTTTCTCTCTCTCTCTCTCTCTCTCTCTCTCT
>RQTK01000237.1:64824-106078 GCA_003991915.1 Elysia chlorotica | reverse complement strand
GGTGACTCTGTGAAGGCGATCAAAATCCCTTCTTGTGTATAATTTGTGTCCAAGTAAGTGTTGTTTTGGCATTTGAGACTTAAAGCTGCTTGTATTTTACTTAATATTTATTCTAGGTTTTTCTTATAACATTCTCCTCTTGTTCCCCTCATCAGGCTGCAAATGCAGAAGCTCAATCGCCGCTGCCGCCGGTTCTGTCGCAAAATTGTCAAGTCGCAGGTGTTCTACATCACGGTGCTTATCTTGGTGGGTTTGAACACGATGGTTCTCACCTCCGAGCACTACGGGCAGCCGGTCTGGTTGGATGACTTTCAAGGTAGAGGATACATTTCAGATTTGAGATAGTTGAAAAGGCATTTTTAGCTTATAAAGTTGTCGTATTTTACATTAAAAAAAGCATAAAGAATAGCGATGTTTATTGAAAGGGAACAAAACATAGTGGGAAATTTCTATTTAAAGAACTAAGAGAATTGTGGAATATAGTTTAGACATTAACCATAAACATAACAGAGGTGCTGAATGTATAGTTGAAGCAGTACAGGGAAAAACATTTTGATTTGTTCCTCAGTATGCAAAATTATCAGACGTTTCAACTTGATTTGTTCCTCAGTATGCAAAATTATCAGACGTTAGCCTTTGGACCCATCCATGATACAGCATTACTGCTGAAATTGAACAATAAAAACTGACTCACTCACTCATTCACTCACTCACTCACTCATAATTCAAGATGAAATTTGTTATGATTTTTTATAACTTTTCTTCGTAGATTTCTTTTTTGTAGATAAATCTCAACCGCAACCAGAATAATTTTGTGAGGTCATCACACATCTTCCTGTTGCTACGTTCCTCATTCTTGCAGAACTGATTTGTAAGTTATTCATTTATCATTAATTTTGTGAGATTACCACACATTAATATTTTGCTGTTGCTCCCAGCTATTGCCAACCTGTTCTTCGTGGTCCTCTTCACGCTGGAGATGTTGCTGAAGATGTACAGCCTGGGCTTCCAGGGCTACTTCGTGTCGCTGTTCAACCGCTTCGACTGCTTCGTGGTCATCTGGAGCATCCTCGAGGTCATCCTCCAGTACACCAATGTCTTTCCTCCTCTGGGCATCTCCGTGCTCAGGTGTGCGCGCCTCCTCCGGATCTTCAAGTGCACCAGGTCAGTGCGGAAACGTGGAAACAAAGAGGGAAGTCATTATTCTTACGGCCGTTGCTCTCAGATCTTTTTAGTCACTGTTTCATCAATTGTCACCATAATAATTTATTATCATTGTCATCATCATCATCATCATCGTCATCATCATCATCATCATCATCATCATCATTATCATCATCATTGTCATCACTGTCATCAAGTATCATCTTGATCATTAGCGTCATTTTTATTATTATCATTTCATCATCATTATTGTCATCATCATCTTGCCATCAATAGTATCACTATTAGAATCAGCATCAGCATTGTTACAATCAAGGATATCCATTTTCTTGTTCTACTTCAAGATTCGTATCTTCAAGGCTTAATATCTGTGTAATCTTTTATTTTGTAATAGAGAACTCTTCTTGCTTTCTCTAGGTATTGGTCGTCTCTGAGGAATTTGGTGGCCTCTCTCTTGAACAGTGTGCGCTCCATTGCCAGTTTGTTGCTGCTGCTCTTCCTGTTTATTATGATATTTGCTTTGCTCGGCATGAACTTGTTTGGTGGCAAGTTCAACTTCTTGGACAGCGAGAAACCGAGGAGCAACTTCGATGCCATTTGGCCTTCCCTCCTCACTGTATTCCAGGTATGGAATCTTGTTTCCATATTATTTTGGTTTGGTTGTTGGCCCATCATACCCATCGTGAGCAACTAAAAACACTGTAGATAAGTCCCTAGTATTTATTCTTTTCTGCAAAACCTAATCAAGCTAAGAGAAGCTCATAAAAAAATAACAGTATTTATGTTACTCTTCAGTCCTCAAATTTCTCATACAATAAAAGCAAGTCATATTTGGCTGTCCTCTTTACTCTCTCTATATGCATATATATACATATATCTATCTCTGTAAACTCCTTAGATCCTGACTGGTGAGGACTGGAATGCAGTGATGTATGATGGTATCAGAGCTCATGGTGGAGTGCAGTTCCCATCGATCCTAGTGTGCCTCTATTTTGTTGTTTTATTTATTGTGGGAAATTGTATCCTTTTGTTTTTGCACAGTTAATGTTTAAGCATTTACTCAATTCAACTGCTTACAAGGTGTCTTTTAAAGTTCTCTTTAAAGAATTTATTTCAAAGCTAATCATAAAGACAAAAGGTTAGGCCTTTTTCTATAAGGGCGTTGTATAGATAATCTAAGATTATTATTCCTAATACTACAACTGCTGCTGTTGCTGCTGCTACTACTACAACTACTACTACTGCTAGTACTACTACTACTACTACTGCCTGCTGCAGTTGCTGCTATGACGACTACAACTACGACTACTACTACGGCTACTACTACCACTACTACTACTACTACTACTACTACTACTACTACTACTACTACTACTACTACTACTACTACTACTACTACCACCACCACCACTACCACAACTAATTCTAGCACCACCACAACTACTGGTGCTGTTGCATTAGTTCAGAAATAAGGTAGAAAGCTAGGACAAAACAGAATCTCAGAAGTAACCAAAGGTTAAGTAAGTTTTGTTTGTCATAATGACAGCAAACGGTAAAAAGAAAATTCCTTTACTGACCACTTGAAGATATCCTCCTGAATGTGTTCTTGGCTATCGCTGTGGACAACCTGGCAGATGCTCAGAGTCTTACAGAGATTGAGGAGGAGAAGGAGGAAGAGAAGGAGAGAACACGGTCACTTCGGAGATCAAAGAGCCGAAGTCCAACGAAGGAACAAGAGGTGGTGCTTTTTTCTTTCTTTTTTTGCTTTTGTGGGCGTTACATATAATATGTGATTCTTCAAAGTTGTTATTAGCTAATAAAATACCTTGAACCCCTATATTTATAGAATTATATTTAATTATCATGTTATGTTTCCGCTCCACTCATTAGCCAATGGAAGGACAGACTGAACGTGGGTTAATATTTAATGGAATTTCCTTCCAATGGGATTTTCCTTATCACTTTCTAAAGAATAGAATTATTATCATATATCAAAAGTCCAGCTAATAGTATTAGTCAAAGGTCACCATGTCAATAAAATTACATTCACCGGATCAAATCTCAATTTTTAAAACCATTTATTTGAGATAATAACTCATTACAAGAACTTGGAAGACTGAAGTTTTCTGCTGATTTTTCATGGTTGATTGCTTTGTCTTGTCCTCTGAGACCCTTTAATGTAATAGATTTCTTTCACTTATCAGATTTCCTTTTAAAAGCTTTTACTAGATTCTGAACTAAAAGACAGTATGCAGATCTCTTTATTGTCCCCAAAAAGAAAAGGACTTGAAAACAAATCCTATCTTATTCATAAGGTAAATATAGGTAAATAATCCTGGAAACTAAAAGCTTTCAAATGCTTTGTACATTGTACATCCAACAAGATCATAATGTAAGAATTTATGCTCCCAATTTAAGTAAACAAAAATCATATCCTATAGTGCACAGTCTCAGAATTTAAATTTCACCAGAATGTTATTGAAAATAAACACAGTTTCCTCTTGGTACAATCCCACCATTTGGTGATGCTGTGATGAACTGTGCATGAAAATTTGTGAAATTCTTGTACCTTAGCACATGCTGTAAATATATAATTTTGGGTGCAACTGCTCTTATTGTTCCTGTTGTTTTCTCCCAGGGTGGTGAGGAGGAGGATGCCAGAGATGTGAATGGTAACAACGAGGCCGGAGAAAAGGATCCAAACCACTACTAGATTCTGAACTAAAAGAACTTATGCAGATATATTTATTGTTCTCCAAAAAAAAGGACTTGAAAACAAACATGAAGAATATTGTTATTGTGTAGCACTATAATTCTTATGTGTAATAGAATGCTGTGATGAACATGAAAAAGTGTGAAATTCTTGTTCCTTAGCGTGTGCTGTATTTTTTATATATATAATTTTGGTAGAACTGCTTTTTTATTGTTCCTGTTGTTTTCTCCCAGGGTGGTGAGGAGGAGGATGCCAGAGATGTGAATGGCAACAACGAGGCCGGAGAAAAGGATCCAAACCACCTCAGCCGCCAGCCGAGTTCCAGGAGTAAACGGTTAGAGCTGAGAATGGCTTGTTAAAGTATAATATCTTAGTTTCTTATGCGTGCTTTTGTGATCTCGTTTTTGCATCTCTCTTTTCTCTCTCTCTCTTTCTCTCTCTCTAGCTCTCTCTCTCTCTCTCTCTTCTCTCTCTTTCTCTCTCTCTCTCTCTCTCTCTTTCTCTCTCTCTCTCTTTTCTTTCTCTCTCTCTCTCTCTCTCTCTCTCTCTTTCTCTCTCTCTCTCTCTCTCTCTCTCTATCTATCTATCTATCTATCTATCTATCTATCTCTATCTATCTATCTATCTATCTATCTATTTATCTATCTACAATATTTTATATATGCATGTATGAAAAAAGGTAGAACAAAAATTTAACGACTATGATTCACTATCCCATATCTATTTTCTAAAGTAACTTCTTAAACACCAAACCTTTTCTAACACTTATTGCTCTGTGTTATTTCCAGATCCTACAGGCGAGAGAGCCTGGCAGTAGACCCTCACGTGAGGATTGACCTCAGTACGGAGCACATCCCCTCAGGGGAGTACCGCAACAGCCACAAAGTGCCGCTCAGAGGTGAAGCCTTCGCATCTTTTCCTTATCAGAGGAATTGTTACATATATGGCTTTATAAGAGCAGATTTTTTTAAATGTATAGTCATAGTCTGTCGCTTGAAATGTATTATACTTCTTACCAATACTTATATTATTTCCCTCAGTCGCTAGCATCATTTATTGGTCGCTAGGTCTAGCTCCATCTGTTAAAGCCTCTATAGTTGTTGGACTGCTTTTCTGTATCACAATACTTGTTGCAGAAATATAGGATAGTGTTTGTCTTTTGAAACCAGTTGAAAATCATAAAATATTTTTTTAATTATCTATGAGTGTGGATTGAGATTCATAAAAAGTTTTGTGACACCGGGTACTAGTTTTACTTTGCTTCAGGTCCTTTACTAAGAAGAGAGAGAAAGGAATATATAGGAAAAATGTGATAAAAACAAAATGTTTTAACTGTTTTTTTTTAATTGCACATTAACATATTTTAATGTAAAAATCATTAGCTGGTAAAATCCGTTTATGGTCTTAATCATTAGGTAGCTTGAGCCAGAAAAAGCTGCTCATAATACTGAGTTAGATAATGAAAACACTTTTTCTTGAACTCTTATGTGAAGATGATGAAGGAGACGAAAACAAGGAGGGAAGTGACGAAGATGGCACGGAGGGCACTGAGGATGGCACAGAGGGAGAAGATGAGGAAGATGATGAGGAAGGAGAAGAGGAGGAAGAGGAAGCCCCATCATCAGCGCGGCCTAGAAGAATGTCCGAGGTTCACATCTCATCCAGGATCAGGCCAATTCCACCATTCTCCTCTCTGTTCCTGTTTAAACCCACCAACAAGTGAGGAGGCTTTTTTTTCTCTAACCCCTATCATTTCCAAACTATTTTTTCTGTTTCAATCTTTTCCTCTGTCTCTTTTCTATCTTTCAAGTATGTCCTTCACCAAACACATTTTTTCATAATACTTTTTTTTTTTAAATATGTTTGTTCATGGTTTGTTTATTTTATGACTTTTCTGGCTTTTTCCTAATGTGATTATCATTGCTCTTTGTCTTACTTTCTGTTTTATTTTGTTGTTGTTTTTTTGTTTTTGTTTTGTTTGTTTTTGTTCTTTGAGGGGCAGAGGGTGTGTGACTTTGTTGTATTTATATTTTTGTTTTGATAGAAAACATATCTTTTTGATGACTTAGTAGCAGCACTTTTATTTTTGGCCAATTAAGTGTGATGATTGACCTTTTGTTACAATGAGTGCTATGTTCAATGATAAGATAAAGTGATTATAAGATACATAGATTACAAATTTTACTTTTACGATATAGGTCCCTACAATCTGTTGGAAAGTTAGTTTCATAAATTTTTCTCTTAATGTTATTTCGGTCTGGTATCATGAAAGTCAGCTTCATAAATTGTATACTTTCTTTGATGGTTGTGTAGGTTCCGCATCATCTGTTGGAAAGTGAGCAACCACTCTTACTTTGGCAACATCGTCCTGGTGTGCATCATCATCTCCAGCATCCTCTTGGCCACAGAGGATCCAGTCAACAGCAAGTCCAAGTTCAACCAAGTCATCAACAAATTTGATTATTTCTTCACCTCTTTGTTCACTGTAGAGATAATTATCAAGGTTTGAGACTTGTTTGTTTGTTTGTTTGTTTGTTTGTTTGTTGCTAAATGTTCAACACCAGCACTATATTGGCTTTTTGGTGGATGGGTCCAAAGTCTTATGTCTTACATTTTAACATGCTGCCACACAGAGACAGAGTTGGGTACTATGACTCCTGTATCAGCCAGTCAAATTATACTGACAAAGACCCAACCAGTATGCAACTAAAATTGGACAAATAAATTTTCAATGGTTTGAACCAGGGATCTCCCGATTGGGAGACTAATGCTTTACCCTTTGCGCCAGCTCCCTTCCCCCCCCCCCCCTCTACAGATTTGAGATGCTTTTTGAAGAAAATTAGAAAATTAGATTGCATATTAAAATAGTAATGATGATCATTTCCCCTACGCCAATATCTTTTTACTAAAGAGCCTGTTTGCATCTCAAACAAGAAGAAGAAATCAAGTGCATGAGTAGAAGAAGGATGAAGAAAAACGAGAGCAAATGAAGAGTAATGCCTCTGTTAATTATAGAATCAACATAGAAATCAAAGTTTCCAGTTGTGCTTTTTTCCTTAAAGAAGTGATTTTGTTGCTATTTCTCAAACAAGATACCCTATGTTGTGTTTTTCAACCATGGTGCATTAGAAGAGAACTGTAAAAGGAATACAATTAACGAACATTACAAAAAATCTTTGCTGTGTGTTCTTTCTCAAACTGTTCATGCTTTTTTTCTTCCTCTGTTTACAGGTCATAACACTGGGCCTGATATTTCACAAGGGCTCATTCTGTCGCAACTTTTTCAACATTCTGGACTTGCTTGTCGTGGTTGTCTCTCTTATATCCTTCCCTCTGGAGTAAGCCATTATACAGTTTTGAGTTACATGCTAGAAAACACCTTTAGAAGTTTAATAAAATATTGCTGATATGTTAACCAATAATAGAGTATGGAAATCTCAAAGCATCTTAGCTAATCATTATAACCATGGTTGTTTCAAAGCGGCAATTTAGTTCGCTCCTCAGTTTGTGCAAATTTAATGAAGTTTTTTTTATTTTTGGTACACTTCATAATTAGTTAATAATAAGCAAAATTGTTTTAAGGTCTCAGTCATCAAGTGAGTAAGAAAGCTGCGTAAAAGCCTTTATAGTTCAGTATGATGGATTGAAAAAAAAAATCATATAAAATTAATGGAATTAGCACTGCTGTTCAAACTTTCACAAGTATTACTAATTAACATTTTAAGTAATGCAATGATTTTCTAGAGAATTGAGCGTATCATTTTTAAGTAACTGTTATTTAATAAGGATAATATAAAAATGATGGCCTTTAAAAAGTTGTTTTACTCCATGTACGAACTTGTAATTAATTTCAAGTGAGTAAGAAAGCTGCGTAAAAGCCTTTATAGTTCAGTATGATGGATTGAAAAAAAAAATCATATAAAATTAATGGAATTAGCTCTGTGTTCAAACTTTCACTTGTATTTATAATTAACCTTTTAAGTAATACAAATGATTTTCTAGATAATTGATCATATCATTTTTAAGTAATTGGTATTTAAGAAAAAATATTATAAAAACGATGACCTTTAAAAACATTTTGTACTCCATGTGCGAACTTGTAATTAATTTCCAGTGCCTGTGTAATTAAGTCAGTTTTCCATATAATTTTTTTTTTAATTCTTAGTATTGGTAGAACAAAACAATACATTTCAGGTAACAGCTTTTTTTCAACATATGAAAGTACTTCACCACAGCTGGGATTATTATAAGATAGTTTTAGTTATAATAACTGGCTTTTAGTAAGTTTTCAACCTCATCGCTTTAACTATTTTAAGGAAATGTTCTTATTTCTTTTCCTCAGCAATCAAGCCATTTCAGTTGTAAAGATCCTCAGGGTGTTGCGTGTGCTTCGACCGCTCCGTGCTATCAATAGAGCCAAGGGACTTAAGGTAAACATAATAGGCCACCTACCACAAGATCAACTAAAGGTCCATTGAAAATGCGGTGAAAAATGCCTCTGAATATATATGTTTTCAAGAAGGTAAAAACGTGAGTTACATTGTTAAATTTATTACGGTATATTTATTTCTTTTTGCAGCATGTGGTGCAATGTGTCATTGTGGCCCTGAGAACAATCTACAACATCATGCTGGTCACCTTTCTGCTTAACTTCATGTTTTCTGTGATGGGCGTGCAGCTTTTTAAGGTAAGGTGTTGGTTAACACATGTGGTCAAAAACTTTCTCCGGCTTTAATGCCTGCTAGATTCCTAGAAAGGATTCTATATAGCAACACGTTTAAAGACTCAGAAAGTCTCAAAATTATTATATGTTAACATATTGTAAAGCAAGGGTACTTGGACTTCAGTCTAAACTGGTCACATTATACTGCCGCCAACCCAACCAGTAGCGAAAGAAATTTTTTACTTGATCAATCCAAGATCAGAATCAGTAACCTCTTAAAGTCACAGTCTGCTATGTCTTATTACCATAGAAACACTGCAAAAAATGTGTTTAGTTATACAATGCTGTTGCCTATGATAAAACCATTCCCTACAACATTTAATTTTCAGCTAAAAAGCCGAAGATTTAATTTATGTAGATGGGTCTGAAGCTATTTATTTAACCTTACTCTAATTTTAAAATGTATATTCTTTAAAACCTGTCTAGATTTGAACTGAGTAGTATAAGATTTAGATTAAGTCAATTTAATTTGAAGGGAAGAAAAATAATAAAACTCAAGGGTCATAGAAATATGTTAAGACATTGTTAAATTAAAGTGCTTTATCCATTTGTGTCTTGATGTATATACACCACATATGTATCATTAAGTTATATGAAGCAGTTAAAGAAAAAAAATGGTATGACATAACAGAAACACTTTATTTTACATAAAATTGGTTACTATGCATAATTAGTCACTTGATCTCAGAAGTATTGCTTTACAACAGACTAATGCATCACGGTATATTCCCACAGGGCAAGTTCTCTCAGTGTACTGATTCATCCAAACTGACAGAGGAAGAGTGCCAGTAAGTCAAATTCTCTACACGTAGTTGTTTTCCATGATAACTCACTGATAACTCAGATATGCATTGATGTGTAGACACAAACCTATGGAGAGCCTTAACATGATATTTTACTAGCTTTTATCAATTTTAGACATCTCTCATACAATAATTATATTCAGGGTTAGGAATAAATTTGATAGATCTATTTTTAAAGCACTTTATTAATTTATTGTTGTGAGGATAAGACTACGCGATGAAAAAAGAATAATTATGATGTTTGAAGATATTATAAGTGATTAAAAGTGATGATAACGATAATGTTAAAAACAACAATAACAGGTTAAATTAAATAATAATGGTGATGATAATAATAATAATAATAATAAAAGCTACTATTATTATTTAAATAATAATAAAAGTAATAATAATTATTATTATTATGACTGCTTAATCAGTTATGTCACTGATCTGATATTAATATACCATGCCATGTTTTAAAAAGAGATTATTGTTTTATTCTAGGGGCCAATATATAGATTACGTTGATGGAGACTTCAACCAGCCAGAAGTGTTGCCTCGAGAGTGGGAGAACAACGATTTCAACTTTGACAATGTCTACAGTGGAATGCTTACACTCTTTACAGTTTCAACATTTGAAGGCTGGCCAGGGTGAGGGAAAAAAAGAGTCTTCAGAGAAAACAAAACAAAGAGAAAAGAGCAAGACAAAGGGAGGGGTATAGAGAATGGGACAGAGAGAGAGAGAGGGGGAGTCAAAGGCAAAGAGAGTTGAAGAGGTAGAAATATAGAGGCAGAGAATGAAAAAGACAAAAGGAGAAAAGGAGAGGTAAAGAGTCTAAAAGAGCGTGGATGAAGAGGATTTTTTGTGGCACATGACTTTCTTACAAATGTATACATTAAATTTCAATTCTGATAATTCTTATAACAAAACAAAAAAATGTTTGTCTAAAATCTAGAACTGGGAAACAATTGTTTTAGATTTGCTTTATATTTTTTCATGCCTTCATATGAATAGTATAAAAAATTTGTATCTATAAATCTAGAACTGGGAAACAATTGTTTTAGATTTGCTTTATATTTTTTCATGCCTTCATATGAATAGTATGATGGATTACAGAATTGCCAATACTACAATAATGCTGAGTGTTACTGTTGCAGTTTAATGATGTTTTGCTATTATTAACTCTTCTTCAAAAAATGTTTTGTTTTTATGTTTCAGGCTTCTGTACAAATCTATTGACTCACACAAAGAAGGAATGGGTCCTATACAGAACTACCAACCTGCCACTGCCCTCTTTTACTTCATTTTCATCATCGTCATTGCCTTTTTCATGATGAACATCTTTGTGGGTTTTGTGATTGTCACCTTCCAGAATGAGGGAGAGCAAGAGTACAAAAACTGCGAGCTCGACAAAAATCAAGTAAGGGCATTGATAAGAAAAATAGAAAAATTCAAAGTGAGCAAAGCTCATTTTTAGCCATGAAATATAAATCCAAGGGAATGTTTGCCTTTAACCTTTGAATTTTTATTTGTTTACTTTCTTCCAAAAATATTGTAATTTTTTTTAATCAGCTTTTAAATTCTTTTATGATAAAATTTAATTTGTATTAATTTGTTTATATTGTATAGTTATTGCATTATGAAACTAGGCTTTGTAAGAAAAAGTTTCATGCTAACTGTCCCTCCACTCTCTCCAGCGTAAATGTATTGAGTTTGCTTTGCGAGTAAAGCCCACAAGGCGCTACATACCAAAGGCAAGATGGCAGTACAAGGTGTGGTGGTTCGTCACTTCCCAAGCATTTGAGTATAGCATCTTTGTCCTCATCATGATCAACACCTTGGCTCTTGCCATGAAGGTGAGTAAAGTCTGACAATAAATATGGCTAGGCTTCAAACTCTACATGCTGTCATAGTCCACAAAAAACAAATATCGTTGTTGCGTACCACTTAGTGATAAATATATATTATTTCTTTTCATTGCCATGCATCTTCAACCCTCCTAAATTAACAATACGGCCTACATAATAATACATAAAAACTTTAACTTTTGAAACTTAGTATTTCTGTATTTGAATGAGTCAAACTTAATTTTTTTTTATAATTGTTTCCTAAACACTTTTTATCTTTTTCAGTACGATGGACAAAGCAAAACATATTCAGGTGCCTTGGACTACCTCAACGTAATATTCACTGGTGTTTTCACCATAGAGTTTGTCCTCAAACTTGCAGCATTTAGATTCAAGGTAATTATATCAGTGTAAGAAGAGATAAAAGAAGCTTTTTTTTTCAATCGCCAGGAATTTTTTTGAGATATGTCTTTTATGTACCAAGATATTGAAAGTCCAAACAACAATACATTTGCAGTTAAAATAAGGTAATTGGCATGGTACCCCACTGACCATATTAACACACCAAACTGTAATAACTATGACTGTTTTATTCCAACCCCTTTACTTTTCATATCGCTTAGAGCATTTAATCATAATTATCCCTTCTGTGATTATATAAAAGTTTCTCAATGTAAAGTCTAAATGACCACAAGAACTGGACATTTTCTAGTTTCTTTTTTTTTTTTTTTTTTTTTTTTTTTGATAATGCTTTTATCCCAAAAATGTTTTATATTAATCACCCTCTACTTTTCTTCCAGAATTACTTTGGAGACCCATGGAATATATTGGATTTTGTCATTGTTTTGGGCAGTTACATCGACATCATTTATGCTGAAGTGAATGTAAGTATTTCTGATCTAGAAGAATATATTGATTTCCGTTCAACTTGCTCTATTATTTTCTCTTTGTAAACCTTTGGTTGCAAATATTTAAACTCAGTAACAGCTGTGACTTTTCTATATTCTTGCTTTTAATTCATCATTTTCAGACTATTAGCAGACCAAGCTGGGTCAAAGCTCAGGCTGTTTTGATTATTCACTGTTTGTATTGAGAGCTTATTCACCACCATAATTCTCATTTCAGTCATACTTTGAATTATTGCTATGTCGCAATACTAATATGCCCTGAAAAATAAAGTTCTATGTCAAGTAATGATTTGCTTCCTCAGCCTCAACATTCCAGAAGTTATATGTTTATTAAATTTGAAACTTTATTATTTTCATGATTTTTACATAAATTTGCAGCAGAATTCAAGCTGATGCCTTTTTAAAACTTAAGTTTGAGCAATTGAGAAAGAAAAACATTCACTGTCACCATAATTGATCTTTGGGGAGCCTCTGTTTTACTCCTATTGATGACCTCGTTGTCTTATAAAATAATATTAAAAAGTTCAGCTCAACAAAGTCATCATGGTTTCATCGCACTACCATGGTAACACCTGTTGATCCCTGTCCTAGTATGACATTTTAACATCATTTTAAGTCAATATCCCTTCAGAAAATATAGTTTTATTACTAAACTATATTATAATGCTAAAGTCCAAGCTATAGACTCATATTAACACATTAATTTGTATTTCTGTGTTTTCAAAATTACTGCCAAGTAAAAACTAATAGCTGTATAGAAAAGTAGAAATCTATCCCACGACTTGCTTTTTTTTCCTTTTTAATTAAACTGAGCTGCTTTGAAAGGTTAACTTGAATAAATATTTTAAGACATGGATTTTGCTTCAGCCTGGAGCTCTTTGTTGTATTGCAAAATCTCAAATATTAGATATTTTATGATTGTCTGATCAGCTGCTTTGCTTATTTCAATGTATATAATCTATATGTGGGGTTGGGTTTTTGTTTTTTCAGTTTTGGATTGTTGAAAGGTTTTTGCTCGTTGTTATGTTGGGATTTTTTTTAATTAAAAATTTTAATTTTAATATAGTATGAGATGATGTATAAAGTATCATTATGAATGCAGTTCAAGCAAACAGGACCTCAATGTGCTGTGCCATGAGTTAGGTGTCTCAGAGAAGAAACAACACCTTCGAAATAGAGATAAAAAAATATTTATTGCATATCCAAGAGAGATCAGGTTGATTTAATTTTTTTTTTTTAAATACTTTAGACATTACGATAGTCTAGGGATTTCCTCTGACGATATACAACTCTTAGTCCCGTCTGTACACGTAAATTGACACACAATCACATGGACTTTTTTAACCTTTTTTTTTCTCTTTAATCTATTTTTTTTCAACCTAAGTTTTTACTGTGAGATGCGATCTAACTTGAATAACATTATTTTCTTAAAATAATACATCAGCTAACTTGCATTCGCCTATTCGTGAATAAAACGATATGTATATAATGTAACAGTAACATGGCCTGATGTATATATTATGAGTTGAAAATGAAAGAAAGATTTGTATGCCTCAAGATACAATTTTCATGAGCATTATTTTGTTAGCATTCTGTTGATGCCCACTTAAAATCTTAAATGTGAATATTTTGCATTGGACTCAAAGATTTCATATTTTAATATTATTATAATATCTTGAGAAATACCTGTGAATCAGAAAAATAAATTATATTTACAAATATAATTTACCAAACAAAAGTTAAACTTTTATAGAATGATAAGCGCATTAACTATGAACTTTTTTCTTTTTCATATGAATTTCGAACTGCTGATGAAAAAAAAGTGTTTAGTTGCAAATTGAATGAGCGCTGGGTGGGTTTAATAACAATTTTGACTCCATTCAGAAATATAGTATTTCTTTACACTAAACAATATTTTTCATGGTAAGGCTGTAGTTAAATTAAAGAAAAAAAACTGCAGAGCAAGGCAAGCTGACTGGTGTGGTTCTGGAGAGACAGACAGAATCTTAACAGCTGCTAAGTGTAGATTTTGTGTGAACCCTCGAGCCATAACATAACCATTTCTTCCCTCCTCCAGAAACAACTTTACCACCAGGTACTGCCTACTGTAACAGCTCACCCCTCCTCACTTTCTCAGAAACTGTCTTTTTTGTTTTGCACCCATTTACTTTCATCCATTGCTAGCCGTTTGTATGACTTCTCTCTACGTCATGTATGCCATACGACTTTTCGTTTGTATGACTTCTCTCTACGTTATGTATGCCATACGACTTTTGTTCACTCTCTCTTTCTCTTTTTGTCCCATGAAACTCTTTCGCCAAAGTTAACTAAAACACACTGCATCATTATCAGTAGGCGATAGAGGCTGGTTGTCCTTTTCGGCTTCAAACCGCAAAAATGTTTTGAGTTAGTTGATGCGCATCTGCGTTAAGCAGCTAATATTGGATCTGCTTGTTTTTCGCTTTGCTCGAAAGTTAGTTTGTTTTCAGTTTCTCAAAGTAGCAGTACATTTTAAGCAAGCCTTTTGGTTACATTTTTATTTCAGATATCTTTCTTTGTGTGGCATAAAATGAACCTAAATAGCATCATCTGACTCTCTGTGATCCCAGAATGCCAACGCAATAGAAATTTTCAGTTTAGAGTCAAATAGACTGTGATGCTTTTTAAGCTTTAGCTTCTTTTTGGGGCCTCCATTTGTGAAATTTTTAGACTTTGCCTCTGGTTAAAGAACAACTGTCTATGTGTCAAAATGTATGTGTCAAAAGATGTTTATATGTCATTATGTATGTAACATATACAGTTTATACTCTTATGTACTCACTCGGCTATTGCCAGTATGTAATTTCTAATTTAATTTTCGTGTGCTATAAATTGTTCATATACATGTAACCCTTAATGTCTTTCTAAGATTATCTAAATATATTTTAGCAAGCGTGCCATATCTAAAGAAAAACTACCATCAAAATATCAATACATGTAAAATGGCTTTGCAGATACAGAAAGCAAGGTCAACTATGCAAGATCGTTATCAATCATTGATTATGACCAAACTATACAATAATTATGTTCATTTTTTGTAGGCTTTAATCAATCCTTACAAGAAGCAACATGTCCTGGTTTGGTAAAAAAAATCCACCTTGTATTTGGATTAAACAGGCACATGAGCATTATTTTGTTCATGCTCGACGCCATTGCCGTGCAATCTCGAAAGTTTATTTAAATAAGATGCCATATAAATTGTGGGGAAACTAGCTTATGCGCGAGCTTCTAAACATGCCATTATTATTATTATTATTATTATTATTATTGTTATTACCGATATCAATAAGCAGGATAAGGAATAATTTATTTTTCTGTATTACGCAAGCCCTGGGCCTCTTTTGAGTGTGTTCACCAGTCTCACTAACAATATTAACCTTTTTTATTTTTGTTAAACGTTACTCTGGGTGCAAAGGATTTTGCAAGTCAGTTCAGAAGGCATATTTTAAATGTCTGTCTCATGGGAAAAGGTATTTTGCTATTCTTTGCTATTTGCTGAAAGGTTTGGATTTCATTTAACCTATTTTAATTTTTCTTTACATTTTTCCTTTAGGAACATGCTCTCTCTCTCTCTATCTCTCTCTCCTTCTCTCTCTCTTTCTCTCTCTCTCACTCTCTCTCTCTCTCTCTCTCTCTCTCTCTCTTAATTAATGGAGGGGGCCGTCATTTTGACTTTTTGGGAGCTTACTATTATTTTCCTTTAGACATTGCTTCTGTGCAAAGCCTGGTCCGTCTACTTAGTTTGCCCACCCCACCCTTCCCTCTTCCTTTTTTTCCGCCAACTAAAATGAAGGGAAAGGTTGGGAAAGAGGATAGAAGAGAGTAAAAGTGAATAGAAGTAAAATGAAACGAGGAACAATTGAAGAACCGAACTGGACAATTAGGAGACATTAATTTTTAAGATAGCTCTACCTGCTATTTGAAAGTTGTGTTTGCTCTTGTCTTTAAATCCTCAGGGTTTGGTTCTACTATATCTTTTCTGTGGTAACATTTAGCTGAATAATTCCTGGAAATTAGTACTGCAGATTTAGAAAAGTATTATATTATTGTTCTTGAGAATATCAAGGAATGCCTTCCTCACTGCCTTGTTGCGTCTTGAATACCATCATATAATGTTCTGTTTTGCATTGAAATTGTTGAACACAACTCATGTTAACTCACAATTTATTTTCATCTTTATGTGTATAACTGAAATTACCCTCATCATTGTTAACCTTTTTCGTGGCACTACTGCATTAACATCACCATTTTTATCCTATCATGATCCGATTCTCTATTTTGCTGCACTTCCTTAAATTTTTGTCTGAAATCTAATTTTTGTGTGTATATTTTCACTAAATAACGTTTCAGTTTTTCAGCTTGTCTTTCGTGTCTTTTTTATCATAGCTGGCAACCCCTGGTTTTAAATACTATATATTGCACAAATGAAAAATAATTATGTTTTGTTTTTATTTCGTTTTCTTCATTTAGAGATTGTTCTCTTTTTTTTTTTAAATGTTTCATCTTACGATCTCGAGTTTTGCTTTTTTTCCATCCCAATTTAACCCCTTGCAAACATAGAGATACGAGGTTGGTACTACTCTCTCTCTCTCTCTCTCTCTCTCTCTATCTATCTATCTATCTATTTATCTATCTATCTATCTATCTCAACTATCTATCTATCTATCTATCTATCTGTCTATCTATGTATCTATCTATCTATCTATCAATCTATCTATCTACCTGGCTGTCTCTACTCTTTTTATCTATCTATCTTTATCTCTTTTTCTCCGTCTATATATCGACCTATATATCCCCGGCCCTTCTTTCTATCTCTCAGTTTCCCTTGGTGTACAGTCATTAGAATCGGTTGTTCTGGTTATTTCCTTTCGTTTTGCATGATACTCTCTTTCTGCCCCTGTTCTTAAATGGCTTAGGTAATTTTTAAAGTAAAGCTTCGTTCGTTCCCTTTTATTTATCATATTCCGCCAAAGGCCCTTTCCTTATCGCATCTCCAATCCTTTTCTTTTCAAATGTAAACTAAGCCATATTGAAATAAACTCAGTAACGTGACTATGTTTTTCACGAAGCTCGCCAGCTGTATCTGCTGTCCGTTCTTGTAGGCTCTGCCCCTGGCATCTTTGTATAATTTTGTAAGCAGGACATTAGCCTGAGTCGATCCAAACCTTCCATGGACCAAAAAAATGTGAACCAAAAGATTTCATTTCTCTGAGTGTTCAGACCTTGAGCCTTCTACTAAACTAAGCGTAGGAACCTAATTGCTGGAATTGATTTGCTTAGTAGTTAATACTTTCTAGAACTTATCAATTTGATAGCTGTTATATATTTTCTCGTCATTGTACATAGTGTCCCAAAGATCCCTTTCATTTATGCCCTATCCTTCTATTATTTGTTCAGTTAGGAAGCTCTCAAATATGTTCCTAAATTGACGTGAAGTAAAAAAAAAGAAGTCATATGGATGAAACAAGATTTTTGTAGTCTTTTTTTTTTTACATAATACCTGTCGTCGTGTAATACTGTTTTAGCGTGTATTTGTAAACGGAATAATATCATGTAAACTATGACTGTCGATTATAAAATAATATTCTAATCTCGTGGACCTGATAGGGTACAAGACGTGCTTGCTAAATACAGCAGGATTTGTCAATCCAGATAGCGAATTTTCTGGGGACCATTATAAATATGGTGTGTTTAATAATGCCCTTTTCTTTGGGGAAAAATCGCTTTTTAGGGTAGAAAAGGGGGCGACTTTCTGTCAAATTCACAAAAAATGCTCAGGTGTTGTTTTTTTTTTTTTTGTTGTTTTTTTTATTTACATATATAATTTCTTTATTTTTTTATTTATATTTTTTTAAGAGGGGGTGTGTTTTTTTTAACTTTTACCCAAATGTGATTATATAAAGTTGTTATCCATTACTTTTTCTAGGGCTCAGTTTTCTGTTGTTCCGTTGAGTATTTCCTGTTCCTTTTCAGTTCTCTTTGTGTCTGTGTCCGTGACTCCGGAGTGCTGGAGCTGTTTGCTCCCAGCGACTTATGATTAGACAATTTATTTGATCGCCAATCAGTGTTAATAACACCAGTAATTTCTTGCAAAGATGATCGCTAAGTTCTACTTGACTTCAATAATTTTACACGATTAGGTTTTCTTCTCGATTCATCGACTTAAAAGATCGAACAAACGGCGCTCTTGTAGCATTTTTTTTTTGTTTTTTATCTATGTAATTTTTAACATCGCAAATTTTGGGTTCCGTCATGATTTATCATTGTTGCCTTTTTGTGCGTTTTGTTTCCGCTGATATTCACAATATAATTGAGCCTTTACTAAACCAGTGATTTTACAAGTACTTGTACTGACTAACACTTTCTGTGCCGCTCGCAGCCTCACGACAACGATGTAAGTAGACTATACTGATACATCATGCTTTCTGGTTTTATTTTATTTTTTGTATGGTTCATTTCCCTACGGTCTCAGTTGTTTCCTTTTTATCTCTGTGGGTCTGTCTATGTCTCCCCCACACCCATCCTCCCTCTTGTCTCTGAGCTCAATGTGAAGTGCTTTATACAGTCGTCTGGTGTTAAAGATAGTCTCTGTACATTATTGTTTTTCCTTCTGCTTCAAAGAATCTTTGTTTTGAAGATTGCGCACCGAGTTATAGCTTTGTAAATAAGTCGTAGATCTCCTAGACCTGTACTGTTATCACACCTCACACCGCAGCAGTTTGCGCACTTTCCAAACCTTGGTGTGTCATATAGCGCTTTCCACTGTCGGGCACCGAACCATTCACCAAGAATCCCCGGACATCTTCCCTGCACCTTTTGAAATGGTTACAACGACTGCACTCCTGGCTCTTCCAAGGTTTCTTTAAAAAAACAAAACCTCAAGGGCACTAGATTTCTGGGTTTAGTTACAAGCCTTGGTGGCACATGGGAATATTCTGGATGCATTGTTCACGTTGCCTCATGAGAGATGGTTTAATTATCTGCGGGCAGGTACATTTCCACCTTGAAAGCGTTAGTTGAATCATTACCCTGTGGCCTCTTTCACGTTTTGTTGCTCCGTATGTTGTTTGTCGTCTTTGTGTGTGTGTGTGTGTGTGTGCGTGTGTGTGTGTGTGCGTGTGTGTGTGTGTGTGTGTCCGTATCTGCTTCTCTCTTCCACTTTGTAATTATCCAGCCATATTTCCCCTACCACTGTTTTACCGAAATTAAATTATCTCATTAACTCACTATAATATATAATCTATTTGCTCTCTCACGGTCTGTCTTTGTTTTTGAATTCATGTCTTCTTTTTTGTATTGGCGTTTTTTGATTGTCTTTTGAGCTTCTAGGTATGTTTTCGTCCATTTAAAGTATAATTTAGATCCGTCGGGCCTACTGTTCCGCGGATAAAAACGATTCGAAACAGTCGTGGAGCCCCCAAAATGGCCAGCGGTTGGAAATACATGTGGGGTTCCTTTCGTTGCTTTTAAATCCCGCCAAGTTAGTTGCTAAAGTCAACTATTTTGATTAAAGTTGCAGCATTTATTTTACTTTCATGATTGGCATTAATCTTTTAAATTGTTTGTTTTTCCTCATCCATTTTTATTTGCTCTATTAGTTATTGCGCAATATTCCATAATTTTGAGCTTTTGTTTCTGTCCTGTTGGAATCCAACTATTGCAACGCTTCGATTGTGTCGTTGTTTTTTACCCATTGCTTTGCGTATCACTGCGTTGCATGTGATGGTTTGTGTGGCGGCACCAGCCTACCCCTAACAGCATGAAACTAACCTGCACTTGTCCTGCTGTCCTGTTGTTCTGTTGTCCTGTTGTCCTGCTGTTCTGTTGTTCTGCACGGCGGCTTGGCGACTACGCGTGCCCAGGGCTTGTCTGTACCTACAGTAGTTAGCGATGTCTCTTAGGATTAGTATAGTCTAGCGTTTGGAGATTTAAAGAGATTTCTCTTTGCTAATTTGTATTGTCGGTTATGGAAATCTTCTTGTTTTATAGCCCCTGGAGTGTTGTCAGTACCTCAGACACCACAATCATCAACACTGTTAATTGTTATCATCCATAACGCATGTTTCTTCCACTATCTTTGTCAACATATCAATCGCAAATTCTATTGGTTATTGTCTTTTATGTTTCGAAGTCTCCTTTCTGATATATCAACATCTTTCCATCGTTTACTCATTCATGTCAAATGCGACCATAAAAATTAATTATGTGTGTGCATTGTAAACTTATCTTCCCCTTCTCGCACGCATTTCTGCCCTCAGATGTTATAATATTTATTATAATTTATTGTACACAATGTAATGGTATTCTTTATCCGTGTCTTTAAACATTTTTGGGCATGCCAATGTTGATTGTGATTATTATGATTTTCTATGCCATATTGTGACATGTAGAACATCGCACTCACACGATGCACACCTCCATTGCAGTTCAAGAGCAGGGTGACGAACATGTCATCACAGTAGTTAACGGAGATAGATCAGAGCCATGCGTGCCTTTCTTGTAGCGCATAAATATGCCGATTTGTCATAATATCACATGCTTTATTAAGTAAGAGTAATCTAGGGCTTTTTTTGTTTCGTTTTCTCTTCCCACTCTTTTTTTTTTAATTATGATCAATATGACCTGAAGCTAAAGTAGAGTAAAGACATGGAAGTGGTAATGTAGACTGACGTCAATTAATTTATATGACAAAAAATAATATTGTTGTGGTATCAGATGAAACAACCCGTCATAAATATATACGTCACTATCGTCAGTTCTCCTTAGTTGGCGACAAAATAATACATCAGGCCTTCTAATAACCGCATTAGTCTATGGTATTTAGTGAACTTCAAAGGACACAGACCTTTATAAGAAATTAGAACATCGCATCAACGCTAAATATGTCTTTTTAAGGCAGACGAACTAAATGGAACTTTTCAAAGAGGCCGGTTTTTTCCAGTTTTGTTTTAGAAAATAAATAATGTAAATTCTTAGTTTTTATAGTTTTGGTTTCATTGGTCTAATTGAAAAATATCGTGCGGATGGAGATCATGAACATTTATACAGTGCTAACTGTCGCTTAGAAATGTAATTATTTTGTTAGAACAAGCTGATTATTAATCATGCTATAGTTACAGTAAGACTTAAAAATAAACTGCATACAACCATGTTATCGCTAGTGT
The DNA here is from genome assembly GCA_003991915.1 of Elysia chlorotica. NCBI lineage: Eukaryota > Metazoa > Mollusca > Gastropoda > Plakobranchidae > Elysia > Elysia chlorotica. Next base: position 84,734 of record RQTK01000237.1, on the reverse strand, counting down.
GAAAACATTGTTTATAAAGATCGTGTCTCGACGATAATGCAACATGGATACAGCATGGCCCCGATTAAACACCACTCAATGCACATGCGCACGTCGGCCATTTCGGGTCTAGAAATCATTTATCACTTAATATATTTTCAACAAAAAAAAGTGGCAGAGGCAGTTTAAGTGTTACTATTCCATACAGTGTACATAAACACGACTCTGCCATATGTTATTAAGTTTTGTTTTGTTAAACGCTATTGTAAGAAAAGTTGTTGGGATTTGTTTGTTTGTTTGTTTCGGGATGAGTTGTTGGGTTGTTATTTTTTTGTTGTTGTTTTTTTTTACTTAAGGTCACAGTTTCGGGTTTATCCTTTTTCCTTCTTCCTAAAATATTCCTATATAAATAAATTACAAAAAAGTGTGGAGGTTAGGATGTTTGGTTTGGTTAAAAAAGCCTTTCGAGTAATGTCTATTGTTGCACTTACGCTTGTAAGTTATTTACGTCTTAACTTATTGTAGACCAGGGTTTGATAAATCGGCCACTCTTTAAAAACCAAAACATCGGGAATGGTGTTTAGTGGGTTAATGTGGCGTAGATATATTTATAAGTAAATGATAGACGCATAATTAATAAGATCTAAAACACAGGGTGGAAAAGATCAAACTTTTTTCATTAGTTTCAATGTCGGTATCAAATAATTTTTTACACTGGAATTATAGATGGAATTATCTTTATAATATGTATGCCACCCTCCCCCCCCTCCCAACAAACATTTCCATCTGCCTCTCACTTCTCTCTCTCTCTGTCTCTGTCTTTTGCTCTCTTTCTCCCCTCTCTCTTTCTCTCTCTCTGTCTTTCTTTCTTCTTCTCCCCTCTCTCTCTATCTCTCTTTCTCTCTCTCTATCTCTCTCTCTCTCTCTCTCTCTCTCTATCTCTCTCTGTCTCTCTCTCTCTCTCTCTCTCTCTCTCTCTCTCGCGTATATTATTTTTATTACATTTTCCCCCTTTTGAGTATTGCACTTTAAGAGAGAACAAAGAAAAAAGAAATCCTGTGCGAGCTAAAATTCAAGTTCCTGCTCCCATTCCCTATATCGATAGTATTAGAGTGTATGTGTGTGTGTGTGTGTGTGTTTGAGCGTGTGTTTGTGTGTGAAAGAGAGTGGGTGATGGAGGAAGAAAGATAGAAAGAGAAGAGAGAGAGAAGATGTGTGTGGGTGGGGGGGGGGGGGGGGGGGGGGGGGGGGGGGGAGAGAGAAAAGGAGTCGATTGATTGGGGTCCTGGTGTTTTTGTGCGAACCTGATTTGAATAAAAATCTGTTGCTTTATATAAATAACATGTCGTGATAAATTGGTTGATGCATGACACAGTCTACGGTTTGCATGCTTCATGGCCCTTTTCCACCTTGATGTATTTGGATGATCTCCCCTATAAAATCGTATCTTAAATTTCACTGCATCGGTCTGCATATTATTATCTACCTTGTATCTTTAGCAATTCAGTACGCTTGTCAACAAATTGTTCTCACGATAAAGCTATCAAAGGAGTATGCTCTGCTCACTTAGAATTAGATCATTTTAGTTGTAGGCCTATAGTTTGTTGGTTGTCTTTTTTTTAATATAGTTAGATGTATAAAACTTAGTAGATGACAGTTTTAGGTTTAAACTCTTTAGTAAAAGGTCTATTTTTGATTAATGTTTAAATTATGGAGATTTTTATTAAAAAAATTTAAAGCTTCAAGAAAATCCAATGTCAGAGAATCCTGAATAGATTATATTATTTTTTAGTTCAAAGATCAACAATAAGTGTCATATAATTAAATTAATTTTGAGTTTAAAAATCCAATTTCTGAGAATCTTGAAGAGATGATATTATTTTTTAGTTCAAAATTAAATAATTTAACGTAATCAACTAACGTTTTCAATTTTGAGCCCGTTTTTAATTCGGATTTATAAATTTGTGGAAAGAAATAAGTTTCATTCTACATTTTTTATTTTTTAGTTCGAATTTCACAACCTGTTTAATCAATATAGTCGTTCTCCTTATCTTAAAGGCTTGTTATTGAACTTTCAAGTCTTCCATATCATATTTTACGATAAAAAAGAGGCATATCATATTCATAATTTTTTTTTATAAATGATGCTAGAGATGTATGCCTCAAAATGACTATTTGTCTCATAGACATGGTAAAGTTAGATTTTTTTAAGTAGTGATATTTATTGTTTGCCTTACTTCCTGAAATGAATGAATTTAAACAGAATAAGTAAGTATATTTAGAGAGAATGAAAAGTAGAAAGAGATGAGGCATTAAGAGAGTTAGGCATAGGAAATAGACCATATGGATTGTAAGTACAACGTTGCAGTAGCTTACGACTCGAAGAGTAATAGTGATAAAGAAGGCTTTCGATGAGACGTAAGCTACCGCGATGTTGTACATACGATCATTGATTATGTGGAGTTAGAAGGAGATGGAAGCTCATTACAAGGAGATTTTTAAAAATGTGCCGAATTAATATTTTTATTTTATATTAGTAACGGAAAAAATAGTTATGAATTATCGCGCTTCGTTGTAGCGATGTGCCTATTTGCTTTGCTACAAGTAAGAAATCATTAAGATTGCTATTCTAGCCCTTGTTAATGTGAGTTATGTTTTTCTTTTGTTTAAGCAATTAAAAAAGAAATAAGCCTTCCCTTACCTTAAAAGAACTAAACTGTTTGTGATTATTCCACAGCTTTATACAGATTGTTCCTTTAATTATTGACTTATAAAGCTCTGGTTTGAAATAATTATTGTCCTAAAAGCATGACGAAAGTGGAAGTTCCTATAGTTTATTGTGTACCACTGATGTAATAACACTTTCAGTATTGTGTTACCGAATATAATGTATTTTATCCCACTCAAAAGTTTGACACATCCAAACAATATTTGAAACAGCATCTCCAGCCTGCTAAATCTCAATATTTTCCATTTTACCCGTAATAATATATTCTAACTTTAATACTTTATAGCACAATCTCGTGTTGCACTTACAAACCAGCCATGCATGTCAATTGATGTCACGAGAACGCCATGAACACCCAATTGATGTAAACAGAACGTGAAAAACACCCAGTTTATCTATCACCCATTACACTGCGCAACGAAAAAAACGGACGCAACTTTCAATCTGCAGAACATATCTGTTTGGGACGAGGTGACCAGGTGCTTTGCAAAAAAATATAACCCCCGTTAACCTCCGTACTTTATTGTGTGTGAGGAAGAGGGATGGGGGTGTAAAATATCATGCGTGAATTTCTATTCATGATGTACACCCATATAATAATAATTATGTTTAATTTTTTGGATGAGTGTTAAGTCTAGCGTTTTCTCTCCTTACCCTTGACCTGACTGCCTTGTCACGTGATCACCCATCAGCCCGGGAAACTGTTCATCCGCGTCAACTTCTTCCGCCTGTTCCGCGTGATGCGGCTCATCAAACTGCTCAGCCGCGGCGAAGGGATACGGACATTGCTGTGGACCTTCATCAAGTCCTTTCAGGTGAGTACACACATTTCTATTAAGTGCTATTAATAGAAATCTATGGGTGAGCACACACTGCCCAAACACATGGCATACAATATATTTGAATTCGCTACCATCCGCGGGGAGGCGCGGTGGCCCGGGGATAGAAGATCGGCTTCCGACGCAGGAGGTCCTTGGTTCGAGCCCTTCTTCGTCCCCTTCTGGTTGGGTCAGTGTCAGTAAAATGTGACCGGCTGAGACTGGGTCATGGTATCCCTGCACTGTCTCTGTGTGGCATCATGTAAGCTTGTCAAGCCTATAGTGTTGATGTAGGACGCTAAGCAACAACAAAACATACAAACAAACAAGCGACATCCGCTGAGACATCGTCAGACTCCTTTACTGTAAATTGATGCAGCAGGGCGTTTCCACCATCCTTTGTTCAGGGCGACAAGGTTTAGACGTGCAAGATACCTTTTCGGGTATAATTTATGTTGTCTTTGTGTCTTGTTTAGTCTCTTATACAAAGGCATATAGGTATCGAAGTCGCCATAATATACGTGAAAAAAATATATGTGTGCATTTTGGTTACGATTATTGTCCTTGGGCGTTTGGATAGTTGATTTTTTATGGCAGCTCTGATGTAGACAGGGATTTGGTAGCGAAAATCTCAGGGTATCCAAATAGGTTTTTTTTAAGGACTAGATTGCTGGCCAAAATTCACTATTTTATCTCGAAAGTCACTATGTTCATTAAAAAAAGCTTGACACCCATGTGGAAACTGATCCGTTTTGTTTTAAAAAATCTTAAGGCCAAGGTATTTAATAAACAAACTATCGAAGCCGCTCCTATGATATATGTATCTTTCCTGGTGTCGATCTGTCAACTCGTTCTGTTCTTTCCTTTCTGGCTCTGAGCCTTTCTCCGTCTTCCTATCATACGATTGATAATGTGCCGTTGCAATGCAGTGTCAGGCTGGTCTTGAGGATAAAGCATGGACTTCTGAAGCAGAAATTTCTGACGGTTGCGTTTTTCCCTACTGGTTGGGGCGGTGTTTTATAACTTGATCGGCTGAGACAAGAGTCATGGTGTGTGGCAAAAAACAAACTTGCCAAATAAGTGTCGGATCGGATAGCTTATTGTATCTCCTTGTTGCTTAGAAAGGGAACGTTAAACTCGGAAAGAATTTCACCGACGAAAGAGCTGATGTCATTTTTTTCAATAGGGGGCCTGGTGGAGCTGAGGTTGGAATTTAGACTTTCGATGCAGAAGGTCTGTGTTCGAGCCCCGCTCTGTCCGTCGTGCATTTCCGTACAGGTTGGATTGGTGTCACCGTGTCACTATAGCATAGTGCCATCGACTTATTCTAGTTTATCTCTCTCAGGGTCCCCTTCACAGTGTAGGAAATTTAGGAAGACCAGGAGTAACAGAAAACTTTACTTTGTCCACCAAAGGATTTGTGTCAAGTTTCATTTTATTCAATGGGTTTTTTTTTTCGGATAGCTATGTTGATAGTGTCCTGGTCGATGAATATGGGTTTTGTATTCTGCATTCACAGAGTCTGTCTGTGTATGTGTCTGTTTGTGGTACTTTGGAACACCTAGAGGACCTTAAACTAATGATACATGTAGTTTACTTTTATGGTATATCAAGAACAATCGAAGTCTAACAAACGTTTGGAAATATTGCTCGACACACAATATAGGCTAACCGTTAAGCTGGAATTAATAATTTTAATGAGAATTGTTTTGTTTTTTTTTCCTCCAGGCACTTCCATACGTTGGGTTGCTCATCGTCATGCTCTTCTTCATCTATGCAGTCATTGGCATGCAGGTGAGTGGCACGCAGGGCGTGGGTGAGAGAGAGAGAGAGAGAGAGAGAGAGAGAGAGAGAAAGAGAGAGAGACAGACAGACAGAGAGAGAGAGACAGAGAGAGAGGCAGAAAAGAGAGGGGGAGAGGAGAGGGGGGGGGTAGACACGCACACACACTCAAATAGACAGACATAGAGAGACAGACAGACAGACAAATAAGAGAATTGACTTGGGATTAAAGAAGGCTATTTTTTAACGAGCAGACTGACATACAGCATGTACTAGATAAGACACGGAGAATAGGCGGAGAGCCGGGATTTATTTGTGTTCATTGTGGACATTCTACTTGTGTAGGTATTTAGAGTTGTAGATTTGATCTTTAGCCGATCCATCTATCCCATCTATCTGTTTAGCCAGATGCCATTTTATCAGCCCTGGCCTGACTTGAGGCAAAAGTAAAATCTTCCCGTAAAAATCGGTAAATTAACGAGACCTTTAACTTTTCATAGACTCTAAAAATAGCACAAAAGATAGCCACTCCTGACAGACAAGAATATCTTCAAAAATTATATACAATTTATTTGAATCCCTTAAGATGTCCGTTTGGCTTCATGCTGCAAAATCTTCTTCAGAATAGTTTCACAATAATACAGATGGAAGAAAGAGAACTAGAACTAATTTTTAGAACTCACAAATTACATATGTATACACTGTGTACTCACCTGTTACATCTCTTTCATCACATTACCAGCTGTTTGGGCGCATTGCGCTAGACTACGACACCCAGATCCATGACTACAACAACTTCCGCTCATTTTTCTGGGCTGTGCTGGTTTTGTTTCGGTCGGCCACTGGAGAGAACTGGCAAGAAATCATGCTGGCCTGCGCGGACAAACCAGATGTCAAGTGTGACCCAGAAGCAGATGGTGTCGAAGATGGCGAAAGCTGTGGCAATAGCGTTGCCTATGCCTACTTCATCACCTTCTATGTCCTCTGTTCGTTCTTGGTAAGCTTTCTGGTATTTCATTTAAAAAAACTAGGATGGTGCAGATTTTTAATTTGATCTGAATGAGTATTAATTTGAAAACACTGTATTATTATTTAAGGAACAATGTTTTGTAAGAAACTTTTGGTTGCATTCTGATCACTGGAACTTTGAAGGCCCTTAAAAAGCTCTTAAAATATAATAAATATGAAAAATATTAAAATTAAAACGAAATAAATTTAGAAAAAAATGGAGATTGAGTTAAAGAAACTCCCATAAGCCTCCATAATTTTAAAACAGAATACAAAGTGCAAAGCAATGATTGTTCAATATCTACACTTTTAGATTCAAAATTTGGATCTTTTTTTCTGTTTTTATTTTAAGGAACCAGTGCAGTATTTCCACTTTTGAAAAAGATGATCTTAGATATGGTTAGAACCTTGATAAGCCTTAAATCTGACAAAAATGTAAGATGCAGGAAATTTGTTCATTTTGGTTTTTTTTAATTGATCACTGGAACTTTGAAGGCCCTTAAAGGGCCCTTAAAGTTAAATGAATTTGAAAGAAATAAAGATTTCTATAAGCCTCCATAATTTTAAAACAAAATACAAAGTGCAAAGCAATGATCATTCAATATATACAGTTTTATATTCAAAAGTTTGTATCTTTTGTTGTTATTTGTTGTTGTTTGTTTTTGGGGGGTTTTTTGTTGTTTTTTTGTTGTTGTTTTTTTGTTTTTGTTTTTTTTTTTTTTGGGGGGGGGGCATGAAACCAGTGCACTTTTGAAAAAGATGATCTTACAAAATTTGTTATGGTTAGAACCTTGATAGGTCTTAAATCTGACAGAAATGTAAGATGCTGGAAATTAGTTCATTTTGTTGTTGTTTCTTGTATCAAGAATTTGAACATTTTTTAAACAGAGAATAATAAAACAGATAGTGTCAGTGATGCATGACTGCACTTTTCTCTGGTCTACTCTCAGATTATCAACCTGTTTGTGGCGGTCATCATGGACAACTTTGACTACCTGACCAGGGACTGGTCCATCTTGGGGCCCCACCACCTGGATGAATTTGTGAGGCTGTGGTCAGAGTATGACCCAGAGGCCAAGTGAGTAGGCACATCAGCCTCAACAGATTGAGGGGCAATCAGGTTGAAACAGGCCCAACTCAGAATTTTTTTTTTTCATATATATAATTTCTAGAAACAGAGATAATTTTATATCATTTAAAATTAAGTTTAATATTGTTTCTCTATATTTAGGGTTTCTTATGTTCCAGCTCGAAATGCATGTTATAGACTTGTGCCTGATTCACCTTATTTGTGTCACTTTTTTTAAGGGAGCTAAATAGAGATTTAAAGTTTTGGTCTCTGAAGTTCAAAGCAGTAGAAAGTAGGCATAGGGATCAGTTGCTGTGGTAAAAGTGAATATTTTGGTGCAAGTTAGAGCAAGTGTTGCTGAACTAGATTAATTTGTGGCATTTATAGTATTTGCAATAGCACAAGCAACTACTAGCAGCAGCAGTGCTAGTTGCAGTATTAAAGACTTTTGATGCTTTTTAGATGGTTATAGTTGCAGGGATAGTAGTTATATTAGGAGGTGTAATAAACCAATTTTAGCAGTGACAGCAGCGATAGTAATAATAGTTGTGGTGGTAATAGTAGTAGTAGTAATAGTAGTAGTAGTAGTAGTAGTAGTAGTAGTAGTAGTAGTAGTAGTAGTAGTAGTAGTAGTAGTAGTAGTAGTAGTAGCAGCAGCAGCAGCAGCAGCAGCAGCAGCAGCAGCAGCAGCAGCAGCAGTAGTAGTAGTAGTAGTAGCAGCAGCAGGAGCAGGAGCAGCAGCAGGAGGAGTACTAGTACATGTAGTTGTGAATGATTACAGAGAAAAGGTAGGAATATTCTAACTACCAGGTGCATCAGTTAAAAATTCCGAGAAGTAAATAGATAGGCGGGTTGTTCAATGAAGTGTCAATAAACTAAAGGTAGTTTGACTTGATATCAAATATTTCAGGGGAAGAATTAAACATCTGGATGTTGTGACGTTGCTGAGGAAGATTTCTCCACCACTTGGCTTTGGTAAACTATGTCCACATCGAGTAGCTTGCAAGGTGAGGTAGCTGCTTTTCCCCAAAAAAGTCTTTCCACAATTTTGTTTTACTATTATTTACTAAAGGTAGTTAAATTACATGTAACATATCACTGATTCCTGTAACAATTTGAAAAAAAAAAGTGTTTATTCTGATTAAGTAAAACCTTAAGTTTACTGCTCAGGTAAAAATTTAAGCCAGTGTTTCTAACCATGATGAAACCTTTCCCTTTTACCAACAACATAACCAATTAAATTCTTATGAGATTAGGGAAAACTTTGTCATATAGAATATTAAAAAGATTCATCCTAGATGGCATATCTACAAATGTGCCAACGTCTCTTTTCATTGCCATGGCATCGTTTCCATGAATTTCTGATCACTTTACAAACTCTTTCATCTTTTGATATCTCCTAACAGCGTCTTGTCAGCATGAATATGCCGCTAAATAGCGACGGAACTGTCATGTTTAACGCGACACTGTTTGCTCTGGTGCGAACGTCACTCAAGATCAAGACTGAGGGCAACATAGACACAGCAAACGAGGAGCTGCGAGCAGTGATCAAGAAGATTTGGAAGAGAACCAGTCCTGGTCTGCTAGATCAAGTGGTCCCCCCAGCAGGTAGTAAGTAGAGCAGTCCCTCGCCCGCATGCCACGATACCCACCTCTCCCGACTGGTGTCAGTAACACAGCTGTTACCTTCAGCTCGCTTAGCAGCACTACCACAGTACCAGCTAGACTCACCCTGTACATACCGCAGTGGCTGTGCCCGCCTGTTTGGTCGTGGGTAGCTTCCCGTTGCTCCGCCTTTGTTGTTGGGTTTGTCACAGGTTTCAATACTTTTATGAGAGAATTTTTCAAGAAAAAATGAGTACTTTTTCACATTTTATTTCTCATTTTTAATCCATTTTTCATTTATAAAAAAAAAATGAGAATTTTTTTTTTTATCTCTGGGCATAAAACATAATTGACCATAGCAAAGATTTTTTTTAAAGGGGAGGGGGAGGGGGGGGTGCAAGGATTGTAAATAAATGCTAGTGAAGGTCTTGCGGTATGTGAACAATGGGTTCTAATTTTTAGTTATTCCTTTTCGTAACAATTTTGATGTTCATAGGAGTGTAATGCATTATAGATACTATCATCATAACAATCTTTAAAATACATTTTGCATTGCAATGTTTTCTCAGAGAAAAAAAAATTAAATCTCAGAGAAAAAAAAATTAATTCTCAGAGGAAAAAAAAATAAAAAAAACCGACTCTTGTGCAATAGTAAACCAAAATTAAAGTTCCTAGTTTTGTGGAAAAAAAGGCATGATGTTTGAGAACTAAAAATCTCTGGTGTGGGACTTGTAGCAAATTTAACCATCATTTTCTCTCTTTTTAAGATTTCCTCTGGACTGACTTGGTTTGTTTTTGGTCTAGTTCTGATTGAACATGTTCCAAACTTTTTTTTTCCCTTAGATGTAGTAAAAATATGAAATCCCTGTATCAGCTTTTGGGTCCTTTTAAATAAATGAACCTGGTGTAATAAAACTGGATATTAAATGGATTTCAGGAAGATACGTTTTTCATGATTTAACAGGCAACATGTTTTGAATTGTAGATATTCCAAAAGAAAAAAATGTTTCAATTTCAAATGGGTCTTAGATAAATGTATTCAGTGGAATTTTGATCTTGTCTTAAAATCAAAAGACTAATGGTCATAAAAATTTCAATACTTAAGCATTTGGTGAAAAAAATACTAGTATAATAATATTGTCTTTAAAAATTTAAGAGTTGGAAAAATTTGAAAACTAAGAATGCCTACTTTATAAATTACTATTACATGCGAAACAATGATTGTTAAATGAAATAGGAAATGCATCAATACAGATTTTTGAGGTTTTTTTTAATCATAAACAAAATTATACCAACGCTTTTATATGAGATGGAATTTAGCCTTTCAAAGTGTTGATTTTCAGACTGATTGCAATGTCGACGATCAGTTGTGTAGTTTTAAGTGTTGAGTGTTATAGTGGCTTCTATGTTTTTTAGAATTATATTAATTTTTTGAAGATCTTGCGCAGGTTCTGATTATTTGTAAACCTAAAGTATGTAACTCAATTCAGCTGCATCCGCTATGGGGAAAAAAAGAATGGAAAAGTATTACCACAGCTTGAAGTTTTACTCAATGTGACTTTCACAAATATCTCAAATTTATAATTATAGATAGTATTTCCTCGAAATGTCTGGGTAGCACAATTCATGGAAATGTCTGGGTAACACTTTGATAAAATTAATTATATACAATGTACATAAATAATTGTAGCATTAGTGAACATGATGAAACATTCCATTGTATATTCTTATTTGCTTCTCCAATTCCCAGTGGATCCTAGCACATCAGGGAAACCTCTTCATTTCATACTGTTTTGTGCTAAGATCTATCCATCAATTAAAATTGAATTATTTTTTTAACACTCTAGTTCCATTACATTACATGATGCATAGAAATGTCACACAATGTAACCTACCTTAATGGAAGAGATTTAAATAAAGTGATGTTACAATAGGAGATGGTGCCATTTCAAAAGGATACAAGATGTTCCCATTGTACTATAAACATTAGTTAAACAGAACTTACATGATATAGCATCAGACCTACTAAGGATAATCAAGATGTAGGTCTTTCATTTTTATCTTATTTGCAGAAAGAAAAATGTGATTGTAAAAATATCAGCTTTGAATTGAATGGTTTGTTTCCTACACAAAAACATCTGCTTAATACTCTGTGTGTTTTGTTGTCATAGACCATTGTCTTAACTCTTTAAACCCGAGCGGACGCTCTGATGGAAAACGAAAAAAAATACCCTCTTTCCTTTCATAGAGCTATCTAAATCCTACGTCAAAATATGTAATGGGCATGAGGGCTTACAGAGTTAATAGAAAATTACAAGATACATACATTCAAACTGACAGATTATGGTGTTTAACGCTTTATAGAAATTGATTTAAAACCTTTTGTGGAATAAAATATCTTCTTCTCATCAATGTTTTTTTAATTTAAAACATTTCATAGTATTGTTCAAATTTCAGGACTCTCACTAGTTATGTAGGCCCAAAATACTTGCACACTTGAAGAACAAGTTTGAATTTTATATGGCTTATAGATTAGCTTTGCACCATTTGAATCATCATGCACGCCTTTTTTTATTGTTTGCTTATTATTTTACAACTTTTTGAAAAGTTGGGATTTGCTTAGCTTTTTTGTACCCTCCCTGATTGAAATAGATTTGTAATAAAAAAAAATTATTGTAATCGTTTATATCTGTTGAAATATTGTCTCCTCTTTTTATTATGAAGGGGATAGGTATATAAGTTTTTCACTTGATATTATCATGAAAACAAAGCCATTAGTTGTCTACATTGATGACTTCCATATATAGCTTACCTGATGAAAGTGTAGTCGATTTGGCCAGCGCCACCTTTGAAATCACATGTTTATTAGGGACATTTTGAAAAATGAAAGCAATCAGCGAGCGCTAACATGTACACAGTGTGACTTCGTTGAGTACATTTTTTTTTTGTAAGTGATAAAAAGTAACAATTTATTTGTTGATCTTTAGTTATTTAGTTAGTGTGAAAAAGCTCGCTAAAAAAAATTTTTTTTTTCATAATAAATTTATAGAGTCAGTTGCCAAGTCCGCGACCATTATCAAATGCAGCGCTTTACGTAGGTTAAGGATCATAGAGTGCTTTCCCTTTTCCCTTGATTTTGTTTCACTTTACTTTCAGTTTGCCACACTAAGCGTGTTTGTAAATGTGTGTGGCTAAACATTAAGCTGTGTCCACCAATTCTGACAGCCACTGAGTGCGCTACTGTTATAGCTCAATTATAATGAGGGCCATTGGGCAACATCAGTGGTTGCGATCAGAGCAAATGGCTGCTGTCCAGCATTTTTTTTTTTCAAACACTGGCCTCCACACATTGTTTTTGAAAAATGTTGTAATGTACTTAGACTTTGATTGATTGTAGACCCTTCTGCAGTCTACTTATATTTATATTTATATTCATATTTTATATAAATTCCCATAACCACGGCAAAAAAAATCGCCAATTTTCGGGCAATAAAATTTTATCTTATCTTTAAATATTATCTTTCTAATGTTTCTGTTTAACAGGAGATGATGACGTCACTGTGGGCAAGTTCTATGCAACGTTTCTCATCCAGGATTATTTCCGACGCTTCAAGAAACGGAAGGAGCAGATGGTCAAGATTAGCAAGGGACAGGAGCACACTAATGCCCTGCAGGTAAAGTTTTCATTTTGTAGCAAGCTCAAAGGCAGCACACTGATTTTTTAAAGGTAACGTTAGTATAGAATGAACAGAGAATTTTTATTAGTTTTAGGATGGGAGCATTAGGCTACTATTTTAAATGTAGTCTAAATACATTTTATCTGGTATGACTTGATTGTTAAGAGAGTTAACTGAAGTTATAAATGCAATCAGCAACAAATAAATGTCAACCTTGATATTAAAACGTTTGTCAGATTTTTAGGCTATTAATCAAATGTGCTTTGCAAGTGTTGGCTGGTAGCAGCCCCCATATTTAAACGATAAAGCAACTGCAGATTTGCAATGAAATTTGATTCTCAATTAAGAATACATTGTAATCACACAATCCTACAAATTTAAAATATTTCCTCAATATCAACAAAAGCACTATAAAATGGCTTGTCACTGCAAAAAGACATAATTTTATGGCTAAAAAAACTCTGAGCCAAAAAAAGAAAGAAATGCTTCCTTTTAACAACTCTTTTCACCTTTAAAAAAAACCTTCAAGGATCTACTCCGCAAGTTCTCTTGTGTTTGTCAATTTTTGCTGTACTTGCCGCTATCTCCATGCTAATTTTTTTCTTTTCTCACCCCAGGCGGGCCTGAGGGCAGTGCATGACCTTGGCCCTGAGATCAGAAGGGCTATCTCTGGAAATCTAGATGAGGAGGAAATGATGGATAAAGATGTGGAAGAACCAATGCACAGGGTCAGTGGGAGGATTATCTTCTATTATATGTTTATATTTTAAGAAAGATCAGTAACAGAGTCTAGAGTACAAGTTGGATAAAAAGACATGTGCTTAAAAATGTTATTTTTAATTTGAAGCCATAAAAAAAAAAATTAGTCCCTAAGGAAGAGATTTTTTTAGTACAATGGAACTTGCAACTTGGAACATTAATTGTGTTTGAAACTTTCAATCAAGATTATGCAAAGAAAAATGTGAAATCCTCAAGAAGAGAAATAGCAAAATAATGTGATTGGCATGCTAAATTAGTACTTATTAAACGTATGCTGATGCAAAAAGAACATACATTGGCTTATCATAGTGAATATAATATTTTAAAAATATTTCTTGGTGGAGAAATCAGGATTTCAGCATATAGAAGCTTTACAGAGGCATGGTATTCTTGATTTGAATACCTTTAAGATGATCCAATCCTTAATATGGGTAACAATGAAAATAAATATTTGTAGTAATTCAATTCTTTATAGAGAACATAAATCTAGTTAAAAAATTCAAGTTATCCAAACTTAAATGAAGGAAATGTAGATAAAGAAAGTGTGTAGGCCTATCTATGATTTAAGTTATCTAATCCTTTATTGGCTAAATGGAACCAGAGACATAACAAAAATTTTAAAATAACCATGAAAACATTTTATTTTATTAATCCAAATTATTTTCAATTATTTTGCCATTTTTCAGAGGAACCACACCTTGTTTGGCAGCGTAGTCAATGCAATGGCCGGGGTGCGTCCCATCCTGCCTTTCCTGAACCGCACCCAATCACTGAAAGGCAACAACAAAGGCCACCAGACGACCAACATCACTCCTATCATTGCAGTCAGCACAGCTGCCACCAAGATGCTTGGCGTAAGTTTTTATATTTAGTATGCATGATAACAAAGGTGTTGAATCAGAATAGATCATCAAGGCTTCTACTATTGCTTTTAATTTAACACATTATTAAGAACTATTGTAGGTGTCAACTATTGATCTTGGTCAATGTGACCAGCATGCATTTTAGCTTAATTGCTGACAATGGGTTAATAATTATTTTAAGAAAATGATATACCACGAATTGGCCACACAACTGAAATGTATGTGAGAGTGTGGGTTATAGATATACATTTTTTTTAACTCTTTCAGATGAACGGAAAGATTGGAAGTGCCACATCGTGCAACCACCTGAACCAGCCTGAGTATGGCAGCCTAAACCACTCCCCTGCAGCCCCCCGCACACTGACTCCAACCGCTCAGAAGGAAGAGGAATCGATACTTAGGTCAAACAGGACCAGTAAAATTAGGTTTGTAATTCTTCTGCTTGTTGTAAGTAAGAATTTTGTCCTGCAAATCAATTTTCAAAACTGCTGGGGAATCTTTATTTTTCCTTAACCCATGTGGCGCTTTGAAGGCCGCTCAATAGCCAGATGGCCAGTCTGGGTCCGGCACGGGTGACTGGGTATGAAAAAATGGGGTGTGGCATTACTGTTCACCTGGTTAACTGACTTGAGTGTTGCATAATATGACAGGGAAACTGAGAATCCTCCAAACCATTCATTGATTAACGCTTTAAGACAATGTACACCCATTCACAAGTTTCTCACATGCTAGAATAAGGAGGAATAAAAGATAAATGAGGTCCCACTACCAGTGGTAGTTGGTTGACACCCCGCAGTTCCCAGTTGAAATGTACTAAGGCAATGATGTAGTCCTGAGTGGAATTAGTAGTTCTTTCACAGCGATGCAGTCAGCTAGTGCGCCACGCTTTATGGGTTAAATCCTTTACTTTAATCTCAGAATAGAATTCTTTTGGAAACCCAAAGGAAAGAAAATTAATAAAAGCTTACAACGTGAGTGGTGTTATAAGTCAGACACCCTAAAAGATTGATTTTCTATCACAGAGTGCAATGCAGATGATCTGTTCCCTGATAATTCATAAGTTCAGATTTTATTAGATTTTATGTGTAACTATTTTGCTCTCAACTTTTAACAGTGACACTCAAATACGCATTGAGCCTGATGAAATGAGCTTCCATGATGCAGAGGAACCCGAAAACGTTGAGGATGAGGAAAATCAAGATTTGATAAGACGTAATGTGAATAATAAAGAGAATATGGTGGGTAGAGGGCGTAACCGTCTACATGGGACCGAGGGAGTGCAAGATGACCTGGATGATTGTGAGGAAATGGAGAGGAGGAGGGCAAGCCAGGGCTCAGAGCTGGACTCTGTTGTCATGGAAGATCCTCCTTCTTCCCACCGGGGCAACCACGAGGGCTCAATGCAGCAACAGCTGCTCACCAATGTCTCAGGCAGCCCTAATAAGAAGAAGCATGGCATCTACGTTTATAGAGAGTAAGCTATATTTATAAAGCTTGCTCCAAATATCTCTCTCTCTTTTATGTTGCCCTCAACCAAGGACATATAAAGAATTGACTCAAAATACTTTGTTCCCTTTAAACCAAAACATAGTTCAAGGACAGAATGAAAATGTTTAGTAAATTTTACAATTAATGTACCAGTTCTTTTTTTTTAAATATTGTATAAGCATATAATGCAGCTTCGATTCCTCATTTTTTTCATTCGATATTCCCCTGAAAGAGTGAATCAGATTATTAGGCCCCTACTTATTTGTTCCTTGTCATATGAACAGCCTTCCCCAGGAAGACAGCGACTTTGAGCGGGAGCATACGCCACCCACCCCACCCCCCAGGCGGCTCAGCAGAAAGCGTGCGTCCTTCAAGCTGGCCTGCATCGGCAAGCAGAGCAGCGACGAAAACCCCTTGATGTTGAGACGTCCAGGGCAACCATTGCGTGTGGCAGATGCTGGTCACCATAACAACCAAGGGCTGGTCCCACCCCCTCAGCTTGTTCACCGGCCAAACAGTTATCCTTCAGATGGAGAGGTCACAAAGATGGCGCGAGTAGAACAGCAGGAGTCAGCCCAAGCACCAAACTCCAGAACTAACCTCTCTCCCGGTCAGTACTTTTTAAGATTATATGTCGATCCCAAAACAGCATGATTCAAACATAAAATCTGGTAAAGAAATCTTTTCAGTTCTTAGGCTTTAGACTGCTGGTTTTAGTCAAATCTATCTATGCTCTTATGTAGTTTGGCATTGATGTGATATTTGTTCAATCATAAAATGATGTTAAGATCTTATGAATATCTGTTTCACTAAAATTCTTTTTCTATCTAAGAAGTAAACTCTTATATAACCTTTCCATCAAAATTATCGTAAAATATCTCTTGAAATTGGCCTGTTGTAAGAGGAAAATCTTACAGTGTAGTTATGATTTTTAAGGGCAGCTGATTTGCATTTAAATTTGATATCAGTTAAAATACTAGCTTGTAAAATTACATATATTATATAAATACATATAATTTAATAATGTATGTTAGCTATTATGACATTTATTGAATAAAGTTTCTCTATTTGATAGAGAATTATTTAG
Organism: Elysia chlorotica; assembly: GCA_003991915.1. Classification (NCBI taxonomy): domain Eukaryota; kingdom Metazoa; phylum Mollusca; class Gastropoda; family Plakobranchidae; genus Elysia; species Elysia chlorotica. The sequence goes on along the minus strand of RQTK01000237.1, from coordinate 67,871 downwards.
GTCCAATGAAAGATAAGGTTAAACACTTTTGAAAAAACTGTAAAGAAAAGGTAAAAACTATATAATTGGAAATGAAAATGAATGGTGTTCACTCAAAAACTGTTTAAAAAAGCAGACAAAGAAGAGTAATACAAAGTTTTCAATTGCTTTTCGTTTGTCATATTTTGACTATGAATTTGTCTATCTGTTAAGCTGTTATTTTGTTTTGTTTTTTGTTCTTTTAATTAATTTATTGCATCATTATATCTTATAACAACAATCTTTACCTGTTTCTTCGTATGTCTCTTTTATTGCCATGTAGAGCAAACATATTGTATTTAATTTAAAATTGATTTCTCTTCCTTATGACACTGCTGTGGAACTGTTTAAAAATGCTTGACTCTTTTTGCTATCCATGTAGTGTCCTATAGATTGAGGGTGGTTTTTAACCCTGAAAAATATGTTCCCTCCAATTCTTGATTTTTTCTTAGTCATATTGAATTGCATGATATTTTTTTACTTTAATAAGGCTCAATTTTTTTTCTTGAAATGTCATAAACTAATAAAATAGGAAAGTTTATTGGTAGTAGTAGTATTGTATGGCTACACCTCCACATTTAGCCTGTCAATCCAAGGTGTTAGTCTATATCCAGTAGCCTGAACTGTGTCATATCCCCCATCAAGTTTTGTGAAAGGGCAGTGAAGGATTACTCAGTCAATGGTCTCAGTACTTCCATTACATCAAGCGCACGTGGGTGGTTTTCTTATTAAGTGAAGACTTTTGAATTCGTTGCTGTCTGGAAAATGTAGATGTTTGACCGTCTCATAACGTATATTAATGAACGTATCTGATTATATAGTTCAAAGGCATCCTGTCATTAAGGAAAAATGAAACCAATCTTCCAATTAATCTTATGTCCCAAAGAATTCCTAAATAGATAGGCTGGAAAAGGAGGTGGTTGATAAAAGAGCGGCAACACATAAAGATTTGAACCTGGGACATCCTGCTCCTCTGTCCCAAGCACTATCGACTGAGCTTTATTTACACCTCTTCTGAATCAAAGCTAAAAATGTTTCATGAGATATACAGCCAATGAATTTCTAAAAAAAAATATCACACTAGATGTTTCGACACCGTCTGGGGAGTATTTTGCTCCTTCCTCGCCTTTTCCTTTTCTTAGAGATTCAGGCTATGATCAGTGGTATAACCGTCATAATGTGACTGAGAAAATCTGCCAAACTATTCTTTGATTTCATCGGTTGATATTTTTAAGAGCTGAGATAGCCATTCACGAGTTTATCATGTAATAGAAAAGGAGAATAAGCGGTGAATAATAAAGGCCCACTACAAGTAGCAGTACTCGGCACCCCACGGTACTCAGTCCAAAGGTGCTAAGCCAAATAGGTAGAGCGAAATCTGTAGTTCTCTCACAGCGAAGTCAGTCAAGTAGCGCACTGATCTTTGTGGGTTAACACAGCCAAATGGCACGCAGATTTTTAGTGGGTTTATACATTAATGCATTAAGAAACCAACAAACCGAACTAAACCTCTGTTAGTTTTGTATCAACATTCCTAATTTTAGGGAGAAATTATTTTACTGCTTATACTAGCTGTCTTTGGTTAATAATAACGATTTTCTCTCATGGTTGATTCAAGTATGAAAATCATATTTCCTACTACTTGATGCATCTTTTTTGGCGTAAAGTTTTTATATTTTATATTTTAATCTTAAACAATGTTTTATATAGTTTATTTCAAAGAGGAATATAATGTCCTTCCAACTATTTACATCCATTGCATGTAAATATCTCTTTTTTTTTTTTGCTGTTTAACTACTCCAGAAGGAATACTTTAACCTGAGTTGTTTTAATTTTTTTTCCTTGACTTTTCCTTATGATCAACCAAAAATTGATTTTTAAATGCATTATTCTTTTACAAAAGAAGATGGTAATAACTTCCCTTCTTTGTGCTGCAATGTTTGGTTTGCACTAACTGATAACTACTAATTTTCCCAATTTTCCTGCCCTTATTTTATTTTTTTTTTCATTTTTTGTCCAATTTGCTCACTGGTCAGGTGGGCGACTTGTGAGTTTTTTGAGAAACCTGGGCCGCAGACGAGAAAGAGGTATATCCATTGCAGGGCAATCAATAATCTTGTGACTAGAGCTAGAAGCTTAACGCAACTTCACTGAAGCTACACAGCCTTGTTGTGTTTGTTTTGTTTTTTTTCATTTCTTAGATATACTTTTTTTTTTTTGGTCACTTCATTTTTTTAGTTTACAGTTGCTCAATCATTCAAGTGCTGCTTGTTTCTAATTATTCTTTTTTTGCTTCAGCTTTAGATTTTTTTTTATTTTTTAGCATGCATTTGCATTATGCACCTTGTGTCTTGAGAGTGTAGCGTTTTCTTTTTTTTTCTTTTTTTCAATTCCAATACAGTCATATTTTCCGTTTTTCTGTTTTTGTAAACAAAATTTGTGTCCTTACATCAATGATTTATTATTAAAGATTATTTCAGATCCATTTCTATTCTTAATCAAGGATATACTAAATTAGATTAATGCTCTTGAAATTGATTGAAACACAAAAGCTAATCCAAACTGTGTCGCTTTTAGAGCTTTGCTTCTTGGATATGTTGTCATTTTTTTTCTTGACTGACTGCTTTTTCAAAAATGGATAGGAAAAGCACTAAAGTTATCTAGCTCTGAATATTTTTTTGATTGAAGATATTATTAGTCTAAGCAGATTTGTCAATACTCTGTGCGGATGATCTGTTGTTTGGCCAATAGAATTGTACAGCATGAAAATTAATATTGCTGGATATTCATACAATAGATAAATAAAAACAAAATTGAGACACATATAAAACATTAAAAAAAATAGTAGTAAAGAAGCAGAAGTAGTAGTGGCAGCAGCAGTATCAGTTGTAATAACAGCAGCTGTAGTGATGATGTTTATGTAAGCTTATCAAAAATGACACAGAAAGGAAAAGAAAAACCACCAACAACAATTATTATAATAAGTTTATTGTTCTCTTTTTTAGTTGTTATTAAAATCATTATTATTA
>RQTK01000237.1:47002-64778 GCA_003991915.1 Elysia chlorotica | reverse complement strand
TTATTATTATTATTATTATTATTATTATTATTATTATTATTATTATTATTATTATTATTATTATTATTATTATTGTTATTGTTATTGTTATTGTTATTATTATTAATAATAAGAAAAAGATAAAGATATGCAAGCTAATCAAGGTGGATAATATGAGGAACAAAAAATCAAACTTTCTATACTGTGTACAATTTCTCTGTATTCTGTGGAAAAATACACCCGAAAAAATCTTAACCATGAAACTGAATGTGAAACTGTTTTATTCTAATAAATAATGTAATTGCATTATAATAATTGCCTTGGTTGGTAGGCCCCTACATGTATATGTACCTTGTCATTTTGTCAAGTAGTTGTGTGGTGATATAGTCATAGCCATAGAAAGTAACACAGATTTAGAATGCTTCTTTTAATTTTTTGTAATGTGGCCAGAGAGCTATTTAACATGACAACAATTTTTGTGATGCTAAAGAAAAAGATAACTTTTGAAGCCAGCAGTTTCATGATGTCAACATTTTGAAATGTTTGATTTTGTACTTCTGGATCAGTGATTCTCTTGAAGATTTCATTTTATTCTTTGTTGGCTTCCAATTTTTATATCATTTTCAACACTACTGGAGGCATCATTTTTTTTTCATTTTTTTATTGTTTGGAGATAATAAGTGAATATTGGTTTTATAAAAAAGATTTAAGCTAAATTTTCAGGTTGATGGGTCTCCTTTTTTATTTTTCCAGTGAAATCAGAGTGAAAATGTTGATAAGTAATTTGAATGTAAGTTTGGGGTGTGTTTTCAAGAAACAAAAATGTTAGAACTTTAATTGCATGACAGTTAAGTAGGCAATCTAGATTTTATGATTTATATATAATTTGTTTGTGTGCCATGCAATGTTTGTTTGTTTTTTATTACGGTATTGGTCATGGTCATTTTGTCAAACATATTCACAATATTTTATTTCATATATATTTTAAAATTTTAGAGAAAGCTTTCTTTCATATTTTTTTGCAAACTTGTCCAACTTCGCATGAAATATCTAAAGATAAGCATTGCCCTAACATTTTTTAATATTCTATGTTTCATTTGATCCTTTCATTTAAATTTTTTTATGATATACATACTGGATAAGCATATTTAAGATTTACACCTAGTAAGTGAAATATCAACTATAATTTTTTTTTACAACTAGTAACTTCTTTCCTAAGTTGAATCATTTCTGAAGTTTTGTTTACATTTTGTCATTTAACAAGTTTTTTTGTTCATTTACAGGTTTAATTTCTTTACTCAATTTCATGTTCTATTCCTATGCTCATTCCATGTTCTATTTCTTTGCTCGTTCACAAATTTTGTTTCTTTTTATCCTGACCAATCGCAGGCCCTGATGAGGCTCGAATGCAGCACAGACACAGTGACTCATCAGCCATCCCCGAGCTCTCGTCCCAGCTTCATCGATCCTTGGACCGAGGGCCACTGGTTATACCGTCTGATCTAATCAAGCATCAGCAGCAACAACAACAATATCTCCAGCAGGGCCACAACCTGCAGCCCGAGACGCCCAGCCAGCACAGGCGGAGCAGTGCAGAGACCTTGGTGGCGCAGGTGATGGTCAAAAGTCAAAAGTTAACTCTAGGGGAAAAGTTTTCAACCAACTTCTGGGGTACCCACTTAATGGATCAGTTGCCATTTCTAGCGTCATTATAGCAAGCATTTGATACTGTTAGTTATCACAAGTCGCTGGAAGCTAGAGATCTATTTCACAAGTGACAAAAAGACAGCTTGAAGAGTCAACGCGAATTGTGTAGTGTGTACTGTGTTCCCTTTGACCCGCTCACAACTTTCTCTCTGGTCAGTCCCTAGCAGTCTCTGTTTTTTGGAGTGGCAGTGTATCTGGGCCAGCACAGTTGGTAACTAGTACACAGCGTTACAACATTTTGAGTAATGAGAACAGTTGGAATAAAGAGATTCGAAAATCTGGGTCTCTCTCTCTATTTTCACTCTTTAATATACTTTGAACGAAAACCAAAATCTTGCTAATAACAAGAAGTTCGATATGATCTATACTACCGACATAAAATTAAATAAAAATTGTCTAAGAGCCTGAAAAGTAAAAAGGTTACTATTCTGGCACCTCAAGCATGCACACTTGTGTTAATTCACCAGTGCCTCACATCCCCCCTACCACCACCACCACCCACCAAGTTATTCTTTCCATAACTTTCCCTTTTGTCGATGACATCAGTGACAACCTTGGGCTCCCCCATGTCCACCTTGGTCTATTATCACGGTACACTAAGCAAAGGAACAGCCAAGCTCATCCCTGGTACCAACTACCATTCTTTAACTGCTATCAAGGTCTATGTAATTAAATGATACCATTAAGTTTTATCCCCTAGGCCTTGCATTGCCCTCTCACAGGTATTCGAATTCAAAAAGATAGTGGATGTAACTTACTATACTTGTGAATAATAACTAGCTGTGAAATAGAGTTAAGATCTACAATTAAGGTGTTGTATAGACATAAAGTCAGCCCCATTTCTCATGCCAGCACAATGCATCTTTCCTGAAGTAGAACATTTAAGACTTTTTTTTATTGCACAGCAATTGACCTTCTTTTAAAGAATATGATAACTGGACCTGAAAAGAATGGTTTTAATGATTTAATTTACTGTTGTTGTTTTTTTTAAGCACTTTGCACGTAATTAAAATGATTCTTCAAATGTTTGTTTTTATTAATATTTTTTGTGCCTCAGGTTTTACAAGATGAGGGCCTCAATCGCTATGTGGACCCTAGGTGTTTACAGAGAGAGATTGCAGAGGCTACTAATCTCACACCTGAGGAGATGAACTTAGCTGCGCGAGAGATCATCCGTCAATCACGAAACTTCGATTCCCCAGACTCGCCATCACCCACATCTCTCAACTCGCCGGGTAGCCCCTTGTCACCATCCTCTCCCACGAGGAGCAACGGAGGCAGTCGACTCAGCAACAGCCCGCACCTTCTCTCAGACCCTTCTCTTTCACCTCAACACCGGTTCAGCAGTGCTGACACTTTCCCGCCCTCTGGGGATATCACGGGCATCCGGCTAGAGTCTCCCTCCAGACACAGCCGCAGCGGCAGTGGTCGTGGTGGTGCCGCTGTCAGACAGAGGGGGGCTAGACAGCAGCACGAGATGTCGGAGCGAGCTCGGTTCTCAGACTCTTCGGACTCGTTGGACCCCAGTGACTTGGTAAACGTGACCTCCTTATAGCACTGGCTCCAGCAGGCGATGTCAGAACCAAACCTTCGGCTCGCTCTGCTTGCATGACTTCTTCCCCCTACATCCTAGATTCCTTTTTTCCCATTCCCCAAACCCAGGAAACTGCTCACTCAGAAGTTGCTTTGACTTGTAACTCATTTCAGCAGTGCTGACACTTTCCCGCCCTCTGGGGATATCACGGGCATCCGGCTAGAGTCTCCCTCCAGACACAGCCGCAGCGGCAGTGGTCGTGGTGGTGCCGCTGTCAGACAGAGGGGGGCTAGACAGCAGCACGAGATGTCGGAGCGAGCTCGGTTCTCAGACTCTTCGGACTCGTTGGACCCCAGTGACCTGGTAAACGTGACCTCCTTATAGCACTGGCTCCAGCAGGCGATGTCAGAATCAAACCTTCGGCTCGCTCTGCTTGCATGACTTCTTCCCCCTACATCCTAGATTCCTTTTTTCCCATTCCCCAAGCCCAAGAAACTGCTCACTCAGAAGTTGCTTTGACTTGTAACTCATTGCTGTATGCGAGCAACTTTTGCTAAACATTTGCCATTTGGAACCTTGAGTTCTAACCAAGCTTGAACTTTGTATGCAAGAGTTCTTGTGAATTTTGGTACATTACCAGTGCATGGTTTGCATCACTACAGCAACATGGCTCTCAAGGCTGTGATCTGCCAATAACAAGGAAAACAATTGGCTTCAAATTATTTGTTGGTAATGCACAAAGTTTGATTGATTGTTTTTGTAAATAATGTTTTCAGTTATCTGTTAGGAGGATATTATTGCATTAGCTCCAATATATACTCTTAAGACTGACGCTGAATGCGTCATTTTACTCTCTCAATATTTATCTTTCTATCTCCAGGAATACTGCAGTATAAATTTGCAGAATTCCAACACAATGAACGTTTTCTCTGTAATTACTTCAATACATTTCACAATCTTTTTTTTTTTTAACTTGGTTTGAAAGCTAAAATAATCATAAAAGATTAAGATTTCAATCCTTTAGGCAAAAGAAAATATTGAAAATATGAAATGATTTTAGTCACACTAAAACATTTTTTTTCAATTTCCTAGAATGTGTCTCTAGATTTGTCTTTTTGTATGTCTGTCTGTCTGTCAGTCTGTCTGTCTGTCAGTCTGTCTGTCTGTCTGTCTGTCTGTCTGTCTGTCTGTCTGTCTCCTTCTCTCTGTCTCTCTCTCTCTCTCTCTCTCTTTCATTCCTCTGTCTGCCTGCCTGTCTCTGTCTGTTGTCTCTCCTCTCTCTTCCTCTCTCTCAATAATTTCATTTATAAAGAACGCATCATGCCATGAGTGTGTTCTTTAGTTGCATATTTAATCAAGATTATTTTGCTCCATGTTGTGGTTGAAAAGGCTGTGGTTTAATTGCCTTACCCAAAGACTTGTGAGAGAATGCATTACCCAAAGCTTGTGTAGCCATATTTACTTAAAATCATCCATCTGATTGATCATCATCTTACAGCAAAAAATAGGACCTCAATACTTTTCCAAAAGATAGAGGTAGTTAACTGTGTATAGTGGATATTTTGAGATATGGCATCTTCGGCAGTGTCAGTGTTTTCATAGCATGAGTTCCAGGCTATGTGCTATGGATCAACATTTAATTTAGTATTTTTCAAAGGCTATCACAATGTAGGGCCCAGAAAAATACTTTTATGTTTCCCCTGAAAGCAGAGGTGTGTAGGTGTTTGTGTGTTAACAAATAGTTTTATGTGATCAATTATTCAAACATATGTAAACAGAATGATTTGCTTATTGCTAGCACAAAATCAATGAAGCATAAAATACCTTTTAACACCTGTTTCACTTCAATAAGCTGCTTATTGTGTTGGTGCATCTGTACACATTGTTTTAATGTACATAGCTGCAATCTGTAAATATACAAAGGCTATTGGTTGAATTAAGTTGTGCTATTACTGACTGTTTTGATATGACCTACTTTTTCTAAGATACCAAAGGATTCTTAATTGCATTATGAGTGTAACAGTGCATTTTGTAACACTATTTCTCCTATGATACCATTAACTTTACTCTCTCTCTCTCTCTGTTATTTCTTATATCCTAACCCTTCTCTAAATTTTGTTCCCAACATGTTTCCCTGTTGTGGACAGCACTGTAACATCATCTCTCCACCACCACACGATGCTCACAGGCCATTTTTGAAATACCCTTTTTTATCCTCTCCTTTTTAAAGCTTGCAAAATAACAATGCTTGACTCTTTGCTACATGAAATACTAATACTCTTTAAGCTTGCACCTGCAAGGGCCATTCATACTGTGACTTTTTTTTTTTAATGATTTTTTATTTCTACCTGTTGTCAGTGTTATAGAAAATCCTTTCTAATGATAAGTTTTTAACTTTTGACAGCTGTTCAAAATGAACTCTGCTTTCTTGCTTTATACTTGTATATGTTTAATACTGAACTTTTCCTATTCATAAAGCTGCATTCATTTATGTTTTAAATGAAGATGCAGGCATTAGGAATGGCTTCGAACTTCGAACTGCCTTAAACTAACTGAAAGTTTATGTGAGATTTTTACACTTATCTGCACTTCTTTTGACAATGGACGCATTACTTTGTACCAGCATTCCAGCTCACACTAAAAACATAAAGCATTATAAATATCAGTTACTCTTTCTTGTGTGACATGATTGTGGCACATCATCTAACACTATTTTTCATTATTTTATCTTGAATGAGAGAGGACAATTGATATTTCGAATATACCACCTTATCTGGGGAAGCATAGATGGAGTTTAAAAAAAGACAGATAAAAAAATCATGATACTTTTATTTGTATATCGCTCAGAAAGGACATGAATTTGAATAATAATGCTCACAAATCAAATTGTATTTACTCAAAGTTTTTATATATTTTGTTAAACATGTTAAGCATTCGTGTATGAGCATAAATTTATATAAAATTTTCAGAAACCATTGCCTGCAGCTTAAAATAGAACATTTAAATTAAGCTAGGTTTTTACCAGGTTTAGTTGCGTGTATGTAATGTTTCTGAGTTTTTTTTTTTCCAGAAAGGAATGGATGAAGTTTTTACTATGGCATTCTGTGATGCCCTTTTTCAAAGCATAGAAAAACACTGGCTATATGAACATCGAATCACTTTTTTAGTGAAATAAACAAAGAACTTTTTTTTTTAACTTTTGGCTTCAATGAGGCATATTGAAATCATTTTTTTCTTGTATTTAACGATAAAATTTCATATAATAGATCCATAAGTAGATAAAGTGTATATCTTTCCTGGGCATTTACACAAAAGTAATATGGATATATTGAACAATGGTTTAAAATTTCTCAACAACCTTTGTGCTGTTGCAAATGGGTATCCAAATTTTACAGTAGAAGAATAGTTAAGAAAATAAAGTCTGCAAATTATAGGCAATCATGAATGCTAATTTTAATGGTATATAGATCCAAACACTTCATACACTATTTATTTTGTGTCATGTCTTAAGCCTATCAGTGGCTGAGGATAAGTTCAAAGGTGGTGCATCACCAACAGGCTTGTGATTTTGAGATTTGTACTCTTCAAACTTCATGCAGTGATATCATACCAAATCTTTCATTGTAAATGTAATTAGATGATTGTGAACATTTCAATGTTTATGACCTCAGATGTGATAGTGTTAAAGATGAATGTCATGGTAAGCTACAGGGATGCGACAGTGAGGGTATAAGATGTGATATGAGGGTATCAGATGTGACATGAGGATATTAGATGTGATGTGACAGTATCAGATGCGACATCAAGGGTATCAATGTTGATAATGATTTGTTTCCATGACGCATACGTGCCTCTACCACAGCCTTGGTCGCCTCTACCAGCTGGTCTGGAACAGGCAACAACGGCACTTATGTGGGTCTCTTCAATGGCACCTCAACCATTCTTCATCCTTCTTCTTTTATTCCCTATCTTCCTCCATCATGCAGCCCTCAGCATTTCCAAGTATTTAACAAACCTTTTTCACTTGTGCACATCCTCTAACACTTTACTCTCAGATTCAGCTTGTGTATGTTTTTTTCCCCAAATGTAGTGTATCTCTAAACCGGACTGATACATGATATAATTTACTCCCTGACATTCTTTTAAAAACATATCTCTGTCACTTAAGACTCATCTATTTTTTGTCTGTCATTCAAAAACAGTTTATTACAATATTTGGATTCAAAGCTTAGGCTTTCTTTGGTTTCAATAATGCAGTTATTCCTGTGTTCACACTTGACCAATGGACTTTGTAAAAAAGGATTTATGGTGATGTTTTCCACTTGATTATTTAGATTTGGCCATTCATTTCACAAACTTTCTCAGTATCAAAGGTGCTAGCAAAATGAGTGAATGAAGTTGAAAATTGATGAGTAAAAAATCAACTCTAGAAATTTTCCACCCTGCTTTTAATGGTTGTTTTCTGTTTGCTAGACTCTTAATTGTAGATAATGTGAGATACAATAATGATTTTGAACTTTCCCTGATCAACTTTTTTACACAAGAGGGATCATTTTGGACCAAGACTTTGTCTAAAAACACTTCTGAACATATTTTATTTTATTGGTGTATAAAAGGTTTAGGGCAATTCATTATCAGAAAACCCAAAAATTAAGGTGGAGGAAAAACTGCATTTTGCTGCATTTATTCGCAAAAAAACAATGCATGTGTAGACATGATAATATTTTATCTTACTAATTCATACATCAAGCATGTGTACCAAATACCTTCTTCAAGCCTATACTGTCTAATGCCTTTAAGGCCATTCAAATAGATCATGTGTTTTTTAAAGTACCTTATTTTGTATAGTTAGAAACAGATGCATGTTGTTTACACACAAAAAAGAGAAGATATTCAATATTCTTATTTACTGAATAAATTTTAATTACTTTTTTTTTATAAAACTACAATAAGTTTTTATGGCAGAACATAAAAATAGTCAAGATATGGCGCTTCAATGAAGAGCAAATCTTTTTAAAGCAACGGTTTATTAATTTATTTATTTAGATTTGGAATGAACCTTTTGTTTTACCAAGATACTCAAAGGACAATTTCAACAGATTTTTCAGAGGCATGCTCTTGTAGGCTTCTAAAAATAACATTAACAGGCAAAGTCAACAAGACATGGCCTTTTATTTTTGGAAGCCTTAATTCTCTTTAACAAACGTAACAAAAGAATGAATGCAAAGTGATGCATTTTGTGATAGTTTTTTTTTGCTTGTGATATCTGCCATGTGTTTAGATAAAGGCTTAGACAAATCATTCTTTTAAAATGTTTTATTTTTTTACCATAGCTGCCTATAAAGGAAAATATAGGAACTTTGTTACCACCTGATCATCTCTGATTGTTTATTTGTTAGTCCCTGGTAAGTGGACAAAACCATTACGTTTTATAAAATGTTAGGTGTATGAATGTAATGGTAAGCTGATGACACAATTCATTCAGACTACGTAAAATAAATATCTTAGTTAGTTTGAAAGTTTGTTTAGTTCTCTAAAAAAGAAGAAAAAAATCTGGTCGAAATATCCAAGATGAATAGTATCAACTAGTGCTATTCCTGCTGTTTTTTCAGTTAGCTTTATGACTAGGTGTTTCAAAAAGTGATTTGATAAATTTTTTTTTCAATGTTATCAACTCTCTTTTCAAGGTATGACCCATTGGACGTCCTTAGAGTGATATTTCCCTGACTGTGGTGGCCCCAAGCAATATGCTGTACTCAGATGTAGAACAAAATGGATTGATAAATGTGCCTGCAGTTATCAGATTTGAAACTGCAGATACCATTGAATGATAATTTATTATAATAATTTTATTAGTGTTGATTGAAGAACCTCCAACTCCTACAGTTATACTCCCGAAACTTGTACAATTGAATAAATTCTTTAACTTGGAAACTTTGTTCACTATACTTTTTTCATCCCTAGCAGCCTTTGGAGTCAATTTTATGGTTTATAGCTTGGCTGCTGTGACAATTAGTTTTATTAGTAAAAAATTATCCATAGGTACTAAGCTGTCAGAAAAATTTCCCATTGCTTGTTTCTAAGATTCTCTCTTCTATGTTCGGATTTTCTGATCATATAAACTTTTTTCGTCCACTGTACTACAATAACGAAATTTTTTGGCTCTAAAAATTTAAAATAATCTTTAGAGGAGTAGCCCTTTGCATCAGCTATTAATGAACGTCTCTGTCATAAAATTTTCCATACATAAATAAGATGTGATTTATTTATTTTTGTTGTGATTTTTTTTACTTGAAAAGTCACACCATTAATGTTTTATTTTATAATTAAATTCTCTGAGGGAAGTTTCTTGTATCAAGGCTTCCTTTTTGAAGAAAATCTATGATAATTGTATTGTGATGAAATGGTAGGAAAAGCTAATTTACCTATAGTTGGCATTTTAACAATTTTTTTAATAGTTAAAACTTTAATAAACTCTAATTTTAAATCATTAACTCAGTTTTAGAGCATTCAGCGTTGAAATGTGTTATTTCTCCACAATTTATGATTCCTGATTTTTTTTTTATTTGATAAGAAAGATTTTTCCTTACTTGAATCATTTTTTGCTTACTTCTCCTCTTTGATTCATCAAAATTTGTGTTAGCTTTGGCATCAAAACGTTTTATGACACTAATACAAAGGTATGAAAAAGTTTGGGAAATTTTAAAATATTATTCACTAAACATTGGGGATTATTTTTAGATGAGCTCCTTTCAATTCATTGAAATCCTGCAGTCCTTAGTAGGACCTAGGCCCACATTTTAATCTTATTTATTAACATTGTATTAGACTTATGTGGCCTTGTGCTTACTCCATGTAAATGAATCAATGTTTAAAGATATATAACGAAAATGCGTTGTATTTTGTTTGCATTGTTTTCTATTTATTTTTTCATACACACATTTTACCCTTCCATCTTTCCTTGTAAGTGAGATTTTTCAATCTCTACTTAGAAAATCCAGCATCTTAGCATGTAAATTTTACATGAGAAACAGAATTCTTTTGTGAGTGATTCAGAATGTGTACCTCCTTATTATTTTTTTTTAACTTGTTTTTCACAACTATTTATATGCAGAGATTGGATATTGATGAGAGTCTGATTTGTCTGTGGCTAATTATGATTTTCTCTTAATTTTAGTTGTATTAAAATATGGGGCTTATATATGTGCCTTTTTAAAAAATAGAAAGAACACCAGATATTTGTTCTGGCTGACCATACATTAGATTCAATAACAAGATTTCCATGTGATAGTCTGTGTGTTTTGTTTTGTTGTTTTTATTTCCTATTATATAACTAGAAACATTAACTTTTTTCTCTTTAAAAAAAAATATTTTAAATATCTCAATCCGTGCAGACCAAAGTAGACTACTTTGTGAATCTTTTGTCTTATTATATAATGGGGCTGAAGCAGACAGTAAGCTCTAAAGAAAACGTTCTGACAAAATAAGTTCCCTCTAGAATTCCGATGTGACTGTTTGTCATACTTATCAGGTGTTTTTGTTTCCTAGGAAAGACTTAACAAATTATTTTTATGTTCTTCATGAAATTATTGAGGATAATTCACACCCTTATTTTTTTTTTCTGCCTATGTTATAATATAGAGTTTGCTTGTGCTGAAAGGAAATATTCTCTCCTTTTGCTCTTCGTATATTGAGATTTTGTGAAAAACGACTGCCTGTATTATGCTTAGCAAGGTTTTGGAATTAGCTTGAGAACAATAATCGAGTGTTGTTCTGGTTGTTTTGTTTTGTTTTTGTTTTGATTTTTTTTATCAGGTCTGTAAAGTTACACAAAAGGACTTGTATGTAAGTTTCTTTGTGATGTACCCATAAAAACAGAATCTGTTACCAATCAACTTTTTTTTATATCCTATATGGAGTCCACTTCACTAACTGTCTTATGTGATTACAACCCATTGTGATGGATTTTTCTCCCCTTCTGGTTTGCCATAATAAAAGTTTTAGGCTGACTGAGTAGTTTTGTGACTGAAGCCTTCAGTATCAACCATGCGATTTCTTTTGAAAACCCACATGTTTTTGTCATGTCCTTACTCATAACTTCAATTTTTTTTTAATGCCATTTCAGTACATTGAATTATTTACTTTTGTGATCCAGGACCCCAAATTGTGTAATGATCCACTCCACTGTTTACATCCTGTAGATTATTAAATTATCTCCCCTTCTCCTCATGAGCTGCGGATCTGTAAACTCAGTTGTTTCCCTTCCTTTGTCCTACTTTCTCTCCCCTGGCCTGTTATAGTCTTAAGCCTCCAGGATTCAACCACTGCCTAGAATTCTCATACTTAGTCATACTCTTCCTCTAGCACATTTTGTAAGCTCTCTTGCATTCTTTCCCCTACCACAAACAAAGCCATTTTTTCTCTTGTCTTCGATGATTTTGGATTTGTTGACGTGCAATAAATGTTTTAATAATATTAAGAATAATAAGAAAATAATAAATAAAATTATGCCCTTAATAAATGAAAATGGCTTTTCTTATGTTCATTGCATTGTTCTCTTGTTGATCTCTTCTCCCATTAGTTATGTGTCTCAAGTTTGTCTCATAAATTTTCCGCTTGATTTGTTGTCGTTTTTCTGTTTGCTTGTGTTTGTTTATTTCATTCTGTTTTTGGTGTGTGTGTGTTGTTGTTTTTTTTTTTCAATTATAAGTTTAAGGGTAAAAAAGCTTGCTATTATTCACATTGTACACACGTGATATAAAAGAGGATTGAAATAATAACTGTAGGTGAAAAATGCAGAATCCTGGAGAAAACAATTAATAGTCGATCAGATAATACACTTATACTGGTCATAAAAATATTAATAAATAATAATAAATTTGTTCCGCTGCATTCATTGTACAAGGATTCTTTAATCTGTAGCATATTTTTCTCTATCTCAGACAATTCACAAATACGCATTAATGAGATTCGCTTGCATTCAAAGGAACATAAAAAGTAATAAATCAAAGGTGCCACACATAGTCCAGGAGTAAAGAAATACTGAGGGAATATGAAATAATCGAAAAAGCTTCACAAATACTTGCAGCTTGGATATTGAAGGCGGTGGGGATAACATAATGGCTGTTAGCGAATACATAAATCAAACAAAGCACATGCATTTCATGCTTATTGTGGCGGCTTGACAAAAACAAAGACAACTTTATTAGTGGAACAATTCGAGAGGTCCCCAACTTCAGTGACATTATAGCTGCTGAGTTATTAGTCAGAGCCACTGAACAAAGCTTTAGCACAAGAACGTCCAATAAAATGATAAAAAAATCATAAGTGAAATGCGAGAAGTTCAAAGTAATCCACTATGGCCTGGTCTTTAGATTTTGTGTGTGTGTGGGGGGGAGGGGGGAGGTGGTGCGAAAAACAGCAAAACCCGCATATATTTAAGACACGTTGTGGAAATGGATGGCAAAAGATGTGTGGGCATAAAGAATCAGGGAATGCCAACTAGTGGTATGAAAATAACGACATAGAGTAAAACAATCAGCACGATGGTTGGAAAACTGGGACGAGTTTGGTTTGGTGTGGTTTGGTGGTTGCTTAACATCCACTGTCAGCACCTAGGGTAGAATGCACAAACCAGACGTAGCTTACGTCTCGTCGTAGCAATATACGAATAAGAAGGCTTACGGTAAGCTACGTCATGATTGTGCATTCTAACCCTAGGCTATAGCTTCAGACGGGTCCCAAGACTAACGTATGACAATTTACGTGCTTCAGCACAGAAATAGAACGAGGATACCAAGTCTTCTGTCACATCCGTCTACATTATACTGACACCACCATAAGCAGTAGCAAACAAGACAGCCAATCGATGATCGAATTGGGTACCTCCCGAATATAAGTCGCGCGTTCTACCGTTGAGCCACCTCGTACTCTCTCTCTCTCTCTCTCTCTCTCTCTCTCTCTCTCTCTCTCTCTCTCTCTCTCTCTCTCTCTCTCCTCTCTCTCTCTCTCTCTCTCTCTCTCTCTCTCTCTCTCTCTCTCTCTCTCTCTCTCTCTCTATTTCTCTTCTCTCTATCTATCTATCTCTCTATATATCTATCTATCTATCTATCTCTCTATCTATCCATCTATCTATCTATCTATCTATCTATCTATCTATCTATCTATCTATCTATCTATCTATCTATCTATCTATCTATCTATCTATCTATCTATCTATCTATCTATCTATCTCCTCTATCTCACTCTCTCTCCATCTCTCTCACTCTCTTTTTTTCCTCTTTCATCTCCATGGTACGAGTAATTAAGAAATCGTGTGTGGCAGAGACGCACCCCTTTGTCGTTAGATCTACAGAAAATGTAATATTCTTAGATAAGGAGAGTAGACGCCACTGGAAACGAGCTTCCATGGGTTTAAATCAAATTTGAATAGGATTATGGCGAAAATAGAACGACCTTTGATCGCTGGTTTTTACGCTTAGTGGCCGTCAAGTTTATTTAAATAACTAACCTGGTTGGACTTTGAAAAATGGGTGGCAAGGAAAGAAAGCGAAAGTTTGATGAGTCCATCTACATGGTTCTTTTTTTTTTTCTCCCAAGTAATTACCTTTTTATTAAGCTAAGCTAATACTAGCGCACGTTTAAGTGCAAGAAAATAGATAACTATATTATTAAAACGATAGAAAGGAAAATGTGGACATAATGAGACTTCACGTAAAGTTAAGTTGAAAATCACTTTAAAACGTTTTGACAATTTGAGCACACGCAAAGGTTTTGAGTAGATTACAACTCTTGGAATATTTTTGCAAGTTAAAAAAAAAAAAAAACCTTAACGGCAATCGCTCGCTCATGATTTAGAAACATCTACAAAGAGAAACTACAATAGATTTGGTTTTAGTTGGTTCCTTAACGTCCACAGTAGGCTAACTAAGCTATATTGCAGACGGGTTGCAAGACTAATGTCTGACAATTCTACGTGTTTCCGCACAGACAAATTAGCGTGGGCACGCCGTCTCAGCCGATCTTTCTACGCTGACACCAACCCATCCAGTAGCGGACTAGGCGGTCCACCCGGGGATCGAACCAGAGACCTCCCGTATATATCTCGAGCGCTCTGCCGTCATCCAACCATAGTAGAATCTGCAACAAAAATAAATTGTTGCAAAAAGAGGTTGGGTTAGAATACGGTGGATTGTAGGATAATATAAGGAGAAACTGGAACAGGAGGCAAGAAATCATGAAGCAATTATAAAAACTTAACAGAAAGTCAAGTCACAAGCGCATTCAAATTAATAGATACTCGATGGGCGACAAGAAAATATAACTTTTGAGAAAAACATATTGGTAAGACGCGCGGTGGGTTTCAGAGGGTTATTTACAAGAAATAGAATAGGCACAAAATATCAGGACTGATATGGGATACATGTACTACAAAATTAAACACGATGATACACAAGTTTTGAAGACAAGACCCAAGATTGGTGGAATTTGGTTTGGTGGTTTCTAAAATGTTCAACGTGAACAATAAAATGGTATAGCGGACAAGTCGCAAGATTAGCGTATGACACGTTTAAGTGCTGTCAGAAAGAGACAGAACAGGGATACAAAGATTCTGTCTGAGCGGTCACATTATACAGTAGGAAACAAGACTGTCCGTTAGTAGATCGAACCAGCCACCTCATCCCCAAAACCTACTATGTTATAAAAAATGGAACCAAAGTAGACTTGATTTATGGCATACGTAAGTTTTGGAGTATGACAGATCCATATAGTATTGGCAACAGATTCCGAGAAGTTTGTAAACATCGAGTAAGATTAGAAGACGAATCGTAATTTTCTCCCCAAGGAAAAATTTTAATACGGAAATTCTGAATGTTTAGGCAAATAGTGTTATGTTTATGTACCGATGACAATCATGTATCGATCATTTCATAATAGCTGCATTGACTGTATTGTATAGTTCTATAAATTATTACTGCATAAAAATTAGTATCCTATAGACTTGATGTCCATTTTTAATATTATACTAACTAATAATTGAGTCTTCACCAAAGTTAGGAAGTTTTAGTGCGATGTCATTCTGACCCTACAAACTGCAACATCTAATGGGATCAAGGTCGGGTCTGGCTGACCAACGTTGGGCACTTCAAAAAAAAAACATTTAAAAAGTAACCACAAAATAACAATAAACGAAAAAAAAACAACATCTGCGGTTTATGTAAAGCTGGGCCGTAGTGAATGACATAACATAATTTTTTAAGCGCCCTAATGTTTTGTTTCGTTTGGTGGGTTGATTTCCTTTGTTTTATTCTTCTTTTTTTTTCACCTTTGTCACTACTGATGTCTATTTTTACCTTTACGCAAGTCAAACAGAGCTCGTAAATCAACAGTGTGTGGTATTGCCGAGTCACCGCCTGCCCATGTCCCATCATTTTCGCCCCAAAGGAAAACAGAGGAGCGCTTCGCCAAAAACTAACGGTCAACGTCAACAAGAAAAAACGGCTATGTTTAGTGAAATGACGAAGCGTTTTTTGTGGGGTTTTATTTTTTAAGCTTTGGCTTTTAAAGCGTTCAAACTGGCGTAAATTAACTTGGTGGTCTGTGTGTCGGTGGAAAGAGATGTACGTTAAAAAATAAGAGAAGGAGAGAGAGAGAGAGAGAGAGAGAGAGAGAGAGAGAGAGAGAGACAACATTGACAGAAAACCCTTAAAAGTTTAAAAAGTTATATTTCACTATTTTTCTTTATTTTTGTTCCTTTCATAGGTTATTTATTTATTTGGCTTGATCCTATTTCTTTCCGAAACACCTTCCTCTTATTCTCATTCTTGAAAATCGTCTGGCCTTTTTTGCTCGTTTTGTTTTTAATCTGTAGGACTTTTTAAAAACAAAATTTTTTTTATTAATTACTATTGAAGAGATCCTGTTTGTTTCTACATGTATCTCAATTCACCACATTCACAAACATGTCTAAACCAACGAGCACCCTATACAAAAGTTTGCTTTATCTTCAACCTTCGAATGGACTCTTTTTGCCCGGCTATGTACTACATGAACATATACTATGTGGTTAGGGAGGAGCTGAGAAGGGAAACATAGTTGCAGTTTTGAAAAGATGAAGACGTAGATAAATAAACAAGTTTGTGGTTTGCACTGGACGGGCCAAGGTGAATGCTGGAGACCTGTGTAAATCTATTAAATTGATTGTAAAGTTCAATGTACAGCTTGCCCAGCTATAGTACATACAATAATGTGTTTTTCTTTCTCTCTATCTATCTATCTATGTACATAGGCCCACCGAGAAAAGAAGAAAAAAAAAGCTTTTTTAAGTTACTTCATAAAATGAAATGCTGTTTAGAGGACCATTTGAATGTTGCTCACTGATTTTAGAAATCAAATGATATTTTGTCTACGGTGCTTCGGATTGGGTTGGGTTGGTTTAACGTCCAACAACAGCACTATATAGACTATATTGTGGACGGACCCCAAGACGACGTCTGACAATTTTATGTGCTGCCACACACGAGACAGGGGGGATACCATGTCATGCTCAGCCGGTCACATTATACTGACACCGACCCAACCAGTAGGGAACGCACAGCCAGGATTCGAACTCGGGACTTTTGCGTCGGAAGCCGATGTTCTACCCCTGGACCACCGCGCCCCCCGAAAGAGGTCAAGACAGTCTTTTAAAAGTGCAACTTTATACAAAAGGGGAGCTTTCTCCTGATACTAATACATCCCTCATTTATGACTCTCTCTCTTTATCCTGCCTTCTTGGATATCAGCTTGCTAGTTTATCTCCTCACCTCTTTTCGGCCTCAGCCTCCTCCAGTTTCTCTTATGGTGACGCTCTCACAAACTCGACTTACTTTAATTTTGCAATACTTGTGTTTTGAACGACACTTGATATTGTGGGATAACTGGTAAGACTAGGCCCTAGCCGCCCTAGTTCACAAATTGCTTCGATGCATTTTAAAGTCAAGGTGCGAGTTAAATATCAGTTGTATTAATTATATTAATAGGTTTGGTTGGTTGGGTTTTAAAACGTCCAACATCAGCAATTATAGGCTATATGTGGACGGGCCCCAAGACGACGTCTGACAATTTATGTGCTGAACACACGAGACAGGGGGGGATACCATGACTCCTGTCTCAGCCGCACATTATACTGACACCGACCCAACCAGTAGGAAGCAACAGCCAGGATTCGAACTCGGGACCTTTTGCGTCGGAAGCCGATGTTCTACCTCTGGACCACCGCGCCCCCCTTTCATGACTATCAAGAAGAATTTGTTTTTATGGATTGAAGTCGTTGGAAAAGTGAGACCTTGAGAATAATTATTTTGAAATGTGTGGTAGAAGTCTATGAAGTCTTTTTGTAATTTGTTTTACAGGCAGACACTACCGAGTATGTGCTGAGACTATGCGAACATACGTCTCTTAGCTATCTGAAAGATAAGCGAAAATGTAGGAATCTTCCTAAGCAAACAATTCTCAAAATGCCTTGGACGTTAAAACCAACCCAACCCAACCCTTGAACCCTTTCTTAGGTCGAAA
>RQTK01000237.1:24502-42002 GCA_003991915.1 Elysia chlorotica | reverse complement strand
AAGTTGCTTTACTGTCGATATGTCAAAAATGGTTTGCATTTCCGATTTTTGTTTCTGAGCTCTTTTTTAATCAGTCCTAATTCTGCATGGTTACCAGAAAGGAAAATTTTTCTTTTCTTGCCTTGGTGTCTTTTACGTCCTTGTTTTTCCTAGGTTTATTATTTGGATAACAGATTATCGACTTTTGCGCGCAAACATTTTCAACACAAAATTTTATGTATGCTGTTATATGATCATTTAGTTCAGTTAAAGATCCTCATGTATTTGTAAAGACAGTCCAATCCGTGCATGCAAAACACCCTCGTAGCTCCTCGAAGTTGTCATCTGTTCTTGTTGTAATGGTTCTCTTGACCTGTTTGTTTGTCTTCAGGACCGTTCTGTAACTTGGCAAGAGATGAACCATCGAGTGGACAGTCACCTAAGGGAGGCAAGGCTGTGCTTTAATAGCCTTAATGGAAATAGAACAAAACACGACATGTTTGTCAACACAAGGATGATTCTATTGTGTGTATTGTATCATTTGAAAAAAGAGATAGAGAGAGAAAGAAGGAGAGAGAGAGAGAGAGAGAGAGACAGAGACAGAGAGACAGAGAGACAGATACAGAGATAGACAGATAGAAAGGGGAATAGACAAAAGGCTTACAAAAGCAGCAGATGAGTTTCTTAGGAATCAATAATGAGTCATCCAATCTATAATGGTTGCGATACACTTTTATTAAAATCATGTCATTTGATACAAAGTTCAACTCATCCTCGGATTGACTCTATAGTGTGTTGATGTTTGAGTGTTATATAAATATTTTATACAAAGGCAGTTTAAGCCGAGTCGGTGTATAGTTTCTCCACAGAGGATTATAATTATATTGTGTTTATGAAATACTGTAGATGTACAACACTGTCATTGATTATAAAAAACATACCAGGTGTAGAAATGATTGGTCATTCGGCAATGACGCACCTGGAAATCTATCAAGGCTATCGCAAACTTTCAGGTTGTTTTGGGTTTGTTTATATTTGTTTTAGGTAAGAGGGTTAGGGGTTACATGTAATTTAAAAGAAACTCATCTGCTACTTTTGTAAGCCTTTTGTCTATTCGTCTTTCTATCTGTCGCTATATAAATACCATTTATTATTATTATTTATTATTTATCTCTGTCTCTGTCTGTCTATCTATCTCTATCTGTCTCTGTCTGTCTATCTATCTCTATCTATCTCTTTCTTTCTTTCTCTATCTCTATTTCTGCGTGTTTCCCTGTATGGATGTCTCTGCCTCTGTCTGTCTGTCTGTCTGTCTGTCTGTCTGTCTCTCTGTCTCTCTCTCTCTCTCTCTCTCTCTCTCTCTCTCTCTCTCACTCACTCACTCTCTCTCTTTCTTTTTTTTCTCTCTCACTCACTCTTTCCGCTCATCGTATGTACACCTATCTATTTACATAATTATCTGCTTATTCACTCATCCCCTGTGTATATTTTTGTTCTGAATTTTCTAAAAATGGGCATCAGAATGAAGTATGTGCCTAGTCACTCTCACCTGTAGGAAAAATGAAAGACCGTGTCAGACTCTAAGCTTGGGAGACGTTGAAATTATGCGTTCAAAGAGGTGAAACCGGTTTTCATGAGCTTGCGCCCTTGTTTGTGTGTGTGTGTGTGTGTTGTGTGTGTGTTGTTGTTGTTTAAAAATAAATGAAGACATATGGGGTTGCCAGGAATAAAATAATGTCAAGGCCATTGAATTTCTGGTTCAGGCCCAAATCAGGTTAAGTGAGCAAAGCCTGAGGTTTGTGGTTGTGGGGCACTGAAAGAATATTAAGTAGTTAGCAATATTGTGTGAACGAGAGAGATACACAGAGACAGGGGGAATAACAGAAAGAAGGAAAAATTAGCTATAGATAGCGAAAACGAAATTTACGAATGATATTGAAAAGGGGAAAAACACAGCGTGTCATAGCTTACTACTCTATTACTTTCTTATGCGTCTTGCCATTTCTCTCTCTCTCTCTCTTGCTCTCTCTCTCTCTCTCCATCTATCTATCTATCCATCTATCTATCTATCTCTCTCGCTTTTAATTCTCTCTCTCTCTCTCTCTCTCTCTCTCTCTATCTATCTATCTCTCTCTCTTTTCCCATTCTCAAACTCTCTCACCCTCCTTCAGTATAATCTCTCATCCCCCTCCATCTCTCTCTCTCTCTCTCTCTCTCTCTCTCTCTCTCCTCATCTTTCTCCTTACTTTACGTAACAGTAATGCTCCTGGGCCGCGTGGCGAATGTGGCGCGAGGAGAGGTAGGCCAGTGTGCTCTCTCTCTCTCTCTCTCTCTCTCTCTCTCTCTCTCATCATCTTTCTCCTTACTTTACGTAACAGTAATGCTCTTGGGCCGCGCGAATGTGGCGCAAAGAGGAGAGGTAGGCCAGTAAAAGTTGTTAATGAGTGGGGATGGGGGTGAAGGTGTATACCGGTACAGTACTGTAGCCCAATCATTCGATTTGAAAGCACATCTCAGACATCGTGTGGCGCTCAACGAGACTGTTAGCTCCACCCACCTGGACCTAGGCTCAGGCCCCACATGTGATCGCTCTTTGACTATTCTTTGATAAGGTTCGCGGCCACTCTCGTCATTACTATAGTATTAGTGGAAACAGGAGCAGCTGGGGAGACCTAAGTGCTTCACTGATACCGACTGAGTAACTCTTGCATCTACGCTTCTACGCTCCTTAACTTGCTCTTGTATTTTCTTGGAACTTCTAAAGGTAGGATGTTTTCAGATTACTTGCTTAGTGCCCCCTTTAATTGGCGTTTAATAAAATTGTTTTTCGAAAGAAAAAAGTGCTTATCTTGTTTTAGAAAAGCCCGGAAGATGTTTACGCTTATGGTGGAATATTGTATACTTTTATTGAGATAATATTATATTCGAAAGTTAAAACCGGATTAATTTTCGTAAAGAAAACCCCGAGTTCAATTTGGATCTATAACTCTGCGTTCAGTGTTTGCATAAAGTTAACAATAAAGACTAGTGTGGATAATTTCTATTAATTTTACTTTGTATTCGCACAATATTAATCATTATTACTGTTTACTTCAGAGAGATAGATAAGGCGCTAAAGGGTAGGCTACACTTGCACGATTCAGTTTGCAGCGAGACTCCAGGCATTTTTCTATTAATTTTACTTTCGCACAATATTAATCATATTATTGTTTACTTCAGAGCGATAGATAAGAGTGCATTTGCACGATTCAGTTTGGAGCGAAACTCCAGGCATTCGCAAAACGAAATCGCATGTCTCAAAATAGCGCCGATGCCTACATACAGAACAATTCTGTAGTGGATCGTCTTAACAACGATTATTTGAGTCTCTTAGGACAGACTCTTTTTGTTGGCGATTCGGAGAAGTGAAACCTAGAGATAAAACTTATCACAATCAATATGTTTTAATATAAAAAAAAAAATTATCTTCTCGCATAACACTAAGGCTTAAACAGTTCATTTATCGGGTGTAATTTTTCTTCAGGTAAGATTTATTGAATGGGGATGTATTTTCTTGCAGCAGCATCGAGACGTGTCCTCAATGGTTTGGGTCTAGTTTGTTGGTTTCTTAAGAACCAATGCCAGCAACAGGGCAATATAGCGGCCGGGTCTGCAGACTAACATCAGACAATAGTACGCATAGACAGGCGGGGTTACCAGGACTTTTGTTTCTACCATTCATATTACACTGATACACATGTACCGATCTCAAGCAGTAGGGATCAAGGCTATCCAACGTGGATCTAACTAGGGATTTCCCGATCCAAAGACGTGCGCTCCACTATTTAGCGACCTTGTCCCCAAAAGTTTTTAACCCATGTGGTTTTTGCGTCTTACTAATTCTACGTCCTATTTTATTAATACGTGTCCTGGAATCAATTAACTTTTCTCTAAAAAGAAAACAAAAAGATAATGACCAGCTTATTAAAATAAATGTCAGTTTGACAGCGATTCAAATGTAATCTTTGGTCACCGAAAGCGAAGCTCTTTGCTTGTCTCCCCTGATTTCAAATAAGATCCTACAGGGTGGCGCAACCCCAAAGCAGGATCTGCGGGATTTAGCTGGGAAAACCATGGCCTAAGTTGGGATCGAACCAAGAATCATCCGATCAAAAGCCGCTCGCTCTACCCTTGGACCCCCTCCATGCCATGTCGCTATCTAATCATGCTTATAGGGTGTCATGACAGCCTCCCTCGGATTTGTTTGATTTCGCTGACATGAGAAGATCATTTTATCGGCAAGTTTATAGCTGTTTCTACATTTGCTAACTCGTAAAAAGGTCTCTTCTCCAGATACTCTTAACCCACTTATCTGTCCCATCTTTATGTGGAAATTCTAATTTTCCGCCAGTCTTATTCCCATCGCTTTTTTTTCTTCTTATTTTTTTTTCGTTAACTTTTTCTATTTCTCAATCTGTCGTTCGATAGATATTATTTTTCTCCTTCTTTTACTACGCTTGCCATACACTATTTAATTTTGCAGTTTCTCTGAATATTAATTTATTCTCCTCTGTGATGTCCGCGTTTTGTGTTTTTCCTGTCTCTGATTCTACTTGCTCGTTATATCTCTTTATTCTTTGTATTCTGACATCTCTAAAAATCTGTCTATACTTTATTTTTACAGCTGTTTACATCTCTTTATGTACTATTTTGCTGAACCTTGACGCCCTGTCCACAACTATGTCTATTCTAATTTATCCCACAAAAAAAGTGCCCCACACTATAGGCCCTCAGGATGAGTTGCTAATCTGTATAATACTTGAATTTAAAATTGTCTGCTTCTTATCTCTACCCACTCATAGGGGCTTGGCGTTTTAAATTTAGCCGTAAAATTGTTGGTTTTAAATTTGTAATTTCTTAAACCCTTATCTGCTTTTTTTTTCAACCAATATTTATCACAGTATTTTCTTATTTCTTTCTGATATTTGATCCTTAAGAGAGCCAGCCGTTTACATAAATTTAATTTCTTAAGCAGTCCTGTCCATTACGTGTTATTTAATATTTTCAATTATTAAGTATACTCAGACTTGAATATCATGCGTCTGATCATTATTTTTGTTCTTACTTAAATTTGCTCATTTTCGTGTTTAAATTCTGACTCTCATTTGCTCTTAATCTTATTCATGTTTCTGTACTACATTCGCTTTAAATTTCTAGTCTTTTTCTGCTTGTATGCCTGTCTGTCACACTGTATGTCTCTTTGTCTGTCTCTCTCCGAATGTCTGTCTGTGTATTTGCCTCTGTATCTCTCTGAGTGAACCCCTTATTTAGCCATATCTCTAATTAGTACAGGATGAAAATTTACCGCTGTCACTGAAATGTCATAACATGTCAAACCTGTTTCAGTGTTTTTAGAAATTTTCGGAGGACAGGACAGACTCGTGTAGGCCTAATGTAATACCTCCAGAATGGTAGATCAGAGATTGATGTCACTGAGCTAATACTTAAAAGTTTTGGGTTCGAATCACAACAAGCATGCATGAGTTTGTCACTTATGGTTCATTTTTATTTCTAATGACTGATAAGCACTAGTTTAAATGGTCCTCCTCCTCATCTTTATCCAATTTAGAAATCAAAAGTACCGAGAATTATAGTTGAATGAAGTTACTAATTCTTTTATCATATTACTATAAGTAATATACATGTTTATCAATAGTCCTAGATCTCCGAGCATCCAGTGACAAGTTAGTGAAGGTGCCCACGTCTCAATAGTTGTTTTGGTGCGATTTAGACCTCCCAAATCAAGAGTACAACTACAATCAATTCAGCAAGGCTTAATAAAATTCAAGAATACTTTCTCCGCCATGAGCTCTTTTACGTATTGTAGTGTGGCCTACATGTTTAGTTATTGCGGAATCCAGTGTGATATAACACGGTGTTAGTTTCTCTTTTTCCATCGTAAGCACATAGGCTATCTCGTAGACGAGCCCCAAGAGTAACGGCTGATAATTTTGCCGCTTTCTTATGCAAAAACAGAGCGAGCATTGTGTCTCAGACGGTCTCAAATATGCATACGTACTTAACTCGGTCCAACCACTAGGGAACGATGCGCTTTGTGAGATTTGAACCCCGGGACTTCCTGGTAACAAGGCGCGCGCTCTGCCAACTATACTGTCTGGCCGACGCCAATTCATACTCGTGATTACTGGACGGAGTATCAAGCACTCGCGAGAGTCAGGGCAAGAGAGAGAGAGGGAGAGAGAGAGAGAGAGAGAGGGGGGGGAGGGAGAGACAGACAGACAGACAGACAAACAGGATAGGAGGTAGACAGAGACATAGAGAGGGAGAGAGAAAGAAAGAGAGAGGGGTAGACAGAATGGCAGACAGGCAGAGACAAAGAATGAGAGAGAGAGAGAGAGAGAGACGGAGAGAGAGATGGGGTAACCACACAGTGCACTTCCCAATGCGGAAATGCCTGTAACGCCGGTCCTCATGGTTACGTATTGCAAATTAAATTTTAATTCTTAAAAAGTTTAGTTTAATGAAACGTTGGTATATGATAAAACGAGAAAAGTATACGTTAACAGCAATATAGTAGATATTCTAAACAAAATGTATCGTGAATGTTGGATAGAATACCATCTTATGTTCCTTTCTTGCTAAAATAATTCTTTTTTTTTTTTTTAATGTAAAATGAATGTATAAAATTACTGCGCTAGAATGAACTAATTTGTCGTTCTTTTCCCACACACTTTCTCACTTATCTATCAATTTCTCTTTCCATATCTATGCCTCTCTCTTTCTTTCTCTTCCTTTCTCTTAAACTCTTCCCCCTTCTTTCTCTTTATTTGTCTTTATCTCTATCTCTTTGTCCCCCCCCCCCCCCCTCTCTCTCTCTCTCTCTCTCTCTCTCTCTCTCTCTCTCTCTCTCTCTCTCTCTCTCTCTCTCTCTCTCTCTCTCTCTCTCTCTCTCTATCTATCTATCTATCTATCTATCTATCTATCTATCTATCTATCTATCTATCTATCTATCTATCTATCTATCTATCATCTATATCTATCTCTCTCTCTCTCTCTCTCTCTCTCTTTCCTTTCTCTATACATATTTATACCGTTCTATCTATAGTAGGTGACAAACGATCGTGCTCGCTCGTCTGTTCAGGGAATTACCTCCATGACTCGTTAAAAATTAGTTGTTCGTGTAAGGAAGCTTGGAATTTCAATCAGGGTTTTCTCTCAGTTTTACTCTTGTTGTTGTTGTTGTTCTTGTTGTTGTGTTGTAATAGTTGTAGTAGAATTTGTTGTTGTTGTTGTTGTTGTTGTTGTTGTTGTGTTGTAATAGTTGTAGTAGAAATTGTCGTTGTTGTTGTTGTTGTTGTTGTTGTTGTGTTGTAATAGTTGTAGTAGAAATTGTTGTTGTTGTTGTTGTTGTTGTTGTTGTTGTAATAGATGATGTACTGTTTTTGTTGCTGTTGCCATTTATGTTGAAATAATTGAATGGGAAAAGAAGACAGTGGCATGATCTAACGTGATATCCCAATACAATCACGTAAAATAAGCTTCATTCGACAAAAACAATACACAATACAAATTACAATGCAATATATTGCTCCTCACGAAGCTGAAGAGTCTTAATCATGTACATCGTAATGTAAGTCGTTCTCAGAACATTGTGTTGAAATGCGGATTGCCATTAGTTGTATAACTAGCAATCTTAGTTCTATGTTTAATTTGTAGATACTCCTTTGAAGTGTTCATTTGTATACAGTAGAACGATAACGTCCAAGAAATGTTTACCATTATTATATTAACTCACTTTTTCAAGGAGAGAAAAAGAGGAACAAAACTATAGATATTTCCTGCGTATACTTTTATGAGTGATGTGTTGAGATTTGGCGCTCATATATCTAGCCATTATGATTTGTCCTTTGAAGTGTAGGCTAGTTGGTAAATAAAATACGAACTTATTTGAAATAAGTACTTGCTTATAAACAAGAGAATACAATATGTAAAACAGCCATAAATTGATAATACGTTCAGTGTCCGATTCTATTAAAACTATGAGGTAGAACTTATGAAGTGTAAATACTCATGGGGCTATGATTCTGTAGTTACACAGTGCTATTTTATGTTTTGCCATTGATAAAACACATGAGAAGACTGTAACATAATCTTTTTTCAACAATCGACTCCTTTGAAATCTGAACTTTAAAATAAAACCAACAGGTCTTTATTTCTGTTTATCTTCTCTTAAGGAAAACACATGAGAAGACTCTTTTTAATTATCGACTCCTTTGAAATCTGAACTTTAAAATGATCTTCTCGTAAGGCAGTTATAAAACGATAAAAGACGAAGAGTATGGTTATAGGAGAAGTTTCCTTTGAGAGTTATTATTCTCTTCAGCGTAAAAGAGTCCGGTGGAAACAATTTTACACCTTCTAATTGTTAACTTTGGGGGTATCCTCAAGGTGTAATTGTTTTGTTTTGATTTTTTTTCTTTTTTTTTTTTCTTCTTTATTTTTTTTATGTGGCGGAAGTTTGAATGTCATGGCCTGGTAAATAATTGCTCTTTTATGTTGGTTGCTATTTGTTTTTGTTTTTAACCCATATCGATAATCCTTCCTTTTAAAAAAAATTTTAATGGTTTCATTTTTTTTATGCTTGAACTGGCATGCGGTGTAGAAGAGTGGCGTCCCGTACTTAGATCTTTCTGTTTTAAACCTCAGTCTACCGTCGTGACTTCTAGACAGGCACTTCTCTTTGAATTGAAGCTGTAAGAATGTAAGTTTATTGCACTCAAAGTCGGAGCATTATACAATCGTTATGAGTGAAAACCAGTGACCGGCTGAGACAGGAGGCATGGTATCCCCGTCCTGTCTCGTGTGTGGCAACACATACAATTGTCAGACGTCCGTCTTGGGGCCCGTCCACAAAATAGTTATATAGTGCTGATGTTGGACGTTAAAACCAACTCAACTCAACTCAGAGAACATTAAAACTACCTGTTTTTTGTTTGGCCCTTGGTCTGGGTGGTTTTAGTAGCTTAAACAAGTGAGATATTGTTTACCTGTGCGCTATAGTACGAGTACTATGGAGGCATGTGCCGGTGTGAGTATGGTTCACGAAATCAGCTCTTTGGTGAGAACGGACTTGGAGTCTGTATCTAGTGCGTTTTAGAGAATACTAGAATTTTGATATGGCATAGAGTAAATAAATGTATGAATATGTGAGTTTGTGTCCATAATCTCCTCGAATGTTCTCGAATGAGGTAGAAGGTCTAAACATTTCTAGATCTATGTCTTGCGTATCTAAGAGTAGAGCGCGATATAGATGTTTTTGATGTTGTTTGTTGTTGTTTTTTGCTGTGTTTTTTTGTGTGTGGTGGATTTTATATGGAGAAAAATGTTTATACTTTGTGCTTAGCTTACGCTTTAAGCTCGTGTTGTATCATCTTACCGTAATGAACGCTGTTATGTTGCTGTTGTTTAAATGCATTATATATCTTGAAAGATTGAGGAGTATTGATTTAGAATTATAAAATTTTAGTTTTGTTCTTAACTCTCAGACAGGATGTTTATTAATAAAGTTAATTCACACGTTTCTCCAAAGGATTTCTAATCTTTCTTGGTTCGTTATTGTTGATAGTGTGTCCGAGTAATCCGAGGTAGACTGAGACAGGAGTCATGGTCTAGTGTGTGGTATCGCGTAAAATTTTCTGTGACCCAATGAGACAGGAGTCACGGTATCCCGCCCTGTCGCAGCACATATAATTGTCAGACGTCAGTTTTGGGGCCCGTCCACAATATAGCCTCTATAGTGCTGACATTAAACAAACTCAACTTACGTAAAATAGTCAAACGTTAGTCTTGGTACCCGCATGCTGTGTAGCTTAGCTACTGACGTTGGACATTAAGAACCGAAAAAGCAAGAACCGTTTGGTTATGTAATAGTTCGTTTATATAATGCTTTGCAATTAAGAGGTCACTACCCTAAGGTTAGTAAAGATTGTCTATACAAGCACCAGTACACAGGTAGTTGCCTCTCTCTCTCAAGTGTTAGTAATATAGCACGCTCCATGTATAAAAAAAAAACATATTCTTGATTGTGATTGGTCTTTTTGTGTTTTTATTGTTTGTTGTTGTTGTTGTTGTTTTTTGTTTTTTTTAAATGGCGTTGGTGCTGTTGTTGTTATTATCATTGTTGTTGTTTGATTGTGTATTTTTATTTTGAAGGTGTGTGTTTATCTTTGTTGTTATTTTTTTTTTCCCCTGTCGCAAGATGTTAGAATACAATTATAAGATTGAAAAATAACTTACTTCTATCAGATCGATTATGAGAGTTATATGAGAATAAATCATAGAGCTTTATTATGTTTCTTGCAAATAAGGATAAAAATGGAAATTAGAAAGAGATAGATAGATAGAGAGAGAGGAGGAGGAGGAGGAGGAGGAGGAGGAAGAGGAGGAGGAGGAGGAGGAGGACATAAAGATTGTGTGCGAGGGAGAGAAAGAGAGGAGGACATAAATTATGTGTGTGAGGCAGAAAGACTGGGAGAAGAAAATCACTTCTTATTTGTTGGTTATGTAATGGTTGTATTACCCAAGTGAAAGAAAAGCTTGTATCGCCATGTTCCACTCGTTGCTGGGGTAGATGTGTGCTTACGTATGTGTGGTGTATGTGTTTGTGTGCCAAGAAGGGGGCCAAGTTTGGCTACCTGACCACTCGCAGGTAAGGTGTATGATGTACCACCTCTACTGACCTTGCAAAAATGCTGATGCGGTCATGGATAGTTCCAATTATCTTGGCTGGCAAATATCTACATGTGGTGTTCGGTGAAATTAATGCCGATAGTATGAAATGCGGACAGGGCATATCCATTCATTGGGCAACTTTGCGGAAAAAATGCGGACACACAAAGAGAGATAAATAGAAAGAGAGAGGGTAAGTTAAGAGGAAAAGATAGAGAGATGGAATACGGACAATGTTATTATCATGGTTTGCATAATGGGTTTCTCCGTATGGCAGCTCAGAGATAGTGAGAGAGAGATAGAGAGAGAGAGAGAGGAGGAGGAGGAGGAGGAGGAGGCGGAGGAGGAGGAGGAGGACATAAAGATGGTGTTCGGGGGAGAGAAAGAGAGGAGGAAATAAAGTTTGTGTGTGAGGCAGAAAGACAGAGAGAAGAAAATCATTTCTTATTTGTTGGTTATGTAATGGTTGTATTACCTAAGTGAAAGAAAAGCTTGTATCGCCATGTTGCACTCGTTGCTGGGGTAGATGCGTGCTTACGTATGTGTGGTGTATGTGTTTGTGTGTGTTCTTCCCCCGGTTCAAACCGATGGACTGGTGAGCGTCCATTCCACATACTACATGGTGGAGATGACTGGAACGTTTTTACGACTACGCCAGTTGGATAGTTCCAATTATCTTGGCTGGCAAATATCTACATGTGATGCTCGGTGAAATTAATGCCTATAAAAGTATGAAATGCGGACAGGGCATATCCATTCATTGGGCAACTTTGAGGAAGAAATGTGGACACAAAAAGAGAGATAAATAGAAAGAGAGAGGAGAAGTTAAGAGGAAAAGATAGAGAGATGGAAGACTGACAATGTTATTATCGTGGTTTGCATAATGTGTTTCTCCGTTTGGCAGCTCAGAAACAGTGAGAGAGAGAGAGAGAGAGAGAGAGAGAGAGAGAGGGGGGGGGAGTATAGCAGAGATACATATCCTAGAGAGAGAGGGGGGAGAGAGAGAGAAGTGGAGAGAGAAAATAAAGGGAAACGGCAGACATTAAACACGACAAATATGAGAGACAAGCGTCATAGACTTGTGTTACGTAACTAATATATTATTGCCACAGTGAACGCTTTTGTTTTTGCTGTTGTTTAGATCCATAGATTTAGGTATGTTGACAAGCAGTGGTTTAGGTCTAAACATTTGTGTTTATTAATAGAGTTAAATTGTTACGTTTCTACAAAGGATTTCTAGTACTTTTTATTAATGTTGACAAGATAGTGTGTCCGAGTCATCGTGCATTACATTAAACAACTTGGCGCGTAACAGGAACCCACTTGATGTAATATGTTAACTTCTTCTTGCAGAATACCCGTTTTCCGAGAAATTGAACCCGATTATTTTCTTATTTAAGCTTGTATCAAAGTGGTTTCTCTCACCTGAGGTAATATCTAGAAAAAGCGGTTATTGTATTTTTCATCACGCATACCTTCAAATAGGAATGTCCGTATGTGTTTATATCACTTCAATTGACAGTAAGGGACATGCCTTAACTCGTCAAATAAACTCTATTTGCACCTTTGTTGTACTTTCGTTGTAACATTGCACCTTTTAGTTGTCTTGTAGGGACCACAGTAATCTCATTGTTCATGTTATTGTGGTTGTGGACAATGACTGTTGTAGACTGCTAGAGACTAAGTGAAGAAGAAGAGATGAAAAGGAGAGTCACCTTGGAAGAAACAGAGACACTCCACTCAGCTTTGAACTCAGTCGTAGTCTAGACTCTAAACTAAACGAAATTCACTTGTTTCACATGTCTGTATTAATAAGGTTGTTGTATTGAAATTACGGAATTCGATGTTACTTTATACGACACTAAAGTCTCAACAAGTGTGCATTGCAAAAGACCTGCTCTTGCAACTGCACATTGCAAAAGAGTTGCTCTTTCAACCAATGCCGGTGAGTAGAAAAGACTATAACAGTTTTAGTATGTTAGATTATCTAGAAATTGATTATGACAACTTTGTGTTTACATTTAAACTGATAATTTGATGTAAATTTATAAACCTTCTGGAGAAAAATCACATAGCTCAAAACAAATTGCTTTGAATTTGAGTAATAAAAACTGTTACAGTATTAAATATTTGGAAGTTGCTGATGCTAGCTTTATATATGTTCACAGTGTGTTCTGATATTTTGATATACAAGAAAGCTTTTTGATAATGCTTAGCAGTGCCGGATTTAGGTTGCAGAGGGCCCTGGGCCAAGCTTAGGTGAGGGGCCCTCACTCCCTTATGATTGTCCTAGGATGCATAATTTTACAAAGCGTTTTAAAGAAGGCTCGCTTCTGGTGGGGGGCCCAGGTCCGCCTTAAATCCAGCACTGCTTTCAACCGCACATTGCCAAAGAGTTGCCCTTAAACTTGCTGCACATTGCAAAAGTACGGTGTATTTTTGCAACAGAGTTACCTGAAGAAGTGCACATTACGAAAGTATTGTTGAAACAAGTGTACATGGCAAAAGAGTTGTCTTAAATGCAAATTGCAACACCGTGGCCTTATCAATAGTTTTATACATTACAAAAGAGTTGTCCAAACAAATATATACACTATGTTGCAAATGAGTAATCCTAGCAACCTACACTATATTAGTGTACGTTGCACAAGTGTCGCTGTAACAACAGTACATTGCAGTTCACACATACATTTGATAGACTTTTCTTTTTCTTGCGATTCACACATACATTTTATAAGTTTTCTTTCTCCTCACTGCGACGGCAGGCCTGACGTAATGCCTGGATCAAACCAGATGGTCTTGATAGCAGCGGTCCTGAGCCTGTGGACCATCATCCCAGGCCAGACCTACAAGTTCGTGGACTTGTCCCATGTCCAGAACTACACGACACTCTACTGGCCCGGGGTGCCCAGCTTCAAAAGGGAGACTGTGGCCAAGGGCTCCAACGAGAATGGCGTCTGGTCAGTTGGTGCCTTATTTATTTGTATTAAACAGTAATCAACGAGTTTTATTTAGTTTAACATCTAGCGAGAGAGAGAGAGAGAGAGAGAGAGAGAGAGAGAGAGAAATAAGCTCATCATACATATCCCTACACTCCCACATATTCTTCCTTTCCCAAACCGTTATGGTATATGACAGGTGGCCAGAATTTAAAATAAGAAAAATGAAATGTCCAACTTGAAATTTTCTTTAAGATAATCATTTTAATCTATGTTTCTTTTCTTTTTTTTTCAATCATATACCATTGGTGTATTCAAATACAAAGTTAGATTTAAACCATTAAGCCACCTATTTTTCACAATTTGATTTAAACTAGACATGTTTTTTCTCACTTCACATTGCACATTATGGTTGTGCGAGAGAGTGTGAAATATTGAAATATTTCACGGGGAGAATTTTGCGTATGTCGGTTGGGATAACGAAGAAGGAAACTTTATGTAAATCTTTTTTTTTCAAACTTTTTTTAAAACTATTTCTGAAGCTTAGTCAACCGCCTTAATTTCAATATAACAAAGAGTGAGCACGCGTCAGGCTAACGTCCCGTATCAATAGCACTATAACACCTTTTTGTGAAGGTCCTCACTAAATCAATAGTCTCTGATTACTCATGGCTATTTTCTCCATATTGTTCAGGATCGACGTTGGCGCGTTTTCCTCGGGCGAGCATGGCGGCACCCACATCGCTAACTTCCCGTATCAATAACACTATGAGCTCTTTTTGTGAGAGTCCTCACTAAATCTATAGTCTCTGATTGTTCATGGCTATATTCTCCATATTGTTCAGGATCGACGTTGGCGCGTTCTCCTCGGGCGAGCATGGCGGAACCCACATCGACGTGCCGCGTCACTTTATCCCCGACGGGCGCGACCTGAAGGACTTCCCCCTGGAGCGGACTGTGGCGGACGGCGTCGTCATAGACTGTGTGGCTGAGGCCAGTCAAAACCCGGATTACTCTGTGACCAGGCAGAAGGTTTGACATGGCATAGGATCCATCGTGGCTCTTTTGCTTTTTTGTTTAGTTTTGTTTTTCTTTAATGCCAGATTTTTTTGTTTGTTTTTTTTTCTTGTGGGTTTCTGTGATATCATAAGATCGCCAGTCTGACGCTTTAACAACTGAGATATCCGGTATCCTTGCATAATTGCCATTCAGCCTTGGCAGGATATTCGGCACGATCCAAAGAGCGCCGTCCATAATTGTTCTATCGTATACACGTTTTTCAAATTGAGGCCACCAATTTCCTGCTCTTGCCATATCAATCTCAACCCATCTTTTCCGTCCGTAGGGGTATACAATTTTTTCGTTTTGTTTTGTTTTGTATGTTGCTGTTTTTTTGTTTTGTTTGTTCTTACTACTTTGTTACAACCAAGAACTATGTATTAATGCAAGAAATGTTGATATTTCTTCCTTTTAATAACACGCTAACTCAATTGATTCGTTGAATTATTAACTATGTACAATAAGGATAGTAGCTATATTAATGCATACTTTACTTTCATTAGTCAAACAAGATCTGCTGTTTACATTTGATAGGCAAATAAAGACCTGCATTAATTGGCCTTTTTACACATCATAATAATATTATACAGGTTTTCATGCGTTCACATTTCAAAAAAAAAGCACAAGGTCCTTGTTAGAATAAGTAAAAATTGATTTTCCAAAGAATAATAACTCACATGTAAAGGTATGTCATCCGTCAGTCTATAAACACACGACCAAAGAACGAGGGGACAGAGAGCAAACAAGAGAAGCAGAGAGAGAGAGAGAGAGAGAGAGAGAGAGAGAGAGAGGGGGGGGAGTGAGAGAGAGAGAAGAAAAATAAGAAGAAAACGATTGGAGTGGGAGAAATGATGGAGGAGGAGATGATCTTACAGACACTGAACACTGGCAGCGGAGAAACGTGTGAAGGAGAGAGAGAGAGAGAGAGAGAGAGAGAGAGAGAGAGAGAGAGAGAGAGAGAGAGGGGGGGGAGAGAGAGAGAAGAGATGGGGAGAGGAGGGCAAAGAAAAAGTGGATTATGTATAATTTTATTGAAGGATATGTGGCATCAGGCAAAAAAGTATAATTGAAAAGGGTAGAATCAGCTGGTAAGAGAAATAGTAATACTTGGCGTATGTCTGTATCCGTATAAGGAATACTTTTTAGTGCGGTTTACTTGTCTGTACTCATAGATATGATTCAGCTGGCTTATGTTTGTATATATAGATAAAGCACGGTTAAACTTGAATTCACTTGGTATTTCTGTATCCATAGATGAAACAAAGTTAGACGTGAATTAACTTAGCCTAATATTCATATATATGTGTCAATTGATAAAACACTACTTGGTCTAATATGCCTGTAGCCATAGATAAAACACAGTTAAACGTGGATTCACTTGATCTAATATGTTTGTAACCATAGATGGAACACAACTAAAGGGGAATTTACTAGGCTTAATAATTATATCTGTATGGTGTGTATCCATAGATAAAACACTGTTAAACGTAAATTTACTTGGCCTATTTCTATATCCAACTGTTAAAGTTGAATTTACCTGGCCTAACAATTATATCTGCATCCATAGATCGAGCAATGGGAAGAGCAACATGGACGCATCCCGGACGAGGCTGCCGTACTCTTCAGATTTGGTTACGCTGAACATTTCTGGGAGCCTGAGAAGTACCTGGGCACCAAGCAGGTGGACAATGCCAGGTGAGGCCAAGCTGTGGCACCTGTAAATGCTTAGAACGAAGAACATCTTATTTTCCCTTGTGTTAGTGGATTCAAAACATATTTTAGTAAATGATGTTTTCCAGAATTTTTTTTATATATATATCTATTAGATGTATTAAATCTCACTCTTAAAACACAGGAATTGAGAAAATCATCTAATTTGCTTTATATCTCTAAACAATAAATCCCTTCAATTCTATTCTTTTCCTTGGTCGCTAGACATTATACACCTAGACATAACAGGCTACTGGTGTATATGATAGCAGGACTCCCAGTCAAAATTATTCACTTTTCTTTAAGCCAATTTTGTTTGGGGCGGCACCTGGTGAAAACTGTAGAGCTGCATGTATACAGGGCCTGATAGCTTGAGCTGACAGTCCTGCTGGTATCCCTGCCCGTGTAACACGCCACATTATTATTATTATTATTATTATTATTATTATTATTATTATTATTATTATTATTATTATCATCATCATTATTATCTGCCTGTCCATTGCAGCACCTACCACTTCCCAAGTGTGTCCCTGGAGGCGGCTACGTGGCTCCTCAACTCCAGGAACCTCAAAATGATCGGGTTTGACGTGCCTTCTCCTGATCCTCCCACGGACTTCACGTACCCTGTCCACCGCCTCCTCCTTCCCCGCGACATTATGATCATGGAGAACGTGAACGTCGTGCCGTCACTTCCGCCGCGTGACTTCCGTTTGCACGCTTCACCAATCAAGATTGAGAACGGCACCGGTGTGCAAACGAGAATTTACGCCATGTTGTATGAAAGACAGAACGGAGGCTCATCAGCGCTTTCTTCTAACCTTCTCGTGTTGTCTTTTGTTTTCTTGCCTATAGTCACGGCTGTGGTGAATATGGTTTCTCTATAGAAAGAGCATCATGTTATACTCGATGTAGAGCCTATTCTTTTAAATCTAAAAAGTATTAAGTGATACTCCGAAGTTGATATTAAATCATCTAATTTGGATGTAAACTTGATGTAGTAGTAGTAGTAGTAGTAGTAGTAGTAGTAGTAGTAGTAGTAGTAGTAGTAGTAGTAGTAGTAGTAGTAGTAGTAGTAGTAGTAG
>RQTK01000237.1:0-19969 GCA_003991915.1 Elysia chlorotica | reverse complement strand
TTATTATTATTATTATTATTATTATTATTATTATTATTATTATTATTATTATTATTATTATTATTATTATTATTGTCATCATTATTATTTTAATACATACTTGTTTATGGGACGTATTTTCAAAGGCAGCGTTTTTTATGCTCGCTCGGGTTAGATATTACAATGTCAAAATTCTCAAAGCTCTATTTCGAAACATAGTACCAGTCTATCAGTGAAAGCTGTTGTTACTCGGTGAAGCAATAATATAGGCTCTGTGTAATATTGCAAACCCATTTTAATTCATTGACAAACCACTAAAAAAATACAAAAAAAACACAAAAAGACTAATACAGGAAACGTGCATAACAAAATAGGAATTATTTAAAGAAAAAGACAAAACAAAAAAACGATGATATTGTTAAAGGGGAAATACAATTTTAGCCAATAGGCTGGGCAGCTTTTATAAGTTATTATAGTAAGAGTTGGAATATTCAAGTATAATTAATACGATAGCGATTTAAGTAGAGAATAAGGAGTTGAATTGCCTTTTTTTATGATTAAAAGAAGAGAGAGGGGACAGACAGGCAGACAGACAGACAGACAGACAGACAGACAGACAGACAGACAGACAGACAGACAGACAGACAGACAGACCTGCACAGACAGACAGACATACGGATAGACAGACAAGCAGGCAGTCGGACAGACAGACATACAGAAACAATGGGGGAAATAAAATATCATGATTGTTTGTGCTTTTCACAGGACTAGCTTAAAAACTGTCAGTAATCTTCGACATTTGTTTAAACAATTTTTCCTTTTCATCTTTCAACGAAAAAGGGAGTGCGGGTGATTACGTTCCCTAATAGCAATACATTCGCCTTTTCTTCTTTTAAGCTAAAAAACAAAACAAAAACAAAACAGAAAATTATATAATTAACTTCAGGCGAATTAAATAGGTCAATAATGTCACCATGTATAGTACACGTGGGGCCAAACAAAAATGTAAAACTTTGTATTAGCATATAATAGCTTTTAAAACTTGAATGAGGCAGTATCGCTTACTTGACAATTACCCTTTTTCTACACTTGAATAAATAATATTATAGTACTGTATTTAGATACCCGCGTCCCACAGTTGACCCATATGCATAGCACATTTATTATAACCTTTCTACAATGTAGATAGGGCACGGTTTACATTCAATAGTATTTCAATTCAATCCTTTGTTGTTTTTTCCCAAGGCTCTTTCGATGAAAGGTTTCCATGAAAAGAAATAAACGTGACATGATAAAGGACCCATGATAACGTGCGTGCACCAAAGGTGTGGGTAGATTTAGACCTATGCACGGGGGATATACGGTTTATCAATGTATAGGCTCTGGTTACAATAGGCCTACTAGCTGCACCAAGCCAGTTTCCAGGATGTTCCTTTTATAGGGCTCGTTCCTTAGGTCTTTTCTGTCCTTTACCTAAGCTTTGCTCATCCATTGATCCTCCTAACTTTTTGCTCATTCTAATTCTATGTTAGGAATAAGGCACTCTACTATTATGAAGTCTCTAAGTATAACTCTGAGGATTCTATACGGCGGTGGGTCTGAAGAAATAAAGCCTGACGAGTATTCATGTTTGGCCACAAAGAGACAGCGACCAGGAAGTGTCTCAACCAATCACATTATACCCACACTGATCTAATACCGTCTTTGTCCATACTCTTTCTCTCTCTCCTCAAGAGAGAGAGAGAATGTATATTTACATCTCGGTTTAACGTCCCTTAGGTTCCCCTGGGGGATCTTATAGTATAAGTCTTGGTGTTTACTGTTAACTAGAACGGGGGGGATTCAAGCTAATTACGAGTTCTCAGTACATGACTGTATTAACTTCCAATAAAACTCCGAGTAGACTATAAGATAGCAATGATCACATATCAGTCTAAAAGATCCATTTTTTCCATCTTACTTGAAAGACCTTTTACATGTCTATCAGCCTGAAAGACAACTGCGATAAAAAAATAAATCACTTTTATGAAAACCCAAAGTCCACCTAAAAAACTATGGTGAGCGATCTTTTAAATTTGCAGGTCCTGACATTTGGAATAGTCTGCCACAGTCTGTTTTAGCGTCCGACAGTTTGCAATCTTTTAAAAGTAGAGTTAAAACTTTCTTTTTTACATCTTTCAGTGACTCCTTGTAGTTAATATGATTATGGTATATTCTGTGCAGTATTTTTATTCCACCATTTATTTACAAGTCCTTTGTCTTTTTAATCTGAGTATTCACACATGCTACCTCCTTTATTTTACAAATTATTTAATCATAAATTTATTTTAACCTAAAACTGAGAAATGTATGCTACTTTCTCCATGATCATTTATTTGATTGTAGCAACTTAGAATACGACTTATTATTTTTGTATTAAACCGCTTTTATTATATGAGAAATGTATTACGATTCTCTGTATCCTGTAAATGACACCATAGTTTTACTTTTAGCAATATGTATTTTATTGATTGCTTGATTTAAACAAATGTAAAGCGCTTTTAGCAACAATATGGGAAAGCTGATATATAAATGCACTTTATTATTATTTAACTTGATCAGAAAAGAGCCAGTGCTCAAAGACCATGTAAATACATGTATGTACCAGTACCACAGACCCAGGCGTTCTATCTGTCCCATCAATCTGCATAAACAGCAGTTATTAATATTAGCTGTTCAGGTACAATGTAGGTTTTGTTTTGTTTTTGTCGTTTGGTTTTTTTTTTGGGGGGTGGGGGTTGGAATATTTTGCTTCAGAAGAGAACATTTGTATCATATTCAATGTAAAAGCAAGGATTTTTATTCTACAGAGAAAAAAAAAATTATAACTTCATTTTATGAAGTTGTAAAATCACCAAATTTTGAATTACAGTAGCCCCCACTTTAAAAATGAACCAAATTGAATACTCTTTGGCTCTTCTGGAATCAATTCATCATTCCCAATCATTTTGGTTTGAAATTGAAGCTGGCATCACCAATACTATAGATATTACAAAGGACTATTGCCAAGGAAGCATAATGCAATAGTTATAACTGCCTAGACACTTTTTATGCCGTAATCATTTGTGTTCTTTGTTGTTTGTGTTCTCTTGTGACTGTGAATTTCCATTTATGTCAACATAAAACTTATGGGCCCCGGATGACAATATATATCAGCAGTGCATTGTATTGATTAAAAATAAAACAATGAAGTCAAGTATTACAGCAAAAATGATTTATTTTCAGTCAGCTGCAATGGCATAGAGGGAAATTACTTCTTTCACTTTTTTCCTAAAGTTAAAGGTGTTGTAATCAAATGACATCGCACATAAAAATATTTGCAATTGTAAATAGTGTGTATGAGAAAAAGAAATCATGGTATGATTCATTCAATGAATAAATAATGGATTTGACATACATGAAATTTTAGGTAGTTTCTATATGCTATATCAGCGAATATGCAAACACCCTTTTATTTTTTACAATATGTGGAAATACTAGAACATAATTCTTTAGTTTTAACATCCTAACTCAGTCAATATTGGACATACTATGACTATAATAGAATATCCTTCGATGCAGACTCCCCAACTGCATCAAAATCGTGAATCTAAATCATGACTTATGAAAGCCAAAGCCTAAGTTATCAAGACTCTTGGGAAAAGTCCACAACTCTTTCAGGCTAAGTACAGTGTTTACATCAGGAGAAAAGGTAGAACATGTTGATGAGCAAAGGCAAAATCCCAAAAGAATAAGTATTCATATCATATAATATCACAAACATTCAGAATCATTCAGATCGCCTTCCCCCTACCACAAAAATATGAACAGCTGCCGTAGACTCGCATCTCAAACCCTTCCAGGTCAGGAATTTGGTTAAATTTGTTCCGCACCCAGAGAAATTGACAAATCGTTTTGTAATGAGAATATTTTCAATATAAAAAAAAAAACTTGACGCAAATATTACTGATCAAATCAAATGCAAAATTACAAAATAAAAAATAAAAAAATTCTTCGTAATGTAACAAAAATTGCCTAATTGAATTGGGTGCAAAACAAAAAAAATGACATGCTAAATCTTAATGTGCTTATCTCAATCTGTAAAAACTAAGCTGATATCCAGCTTTACATAGCTTGAATGATGACTTTCCGCTTGGTGTCGTGAGTGAAGTGGTTGGCTTTGAACACATCGCTGTCGTAAAAGGCTGTGAGGCTGTGAATGTTGATCTGTCGAGCCTGATAGAAGTGAGAAGCCAGAGAATTGGGTATCATTTGAAGTTAAATCTTACTTTCATTAAGTTTATAAAGGGGGTATTAAAGCCTTAGCTAAAAAATGTTTTGTAATGTCATAGTGCTTCCTACAAAAAGGATTCATTTTATAAATACAAACAGATGACACTTTTATGGAGAAAAAAAAAGATAAAAGAACAGTTCACGATGATTAAAAAAGCTGTAACAAGATTATTCAATTAATCTTTATAATAGGTACTGACGCAAAATCACATTATCAGGACAGTTCTTCTACATATGACCAACTTCTCATTAAAGTATCAAGCTAAGTTTAAAATATTAAGTGCCTTATATGGTTTTAACGATCTATTCTCAATATTTATATAAAAGATGGTGGTAGAATTCATTTTATATGATGAACGGTTAAAAAGTTTGTGAAGAAACAAAACGAGATTTTCGGTGCTGGCGCAAGCTGAACCGCGTTAAATTCTTAGCTTCCCTTTCTTTACACAATCGACGCCATTGTACAGCAACACATGCACAATGGCTACTGAATTGTGATATAAATAGTGAAAAACTTGACTTTGCACGCATTGTATCTTTCAACCCAAATAAATAGTTACAGGTATCACAAAATCGACAATGAAAAAATGTTTGAGAAAAATGGAAGGAATTTCTAAACAAAAGTTACATCTTTTGAATCCTTGTCCATTTTTCTTTGAAAATCAATACATCTAGATAGAACTACTTTTGGTAGACGCTTGAACAAGACAATATGCTACAAGAATCGCTTTTGTTTTCACTGCAGTAGGGGCGAACTTGAGACGAAAAGCTCCTCAGTCACCAGTTGGACCCGGTCCACAATGGCTGCCCTTTAGACCTCTATCATAGACTACAGAAATTTGTAATTTTCAGCATAAAAACAAAGTTTAATGCTGATTTAACTCTGTAAGCCTTTATGCCCATTCTATGTTTTGACGTATGTTTTAGATGGATCTATAAATGGAAAGAGAGTATTTTTTCCCTTTTTACCTGAAGTTTCAAGAGTTAGTGTTACTAACTGAATATTTTCGTTGAAAAGATGGTACAGATTCTAGTATTATGTTTAAAACGCAAACATTGGATAAGGTCTAGACTAATGGCCCAGATCTAGACTCTAGATCTAACACTATAATATTCTTACACTGATCGTGAAGCCCTCGGAACATTTGGAATCATTCCTAGTAAGATTGTATCTTGAAGTTAATTTTCTTTTTTTTTAACAAGAATAAAAAAAACCCATAAAAGTAGACAGTTGGAACCATTTTTAGTAAGATGGAATTCTTAAAACATAAATCAAAAAAAAAAAAAATTCGTTATTTTTTAAAATTTAAAATTAGCATAAGATTTTATACTATAAAAAAAATGTGTACAGTATTTATAATTGCAGCCAGGAGCAAGAAGAAAAATTTCTTGCTTATCCCATAGCACCTTTAACACAGTGCATCGCCAGTCACTTTACCAACTTTCACCACTAAGGTAAAAAAAAAAAGGTAGCCCAGATAACTAACAGGTAAGAACAAATAAACACGGGTGCATTGGGGGAACCTGCTAAACTTTTCCCACCCCAACAGTTTGTTCTGCTGCACTGCAGCATTCTAACCGCTAATAGAAAATGTTAGGTGAGAAAGACACACGCGTAATGACATTCAAAGAAAAGGCTTCTTACTCTGTCTGCCAGGTCTTTCTCAGAGACCTCCACCTGCTCTAAGTCAGCTGAGAACCGATTTCTCTGGTATGTCATCTGATCCTGTGCCATTTGCTTCAAGATGAAGAGAAGCAGCTCGTTGTTATCCTTACGGAATGACAGGTATCTTCCAAAGGTCTGAGGAACAAAGTAATGGTAATTATTTGGATAATTATGACAAGATATCACTAAAAAAATGTTAATTATAAATCTATAACATTGACAAAATTAATGTTTTATGGTATCACACACGGGTATCTTCGACAAAGTGAAGACAGTTTTAATCACAGATTTAAACATTATGGGAGTCAAAGTTTATATGTTCTTGACCACCTTGTAATGCCAATATTTGCATGTTTTTAAACAGAAAATGTCCAGTTGCGGAGTGATCTATTAAAAAATGTGATGCTTTAGGTTGTTTTGTTTTTTTATCTTTTTCTGTTAACCTTGACCAATATTATTAAACAAAA
Source organism: Elysia chlorotica (assembly GCA_003991915.1). Lineage (NCBI taxonomy): Eukaryota > Metazoa > Mollusca > Gastropoda > Plakobranchidae > Elysia > Elysia chlorotica. The sequence goes on along the minus strand of RQTK01000237.1, from coordinate 13,546 downwards.
GAGATTACGAAAAGTAATTATCATCTAATATTGAGTCTATGGATTTTTCTAAATACAGTTTTGATGATTTTAAATCAAATAAGATATGATGAACCTTCAGCTTTAGTTATTTTACAAAACCTAAGTCCTCTTGTATGGATCAAGATTCCACCCCAAGCCTTGAGAACAGTTACTTAATGACCTGCTGTGTCACTCCACTACACTAACTTACCCGGCGCATTGTTCTCATGACACTGAATTTCTGGGTGCTGATGAAACTCTCAAGCATCACTCGAATGGCCATGTTGACATCATCTTCGTGCACATATTCTCGAAGGTGCATGCGAGCATGTGCTTCACTCATACGGATCATAGACTCGATGTGGCGGACAGTGATGGGGATGCTGCCCGTTGCCTAAAGAGAAAAAATTTTGCACAAAATGTGATGAATGTAGGCTTTAAACATGCATCCATAATAAATGACAATAGCCTAATATTTATGCTTTCACTTTACCACAATAACTAATTGAATGAAATTCAAATATGGTAATTGATGTTCAGATAGGGAAGAGGATGTGTGAATTTAGTCATAATTAATTTAAATGCAACACCTGTACTTGCTATCTTTAACCACCTAGCCACATCCATGATCCTAGAAAAACTGGATCTTTATTCCTGAGAGATTCTGTAATAGAGCATACATTTTTTTTTATTCCTTTAACTCATTCCCACTTAAACTGTCCAGAGTATGGACTACTATATTGTGTACCTATACCACCCGTTTAGTTCCGCTTTTCATGTATACTTTCGTTACTTGGTGCTTCCTTGAAATTTCACTGGAAAACTTGTGTAAACCTCATTTAAGTTCAGAGAACTTCAAGCTTTGCTTAGCTTTTTTTTTTTTTTTAGTTTCGTTTTAACTCAGAATTAGAGCAAACTTCCCCAACTTTTTTGCTGACTTTGCAATTTCAAGCCCAACTCTAGGTCTAAAATTTGAGTTCTATGGGTGATCTCCTGAATACAATAAAGATGGAAATGATTGGGAGTGAGATGTTAATGATGAGATGGTGGTAGAGTCCGATTTTAGTGAGGAGAGGGACTCATAATCTGAGCCAGGTCCAGCAGATGAGTGAGGAGTGAATGTAGATCTATATTTGAGTTGGAGGAATGTAGATCTATATTTGAGTTGAAGTGAATGATAGACCCACAAATTTCGAGTTTAATGAATTTTTTGGCCCAATCCTAGTTAAACTTTCAATATCTCTTTATTTCTGTTGCACTTTATTTCATAGTTTTTCTTGCGGGGTTAATTCCATTCTAATTGGGATGCAGCGACTTGAGTGGGATTGAGTTAAAGTGTTCTCAGGCATCTCCTTTGAGATAAGCATGCATGAGCTGAGTTGACCGTATATATCCCAATCAGGAATTCCAGAGTCACTTTTGATGTGGGTTTTTTATTGCAGAACTAGAATTAAAAACATATTTTATATCATGCCACATGTTCTATGTGCACATGCCACATGTTCTATATGCAAGCCGATCTGATTCATTAACAGTACCAAATTATGACACACGAATATCTGTCTCACCATGGACTCTCGCCTAAGCTCCGAGTACATCCTTGCCACTTTGTCTTGATCCATCTGATGCAGCTTGGGGTGAACTTTCTCCTTGGCATACATGATATATTTGCGCAAAAGTTCCTGTGGTATTGGTTCTATCTTAGTGTCTGACAGCTGACTCTTTATAAAATAAAAGATAGATGAAAGATAAAGATTAAGATTTATCCAAAAAAATCAAATCCGTAACCTTAAAACAAACACAAACTACAAATTCAATTATATAGATCCCTTGTTTTACATTTTCAAGATGTTGGCACCGGTCCTCTGTTCCCCCTCATTTATAGGGGGAACAAATGGTAAATTTTGACCTTAGTCTCGCGCCGCATCTCCAATGAGAAGTTCAGTCAACGCTATTCTGTCTAGTACCGCGTCGTGAAAAAGTTAATTGAACACTGCCTCAATACAAAAGACTTGCCTGGAAAACTTAAGATGCTTTTCGTACTCAAAAGGTAAAACATATATAACACACGAGCAAACAAGGCTTGATTTGTCAACAAGGATACATAGGAAGCTGATATTGACACCAATTTCTTCATCTCTTCATGACTACATTCATGTTCATAATATCAATATTTCTTTATGGGCACCAACCTGGGGGAGCTCAATGTCATTCCCGGTCTCCTGTGGGTGATGCTTCATGTGGCTGCCTACGACAAACTTAGCCAACCGCTCGTCCTGAAATCATACAGCAAGATTTTTATAAATTTGATTTTGCTACAAAATGTTATCAATTTTACGGTTTACATTTTATGGTCCAGGGTGATGGTGAATATGACTGGTACAGTATTTACAGTAACAAATCCTTGCATAGCTAGTATATCCCCTCAACTAAGCTCTTTTAAAGCCAGCTATGTTCAGGGTCAGTATCTTATTGGAGGGAGCGAGGGCTTTAAACAAAATAATTTAAGGTAATTGCAAATTTGAAGATGACAGGTTCAACATATAATATTTTTTAATTTAGACCAACCAAAATGTACAAATTTAACATTTCTTTTTGTAGTGATACTTACCACAACTGGATCCACTGTGTCTCTTACAACACACAGCACATCAAAACGTGACAAGATAGGTTCTGTGAGATCAACCTGAAATCAAATATGTATAATTACAATGAAATTGCGAAAGGAAAAAGGATTAAAATAAATAATAACTGCTAAAGTCATTTTTCAAAACAATGTGTAATGAATTAACCAGATCTCATATTTTCTGAAAAGGTAAGGGATGGGTCGTATCTGTAATGAATTAACCAGATCTCATATTTTCTGAAAAGGTAAGGGATGGGCCGTATCTGTAGTAATTTAACCAGATCTTACATTTTCTGAATAGGTAAGGGATGGGCCGTATCTGTAATAATCTAACCAGATCTCACATTTTCTGAAAAGGTAAGGGATGGGTCGTAACGTCCGCCGATAGGGTTGGCCGCTGAGATGACTGTACACCTGGCCTGCAGGGACGTCACAATGCCGGCTTTGGAGATGGAGATGCTCTGTTGCTCCATGGCCTCGTGAATACTCGTTCTGTCTTGGTCATTCATCTGTGGCAGGTTATAAAAAACATGGGATGTATATATATACACATTCTATCTCAGCCATTCACCTGTGGCATGGTGTAAAAAACACGGGATATAGCACCATGAAATGATTTTTAATAGATATATCTTATATCTTGATAAAAAACAGTGATTTAGTCATAAGCATTTGTGTGACGGGATGGGAAAATCAGTCGGATCTCGCTAGACCTAGATCGGAGTTATAAGGCTCGAAAGTCAAAATATCGAATTTTTGGTGATTATGGCTTTTTGATTTTATTTTATTCACCGATTCTTTCTTAGTGCCCTGACAAAAGGATTTTGTCGAAAACAGCCTAAAAGTATCTTTTTAAAGCGTTTTTTTAAACCCACTTTTGACCTCGATTTTCTCAAAACGTTCATTCCATACCTGGCTGTCTTTGATCGACGATATTTTCACTCCTAATTAATATTTTTTCAATCCGTAAACGCCAAAATGTTCAGAAATGAATGGCCTTTCAGAAAATGTATATATCTCTATAAGTAAAAAAAACGAGATGTGACTGGTTTTTCTGTACCCCCACACATTTAAGAAAAATTTAACAGTCACAAGAATTAAGCTCAGATCGATAACATTTTTGCTAGGGAAACAAATGAAATATATCCACACAGAGAACACTTGAAAGCAAATAATTTAAAACTTTACTGCAGTTTAAGGAAATGATTCGCTGCTTCCCCCACCAACCTTATCAAACTCATCAATGAGGCAAACTCCTTTATCTGCAAGCACCAGTGCCCCAGCTTCAAGGGTCCACTCCTTTGTTACAGGATTTCTCTGGACATAAGCCGTCAGACCAACAGCAGAGGCTCCCTGGCCTGTAGCAAACACAACTCTTGGTGCCGTCTTCTCTACATATTTCAGGAACTGCGACTTGGCAGTGCCAGGATCTCCACAGATCAGAACATTAATATCACCGCGCACCTGGTTAAAATAGAAATGAACAAATTCATCAAAGTAACTTGAAATTCTTAATTTCATTATAATATTTCTTTTTCAATTTTTATGATTTTTTTATTTTTCAATGTTGCTATTACTTTTTTGTTTTTTTACACGAGAGAAAAAAATATATAGAACAGAGGAAGAGATGCCAGTCATATTTTCAAATACAGTCTCGTTTGAAAAAAAAATACAAATTTTCAAATTCCTTCAAATGATGAGTGAGTGAGTGTTTTAATGGCACATCAGCACAGTAACGGCTATATGGTGCCCATGATGTTCTAAGGCAGTTAATACATTACACTAATAGCAACGGTGACTCAGGTATCTCTCTGAGTGGTAAACACAACTTTGCATAAAAAGTTTGGTTAAAAGTGAAGGGTATATGAAAGATCCATGTGTAGGATTATCACAGTACAAATAACGAGAGGAGGTATCAAAATGCAGTGAAGAAAAACATTGAACTACAGATGCTGTAAAAGCCAAAGTTACATACCTTGTGCTTTTGTCCAGGGTTCTTTGCTTCACCTCCAAATATGGCAAGGGACAATGCTCGCTTGATATCTTCATGGCCATAAATTGAAGGAGCCATACTGGCAAATATCTGGTGGAAAAAAGAGCATTGGCCTCAAATATTAAGTATCTTAGAATAATATGTGAAAGTATCATTACCAAGACTGACTCGTAATTAAAAAACAAAACAAAAGAATCTATTAACAGGTTGATCAAAAGGACTTGCATGAACTGCTAACTATAGCAAGCCAAAACAATGAAACATTTAAAAATCTAGATGCGAGATAAACCATCTCCTCACCCTCTCTGCAATTCTTTCATCCTTGGAGAGGGTGACAATAGCCTTGATATCCTCGTCAGTGAGGGAGGCCACAGCCACTTTGTCATCTCGCTTGGTGATGTGGTTGGCCTGGATCACTGTGGCAAACACTGGGAATCCGTTTGCTGTGTTCAGAGAGCCGTCATAGTTGTTGTGGTAAATACCAGTGAGTTCCTAGAACATAAAAAAAAATACATTGAAGTTATAAAGAAACCAAGAAGATAGATCTTTGAAATCACCAAGGTATGCTAAAATCAAGAAACTTGCAAATCTGAGTAAACTCTAAAAAATTAGTTTGTCCAAGAGTTTGAGTTATGATTTACTAGACAAACATCATTTGTGAGGTAGGTTGTCATTACCGTACTCACTAAACAGAAGGAAATCAAAGAGATATTTAAAAAGGGATAAATATAAATGATTATGAGAAATACATTTTAATATGCAAAAGCAGCATGATTATATATGCAAGAGCAATATAACATAAGAAATTAAACTGCATGTGAGCCCTAACCAAATTGTCTGAACTTTTCCTCGCAAATGCACATGTCACCATGTCTGATCTTTTACTTCGTCAAAATGAAATGAGGACACTTTTTAAAACTTTGGACAGTTCAGTCAAAATTTTGAAGTTCAACTGATAGGAATTTGTTTTATTTTTTTTTAAGGCTCTTTAAAATGTGAACAAGAATATGTTTGAAATACGTTGATATCCCTAAGTTATGATTTGTATTATGCGCCCTCTATTTCTGTTCAAATCCAACATAGGAATTTTGAGCCATGTTTTCAGGTGATTTTACATGAAGGATATTTATCCTAGCTTTGTAACCAATGCAGATAACAATTATGAAGTATGTCAAAAAGAGAGAGAGAGAGAGAGAGAGAGAGAGAGAGAGAGGGGGGAGGGGGGGGGGGTGTTAAATTTGCGGCCAAAGAAAAATGAAAAAAAAAGAGGTTGAATTTAAATTTGTAGTGAGAGAAAGATATAGAGAGGGGGAAAGAGGGAGAAAAAGAAGAGAAAAAAGAAGAAAATCACTTTTAAGCTTTATGACAGCGTGGAGAGTTTCAATGGTCCGAGTTTCTCAGTGGCGGGCCGAGCTAAAAATAATTTTCCGACAATATTGTCGGCGAGGGACTGAATATGGCGATTATTGTCGGCAGTCTGAGGATCGACTGTCGGATTGCCAACACGCCTACAATTTTACCTCACTTGCGTTTTGGCCGTAAAAATTAGCGGGCAGCCAATTATTGTCAGAAATCCGACAATTGTAGGCACACATGCAGGTCTAAGAAATGAAAGCTACATACCACTTCATCCCCTGGTTTGCATGTGTCGACGAGATCATCCAGCAATATTGCATCTTTAGATCTAGGCAGCCGACCTGCGGGAACTTTGCCTGGGCTCTCTTGAATTGTTAGACGCTGGTAGTTTTTGTACACCGTCTGAAATCAAGAATTGACAAGTTTAGAGTTCTGGACATATTTTAAAAACTGGATAAACGTACGAGAGTCTTATTTTTTGGCATCCAACAAAAGATGTTAGATTGGCAAGCAGAAGTTCATGTAAAAACCATTTAAGACTCAGTTACAAATACGATGTTCTGCTTTCTTAGACAGGTATAACTCTGACAGAAAGATTGCATTTATGGAATAACTTACTTTTGATGAAAACAAAACTTGTAGCACCACAGGATACGACCTGTGATTTTAGTATATTACATCAAATGTTATACATGCAAGTCTTTTTTTCTTCCACCGCTTTGAGTATACCACAATTTTTTTTTTATCTTCTGTTCTTGGTCCTCTCATAGAAAACTTTGAGCATCTTACCTGTTCCATGTTAATTTCGAATGGTCCCTGAGACTGACATTCAGGACATGAGCCTGGTTTGATTTCTGTGTTCTGGGTTTGATAGAAAGGGCCAAGCACAAAGCTACACTTGTTGCAGTCATAGCGGATCACACTGAGCTGGGGCAAAACTCCTGTCACGCTTGTAACAACACCATTGGTTCGGATAAGTTGATTCAGGTGAAGTTGCCTGAAAGAAGACAGAGAGGGTATAAGGGAAATTCATTCTTATGGGCTTCTTAATGTAACGGAGAGAAAACATACAATCTTTTATCACATACATCCAAATGAGTAAGACTGGCTTAAATCAAATTGAACATCGAATAATATACCTTTTCCCGTTGAGAAACATTTCTATTTTTAAGGACTAGTGAAAAAACAACATGCCTCTTATCATTGTTCAAGATGGAATTGGCAGCTCAGAAAAAAGTCCCCTTGGCTAAAGCTAGTACTGAAAGGTCAAATTTGGTCATTTAGATGTTCTTTCTTAATTAAATACCTGAGGGATCTTATGTCCTCGATAAGAGGTAAATCCGCCACTCTGACATGTATTGCTGGTGTAATCTGTTTGTAGTTTGGATATGTCTCAAAGACAACTTCACTTGCTCCCTAGTTCAGGATAGGAGAAATACAAATAAAAATCTGTTCTCCCACAATTAAAAACCAAGAATATAACTGAAATAAGAAAGTAACTGTTTCTGTTTCAAAACATGCTCATTTAAGTTTTATCGAAGTATTGTATAAAACTAAAGCATAGCATAGCATTAGCATATGAGTTGGTTTTATTTTAAACGTGCTTGAACAACTTTCACATGTTTTACTTGTATTTTTCATAAAGAAAATAAGGTAATGTAGAGAAATGAAAGCAATAATAAATTTAACTTATAAAGAAAAAAATATGATAAGTGCATTTTTCTGATTGGGAACAAGCAAAACCAATTTAAAAGTTGACACATTCTACTAAAAAAAACATGTACATCAGTGAGACACGATTTCCTTTACAGGCATATGAAGCAACTGACAGCAATACAATATAGTTTCACCACTGAACAGACATTATCTACGAAATAATATGCAATTTCAATTTGAAATCCATTAAAAAAACATACCTCATCTAAAATGCTAAGCATTTCTGTGGGTGCCTCAGGCAAAAAGTAAGCCAAAACTTGCTCCATGGTAGCTAACATATTGTAGTCTATAACCAGACTCTCCTTATTGCCTGCCAAAAACAAAGTACAAAGTAAAAAATCAATTGCGCCTCTTGAAATGGTAAAACAATGTTTCTAACGGGCTTGAATGATTGTGAGTAAGTAGTCTCGAAAAATGACCTAGCTTAAAAGGTGCCAGATGGTCTAAATTGTAGAAATGTATTAATTTTTAATACTTTCTAGCATGATGATTAGGACATAATGTAGTGTCTTATTTTCTAGCATTATATAGCGTTTTTTTATGATGACCAAGAAGAGTGATGTGACATGCCACATATGTTAATTGCTAAAAATCTCATTAATTGACATTTTACATATATATAAATTTATAAATTAAACGATACACATTTATCTAGCTATTGTTGCTAGATATACCAAATGCTATGTAACAAATACAATTTCAAAGCCAAAAACATAGTTTTGTTAAAAAATTAAACAAAGACAATCCTATCAAATATTCAACACCTAGCCCGCAAGACAAACTTATTCGCAATATGACAAAGGCACATTTGATGCACGATACATCAGTCACATGAGACTGACCATTTTTGTTTCGCAAAAATAATAGGAAAAGTTGCAGTTACAATTTCTTTTTGGTTCTAAAAACACTTACCAACATCTAAACTAACCATAGAACAATTTTGTTTCATAAAATTGTGCTTACACACGCATGGCCAAGTGTTCAAGAAAGTGCCTATGCAGATTCATACTAATGTGCATCAGTTTTTAGGTCTAAATTAGGAAATAATTGTTTCAATTAAAAAAAGCGTTAATCTCATGACCAAATGTTTTCTATAGTCTCTTCAGGAGATACGCTATTGGTAAACTCAATTCCTATTAAAAAAGCTAGAATATTTAATTAGTTATGGTCTCCCAAATATGATCTGTTTGGAAATGGCACCTTTTAGCCTGACACCAATTAGATTTTTTAAGCTATAAAAAGACTTTTCAAGGTGAAAAAATAAAATATGATACAAAATAAAATAAACCTTTCCTACTACTATTAGCACATACCTTCAACCATTTGTCTTATTTTCTCCCTGTATACATTGTGACCCTTTTCATCCACAAAACTCCTGAGGAAATTTTTGAAACGATGTTTCACTTCTGTTCTTGGTCCTCTCATGGAAACCCACTCTCTCACAGAATGCCCTTTCATTTCCTCTAAATTCTCAATACTTTCTATCATCTGTGGGGAAAAATCAGAGCATAAGAAATCACAACATTGTAACATTTTCATTCATTAAATAATGTATGTCACTTTAAAAACAAATTTGGTTGAGGTGTTCATTTGCCCCAATTAAATGAAGTGGGATCTTTGGTTTACGTATAAGACAAAAATGTTAATCTGACTTAGGTGAAAATAGCAAGATCATCAGAATACAAACCTCTTCATCATCATCTCCCTCCGCCCCCTCTGCAGCTCTCTCTGCCAGCCTTCTTTTTCTAGCTGGTCTATCGTCATCATCATCTGAATCATCTAGAGATAAAAGAAGAATAAGAGCTAATAACTTTGAAGGTAAAATTATTTTGATTGTTAATGTTTCAGAATTTAATTTTTTTTTTCATAAGAGTTAAAAGTAAAAATGAAAAATCTGCCCAGAAGTGCAAGAAAAATGCTTCTGAAATAATGTGTAATTTCAATGCCCTATATAAATGAATATGATTTCACAAAGAGTTGTTCCAGGTTGTTGGAAAAAAATAATTAAAATAAATCAACTTATTCAATTCAGACCAAAGAATAACTTCTCAAATGACTTGAGAATCACCTACCATACAGTAAACCTCTTCGCAAACGTCCACCAACAGTTCCCTCAGCTCTTTCCCTGTCTCTGATCTCTCTCTCAGCTTCCTGGCGCTGGCTCTCTGATATGTCTGAATACTCTGATGTGTCAAGGCCTGCATCTTCATATCTGTCAAGAGCTGGGATGGCCTGGTAATCTCTGAAATGGACAATAGTTTAAAGAAAGTGTTGAGAAATAAAAATTAAAATCTAAGAATACTAAATTTGTCTCTGCCCTTCATACTTGTAATGATGAATACAGTGATGCCAGTTGGGTCAACAATATTTGACTGAACAATTTTCTTTACACAAGTTTTTTTCCTACTAAAGATCCTCAGATTTGCGGAAAATCAACATCACTGTGAGCAGCATGTATAAAGATCATAGATTAAAGAAAAAAAGTAAGACCTATTCTGAACCATGAACAAGTTAGACATGACCAAATAGCAGTAAGCCCCTCTAGGAGCGGTCCAAGAATTATTGACCCTAGCTTAGGTATCGTGACTTCATTCAATACTAGGGAATAAAATTTTATCATGAGCTGCAAAATGTACTTAGCAGACATGAACTCTAATTTAGGTTAAAGTTAGTCCATCATGCATGAGGAGTGAGTAATGCTTAAAACGGTGCCGCCTATAGTGTATGAAAAAATAAGGGGACACATATGATTTTTGCTAGATCTACAAGATGAAGCTATGAAATTGGAGATTTTTGGAGTAAAAGTTTTACGGACATCTTTTCAAGAGTCAGAAAGATTTCTGGAGGATCTGCACCCAAATTATATTTCAGATATTCCAGAAAAGTGGTAGCCCTGTTAAAGTTATAAGATGGTATGGCCAAGTTTCTATTTAAGTGGACTCAACTGAAGTTAGGAGACAAAATTAAAATGCACAAATGTAATGCTGTCTTTTCACCTTTCTACATCATCTCCAAACAAGTTCTCTCCCTCTTCCTCTTCTTGTTCTGGATCATCATCTCCAAGCAACTCTGATTCATCTTGAAATGGCGGAAGATCACGATTACTGGTGGTTGAAAAAGGTTCTCCCATATCAGAAGATGAAGCATCATCGTGATCCTGTGGGTGGAGTAATTTTTTTGAAAAACCAAGCGGATGTTATAATATAATAGCAACTAGAATTATTGAGTAATATTAGTAATACTAATAAGTATGCAAAGATCTTGACTTAAGAAACTTGTCATTTGAAGCTGCAAATATAATTTATTCAAATTTGACTATCTTGACATTCAATGGGTTTAATACCGAGACACTATAAGTCTAGATCTAGATACCCCAAAGCTTTGTCTAAGTTTCAAACTCTCATGGGTTAAGAAGAGTACTCCAGGCAACAGAGAACTGGGTGAGGGGAAACAACTAAAGTCCCATTTTACACTGATCAGCCAGTAGGAAATAATTTTTTAAAATTCCAATAAAGTGATGGCACTGTAGCTGCCTATTTGCTATACATAACTGTGTCAGCATGGAAATATTGGAGTAAGGCATTGGCAAGAGGTTTATAGCCCCAATATTGCAGCTGTTTTTCCCCAAATAATTGGTTGACTGTGTCAGCATGTGATCAACTATGTCTTAGGTACCCTGTGGACTTTTCCTAAGACCTAGATTTAGGAGATTGATATAGATCTAGATCCAGCTCTCTTCTCCTGGTTCGAATCAGGCCACTTTTTTTTTCGGCCACCTAAAGTAATGCGCACCGACTTGCTCTCATTTGGCCTGCACATTACTGTGGACTTTCAGTTTCTCTGGAAACTAAGATAGCTTTGCTTTCCCCAAAGAGGGATAATAGAAGTCATGACAGGCGTGGCGGTGATATTTCAAAGAAGTTTAATACATATTCCCACTCTCAGTTTTGGGATCCCAATAGGCCTACACATTACTGTGGACTGTCATCTTTGGAACGACTTTGCTTTCTCCGTCGAGGGACAATAGAAGCAAGGGCAGGCGTGATATTTGAAAGACTTAACATATTTTAGATTACTCGATTGGGTATAAATTAGGTAGCAAATAATTGTATGTGGAGTCTGGAACACTTACAGCCATTGTTCTTTGTAAATTAGATGAGATGCTGGTAAAGTAAGAAATTCGAGTTCAATGTTTTAACACAAAAGAATAAGAGATGGCACGATAGAGAATGCTCCTTTCTCAGGAAAAGGTGCTAAGAGCAATAATTTCGCGGGAAACATATAAGGGAGATCACTCTGAGCGATTAAAATAAACGTTTTTTTCAGTCAGTCAGAGTTCCTTTTCTTTTCAGGGATTGGATGCCATAGTCTTCCATCTTTCTTGATCAAGCGCAATCTCGCAGCACTAGTTGATTTTCATTCCACGTTCTTGACCCAGCTTATCCGCCTCTTTTCTTTACCCCTCTTGCGTTCCACCATACCCTCTACGACTTTCTTCTTCAAATATCTGTGCCTTTTTACATATCCGTAATATTTAATTTTTCTCTCTTTCACTTTTTTGAGAAGCTTTTTTTTTTTTTGCTTTATATTTTTTATCATCTCTAGTATCTCAAGGGTTTATTTTCTTTTCTTTCCAAGAGGTTCTTGTTATTCTTTTATAAATTCACATCTCTAAAGCATATATTCTTTCTTCTTTCAGTATCTGCAGTCAGACATAAATTAATGTCGACCAAATAGAACAGTTGCTTAGTCATAGTCGTGTATGAAGTGATATATTTGAGCTAGTAAGGATCTGCTTTAGTTTTGAAAAAAATTTCAATCCTTTTATTTATTTCTATTTCATTTTTGTCCACCTTCTGTTATTAGTTGGTCCAAATATAAAAAAAACTTTGAACTTGTTTTTTTTTCGTTAATAAGTAGTCTCCATTTAAACACATGGTCTTCTATCTTTCTTGATCAAGCGCAATCTCACAGAACTCGTTGATTTTCATTCCAGTGGAGTCCTCCACGTTCTTGACCCAGCTTATCCTCATCTTACAATGAGGAATCAACTAAAAAAAAGATGGTTGGTATCGAATCCATTTGATTTTGTGAGCAGTTATATCAAAGGACATTACTCCTTCGTAGCGTGTGGTTACCTGTCGATAACACCTTATTATTCTTTTAAGCTTATGCTCTTTTCAAACCCTTTTACCAGTAGTTTATGTCACCTATAACTAGGTATACAAATAGTATAACTTTATTTGGCAGGGGTAAGAGTGTCGGTTTCCGACGCACGATGCCCATGGTTCGAGTCCCAAACGAGCGGCAGCGCTTTTATCCTATTGCTTGGAACGGTGTCAGTGCATGTGTAATGTGACCAACCAAGTTCTAGGTACCCCACCCTAGGGTCTCGTCGCCGAGACAAATAACTTTCTTAAGATCTAGGAGGTTGCTTCATTTTTTCCCTCCAAAAATTTTATAAGGTTGTTTTGATGAAGATGAGATTGTCAAGGCGAAGAACATGCGGCTTCTGATCAGAAGGCTCGGAGTTCGATCCCCGCGCATGTCACCTCACTACTAGTTAAGTCGCGTGTATCCATGTCCCTCTATAACGGCTATGGTTTATCCTTGACTACATTAATTGTCCATCTCCCTTAAGAAAGTATATGGAGACATTATAATATTAAAGTTGTGAAAGCACACCCTCTGTGTGCTTTTGGAGTGCTTGGGTGCATTTTTCTTCGCGATAAATTGTATCAATATTAGTTCAAAGTAAGATATAGTGCTATTTAATTGATCATACACTTTCACTATAATAATAATAATAATAATAATAATAATAATAATAATAATAATAATAATAATAATAATAA
>RQTK01000236.1:563268-582520 GCA_003991915.1 Elysia chlorotica | reverse complement strand
TTTTCTCTCTCTCTCTCTCTCTCTCTCTCTCTCTCTCTCTCTCTCTCTCTCTCTCTCTCTCTCTCTCTCTCTCTCTATACATATATATATATGCTACCAGCATGACTTTCAATGGGTTTTTTTTTCCTACTATCCATGGCTAGCAATTCGGGTACGTGGTGGGTAGGCCTATTTCGACCCTTCCACGGTGGCAGCCGCTCACCTTTTCTTCCCCTGATGCGCCTCATGTGCTGTCTGCGACTATATACCGTTGATTCCTTTGTGATTCTTCCACTGTATTCGCCATTTTCAGTCATCGTGCACTTATGTAGGGGGAGGGGGGATCTACCCACTCATTACGCGAGTCACTATGTCGTTTAGCCGATCAGTCGAGACCGTTTACCAAGGTGTGGTGGAGGCATGCAATTGCAATACCTCTACTTGGAGCCATGCATGAATTAGATTTGCAGTGCGGACCAATGGCTACTGACCACCCCGAAGGGTGCGACTGTCTCTCACCAAAGCCACTACTGCTCCTCCATATCCTTCACCCCAAGGAATCACAGAATAGATAAAGTTAGATATCATTGCCTGCATTCATTCAGCATAGAAAAAATCACACTGAGCATGAGTAGAACTAGTTGCATAGAAGGCAAAAGGCGAACTCTGTCAGACCATCCGAATGCTTCACAAAATCCCCCGAGAACCAAGGGGCCGAGAACCATGTGGAGAAACACCTTGTAGCTATTCCTTGTTGATTTCCCAATTTACGACTTATGTTTAGCCGCCCGTAGCGACATGTAAGCTACGTCTTGTTTGTGCAATCCACCCCAGCTGTCTACCCAAGACTCTAGAACGAATTATGCCAGAGACACCCCTATGTTGCGGATGAGTTTCCTCTCCCAACTAAGGTAAAGTTGCATTGTATTCTTGAGGAGTGCGGACCGTGAGGTCTCAAATCGCTTATTAGAAGACAGAATCTAGACATTTCCTGGATAGTATGGAAACAAATTCTGTTTTAAAGTGTTACAAATTATTTTGAAAAATTGAGAGAATTGAATATTCCTCCACACAATTTTTTTTTTTAGATGCGTGGAGCTCTAAGATTATAATCATCTATGGCATACCAAATAATGAATTTAATGTTTTTTTTTTAAAGAGGGAGCTTCGTTAAAAGACATATGTTCAAAGTGAAATGTCACAGTCCACCATTTTAGAAAAAAAAATCACCAATGTAAAGCATATATACGTAATAAGCGTGGCTGATAAGAGATCCACTTTTTTTAAATTAAAGACAATCGAACTGAATATAATCTATTACTAAACACACACACACACACACACATCCTACGAGTATATAGAAATAGAATAAAACAGAGACTCACTTCAAATAGTCCGCTACGGCCTTTCCGTGGGGAACTCTCTCCCATCTTCGTTAAAGGTCTCCCTGGCTCTCACGCGACGATATGATATTGTGATATTAATAGAAGAACTAGAGATTAGGAAGAAGTGATAGATGCAGCTTATCACTAAGGGGTTTTAAACGTTTATATTTTCTGCGTTCCTCATTTCTGAGTTTATAAAGATAATAGAGGTCAGTGGGGTAAATAAGACAAACCTGTATCATATTTGTAAAAGGGTTATATGTTTTTCTGTTGGAGTTGATTTAAACTAGAGGTGACGAAAGAAAGTCCGCGTTAATATTCGGGCCCAGGGACTTATCATTTATCACTGGTTATATTACATAGTTGGATCATAGGAAGGAATCATTCCATATACGGTAGTCGACGACTATGTTCTCCCCTAAAGGGCAGGTTCATCCCCCAGAATGTTACTCCTCCACGATCCCACATGCACACCTTCCACCTTTTCTTGAGACATGCTATGATAAAGATTACTTAAAATTGGTAAAAAATGTTATAAATTGCACTTTGCGTTTACTTCCAGTTTATCAGTCGTGTTGACGATGCCAGGCTGTCTTAGTTCTTTTTTATGTTGCACTGTAGCAATTAAAGAAAAAATATATCTTGTCTTGTCTATGGCTTTTTCTGTTCTCTAAGGTGGCTTTAAAATCATGCTTAGTACCGGTAAATGTACAATGTAGTCATGCACATGGTTTTAAGTTACGTATTATGTTGTTGAAAATCTGAGGATTTCCACCCGATGATGAACTCATTGAGCTGCTTTTAGTTACTTTCTTTCAAAAAGAGCTGTAGGCTTATTATTGTTTTGTTTCTCCGCAGCGAGCGTTTCTACTTGCCAGCTTCCGGTGACAGTTACTTGCAATTTTCGATTGAAAGTTGAATTGATCTAGATCTAGAGTCTAGAATCTAGTTGAAAGTTGATACCTGGAAGTTGAAGAGTGATCCAGGTCTAGCCTGTTCCAATCTTGCGATCTTGACTGAAACAATTATCTCATCTCATCAAATTTTTCGTAATTTCAATCTTAGCTGCTTTAGATCTGTGTTTTTGTTCCGAAGTCCCGTCTAAATTCTAGTCTGAAATCTAAAGATCAGAACACCTTCCGAGGCCCATAGATAAAACACCTGTCATTTTATTTTAAAATAAAACCATGAGTAACAGATATGATAGTGCCATCACAGTATTTTCTCCTGATGGCCACCTCTTTCAAGTTGAGTATGCTCAAGAGGCAGTCAAGAAAGGATCAACAGCAGTAAGTTATAAATGCCCAGTCTAATCTAATCTAGATTCTAGTCAATGGAAAAAAACATATTGGGTATTATTGGCCTACCTGGCGAAAAACTAGGCCCTGTAAACGAAACTGTCAAAGTTTGCGCTGAAAAAACTCTTATAAAAAAATGCATCTTGTACACGTTGTTTAACCGTTGTAGCCAATATTAAGGAAACTTTTGAAAAATAACCTAGTTTTTTTAGCACAAATCTGTACGCAAATAACGCAATGATTGAAGCAATCACATTTACAGTTGCCTTTTCACCGTTAAGTTTTATAAAATGAAAACATTAAATGATGAATTTCTTGGTGAAGTGGAGGGGTGGGGGGCAGGGGTCCTATAGATCTCAAACATGCGTAAAGTTGGTCAGTTTTCTACTCCAGGTGTCGCCTTTCCTCCCCTTACAACTGCTAATCAGTATCAGATTTAGTTATTTTGCAATGCTGCTCTGTTACATTTTATATTCTCTCCTTTTCCTTAAGGAACATTTTTTCAAATTCATTTTTTTAACAGGTTGGTGTGCGGGGCAAAAACATTGTTGTTCTCGGTGTAGAGAAAAAAGCTGTGGCAAAGCTGCAAGAAGACAGAACAGTTAGAAAAATTGCCCTGCTTGATGATCATGTGGCTTTAGCATTTGCAGGTATTTGTTAATTTATCTTTCATTTTAACCAAGTAAGCATGGCACGCCAGAGTTGACTGCCTCGTTGTGAAAGAAATACTGGTCCCGCTAGCTGCTACTTCACTGACTTAGCACCTCCCAACTGGGCACTGCAGGGTATTAACTGCCACTGTAGTGGGCCTTTATTCCTCCTTTCTCTATCACGTGCGAAACTGGTGAATGGGTGTACAGGCTCTTAAAACGTCCACCAATGAAATCAATGAATAGTTTGGAGAATTTTCAGCCTCCCAGTCACATGTTGAGGGGGGGGGGGCGTGGTGGTCTGGTGTACAACACCAGCTTTCGATTGAAAGGTTTGTGGTTCGAGCCCTGGCGATTTCACTCCCTACTGGTTGGGTGGGTGTCAGTTAAATGTGACAAACTGAGACAGGAGTCGTGGTATTCCGCCCTGTCTCGTGTGTGGCAGCACATGAAATTGTCATAAGTTGGACCAACTCATCTACAACTCTCTCTCTCCGTTTCTTCCTTTCTTTCCCTCTCTCCTTCAAAGGTATAGTAGGCTATAAGCTGTTTATGTCCATGCTCCTGCTCCTCCTCCCTCTGCCCTTCCTCCCCTCTGCTCTACCTCTCTCCTGCTCTTCCTCCCTCTTGCTTTTCCTTTCCTCTTGCTCTTCCTCCCTCTTGCTCTGCCTCCCTCCTGCTCCTCCTCCTCCTACTCTTCCTCACTCTGCTCTAACTCCCTCCTCATTTTTGTCCCTCCTGCCTCCTGCTCTTACTTCCTTTTGCTCCTCCTCCCCCCTCCCTTTATTTCCTCTGCTTTTCCTCTTTCCATCTGTTCATACTTCCTCCTGCTCCTCCTTCCTCTCGCTCCACCTTCCTCCGACTCTTCCTTCTGCTCCTCCTCCTGCTCTTCCTCCCATCTGCTCTCCCTCCCTCCTCCTGCTCATTCTGCATGTTCTCCTCCTGCACCTTCTATGTCTTTACATCTATTCCCTCTGGCTGTTCCTCCTCTAAATCCCCTCCTCTTCTGCTTGCGCCTCCTACTTCTTTTCCGCATGCGCCTCCTCCTGTTCATTTTACTGCTACCCCTGTTCCTCCTCTAATATTCATTATTCTTCCGCTGCTCCCCTAGTTCATCCTGATCCAATTCATTTTCCTCCCTATCCATCTCCTTCTGCTTCTGCCCTTCCTATTGTTCTTCTACCTGATCCTGGTTCTCACCTTCCTCCTACTGTACCTCCTGCTGGTCCTTTTCCTCTTCTGTCTCCCCATCCTGGTGCTTTTCCTCTTCTCTTGCTGCTGCTCCTCCTGCTTATCTTCCTCTTCCTGCTCCTCCTCCACGGCTGTCTGCCTGCGCTCGTTTAGCTTTCGCCCGGCCTATGTATCCCTCGCAGCACGGTGCGACTTTTGCCCCTCTGTGAACTTTGGCTCAAAGTCTTTGTAAACTTTGGCCCAGTCTTTCTGTCTTCTCATTCTCCCTCTCCCATTCTCTCCTATTATCTCTCTCTCTCTCTCTATTTCTGCAGTCATTTTTTTTTGTTTTTTGAGTGGAATAAGTGACTGTAATTGTTTAGGCGTTTAGAGCGTTTCTTTTTTTCTCTGCTAGGGTAGTTATAAGGTTCGCACATATTCAGCAAAGTTCTTGAAGTTGAAACTGGTGTTTTTCTTGAGAATGTTCCAGTTTTTACAGGTTATTTTAAAGGAAACAACTAAGTAATAATTATTTTAAACTGGTTTGCCATAATGTTTGTGATTACTGTTTTGTTGCACTGTGTTGCACATGTAGGAATTGTGCGAAGCAACAATCTAAAGTACAAAGAAACAGGAAAAAAAAAGTACTAGTGAAAGTAATACCACAACTATTGATAAAATTGTGGGTCATATCTATAAACAGTATCCATTTTTCATAGATCGACCACAAATGCACATATCAAAGAGAGAAGTCCGTAAAATCACAGTAAAAGAAGCAAATAAAACAATTTTTTTGTGCGTCTTGTGCAGCAGAAAAAGATCTTTTAAATGATACTAAACTTGACTTAGATTAACTATTAGAGTTAGATGACAAATTAATAGGCATGTCTGCTTTTCCGACTATTTTTTCCTGTGCAAGGCAGCGCCAGCAATTCCTAGACACACTCCCTGATATTAACGACTTCTCCTGTCAGATCAAATTAACCGCAGGTGATTAATCTTGCCTGCCTCACCGCACACTTAACAGAAATCGCCTCTTAAGCAGAGAGGACCTTTTTGTCTCGCCTAATCTAAATTCCTGCCTGGAGCATTAAAGCAAACAGCCGTGCCTCCTCTCCTCCTCTTGGTCCTGCTTTCGCTCTACTGCTCTTGTTGCACATCAATATTGCGCTACTTCATTTTATTCCTGTTCTTTTTATTTTCTTCTTCTATTTCCTCCTTTTTCTCTTCTTAGTAAGATCCATAGATAGAGATTATAGAATGATAGGATGACAGGATGTCGAGGGTGGTAAAACATTCCTTGTGATAAGCCTTGATGGACATAACAAAAAGTTTTACTTGTACAGAGAAACAGATAGATCGTGGAGATGGATAAAAATTTAGATAAAACGACAGTGAGTGTATTGATAGATAGATGCACATATTACATAACTGTTTTCCGCCACATGCAATATGTTTTTAATCTTTTAGGGTCACTGGGGTAAAAACACCTACGAGTTGTTTACTATTGACAAAAAAAAACAGCAGTGCCAGTGACCCTACTTATTTTTTCTCTTTATCGGTCACTGGGTGATTTTTCACCTACAAATGGTTTAACATGAGGCAAACAATGACTGACGGTGAAGGTTAATTACAAATATATATTCCATAATTTTGCCTATTATGAATATTGGAACAATACTCATTTTACTGAATTGAGCTTGAAAGATACTAGATAGGCATTAAGTGCCAATAAGTGTATATCTTTTTTCTCTAGTATAATTATTATGCTTTTAATGAATGGTCTGCAGAGGTACCTAAGAAAAAAAAAATGTGATAGTTCTGCAGGCTTTTTCAATTTCTTCTCCCTTCCATGAAACAGTGAACTCTTTTCAGTACCAATGTGTTCAATCTTTTTTTTTATGTGCATTTGAGATATTTTTAAATTCCTCTCGTTTGATATTAGCAACCTATTTTTATAACCACCTATCATAAGACTGCGGAAAATTGCTGTGAGATTCAGTAGTTAGTATCATGATGTCAATGTTATTAACTTCTTCAAAATAGTGCACACAAAAGAAATAGGCCTTGAATCATGCAATGTGAAAACTTTTCCTAAAATCCTTTTTTCTCTATATTCTGCTAAAAATCTGTGGTTGGTCTTATTGCTTTTTTGGGATATGTTCAGTTATAAAAAAAAGGGATGCTTGGAAAGAATTTATTAGCAATGGACTACTCTCATCCTTAATTCAAAACAAAATACAGATTCCTTACTCCAAGTTCTGAGGGTTCTAAAGAGCCCTGGCCCCAACACCAATACTCTATCAGTGGTATTTAAAGCCAAAGGAAAATGAATTGGAATTAAAGCCAAATTAAATACTACTCATTTTACATCAAAGTAGTAATATTAAAAACAAAACTATCTTGTTCTATGCTGGGTATTTTTCTTTTGGGAATAGGTCGTGACTTTCGATATGATTATTAAAAATGTCAAACAAATATTTATGGAGATGCGAGATTCTTGAAATACTGAATTTAGCTTGTAAAAACCCCCACCCCCCCTTCTATAAATTGGGCTTATTACACCTGTTGATAACTTGTTAGGGTAAATTATACATGTTGATCATGTTCATAAACAAGTCAAGTTTAGAAGAGTATAAATTCTTTTGAAACAAACTCATAATAATTTTGATTATTTTGTAATCCAAGGCCTAACTGCAGATGCTCGGATCCTGATCAACAGAGCCCGTATAGAGTGCCAAAGTCACAGACTCTCAGTAGAAGATCCTGTCACTGTAGAATATATCACACAATATGTTGCTAAGCTGAAGCAGGTAAGACTTCACTTTATTTCAGATCACAACTTTTCTGCTAGGCCATATGAAATAATGTGGATTTATTTCTGCCTTTATCAATATTTGATGTATAGAAAATTTAAAATTTGACAGTGATGGAAATATAAAACCGGCTCGTGAATCTGTTGTCCGGAAAACTTTTCCCTCGAAAATTCCGCCATATTTTTTTTTTTTTTTTTGTGGAAGAAATGCCCGTTAATATGTGCATTTCAGCCCTCATTGCTTGCGCTGCACAAAGCCAGATCTACAGTCACGAGGACCATTAGTTTTTTTTTTTCTAACTGGCTCTTGAATCCGATGTCCGGAAAACTTTTCCTTAGAAAATTCCACCATATTTTTTAAAAAAATTTCTGGAAAAGAAATGCCCGTTGCTATGTGCCTTTCACTTTCAGCCCTCATTGCTTGCACAACACAAAGTCGGATCTACAGTCAAGAGGACCATTGGTTTTTTTCAACTGGCATTTTGAGAGTTTATCTCCGAACCTAACTAGCAGTTAATAGGCGATTTTCAGGGATGCCACCCAAACCTGGCAAAATTTTCGGAACTTACAACTTTGGCAGTGCAGAATGTGGGGTAAGGGGGCTGAACATTTTCAAGATTTTTGTCCATTTAAAGAGGCTCTGAGATGATAAATGGTAACATTTATTAAAGGAAATAGCGGGTCTCCCTAACAGATATTTGCCGCTAAACAATGCACACAACAGATTTTCTTCTTTGCCGGCTTCCTGTTAGACCTATTGTTTTTTGTTATATTTATATCCGCCTCAACGAAGTTTATTTTTACTCTACATGTGCTCTCATTTCATAACTGATAATCAGAATTTTGGTACATTTTTAATTTTGTGTGCACTTCATGAAGGAATAAACACGTTTTTTTGTTTTTTTCTTAACAAAAGATTGAAGTAAAACATGCGAATATCATATTCCTAAATATATATAGCATTAATCCAGATATAGATGTAGTTTATATGAATTTAGAATTAAATTAAATTAGATTCAGAATGTGCCGATTGTCAGATTCAATGTAGTTATCACATAAGATACATCTCAGCTAGATCCAGACCTTGATTATTTTATTTTATAAAAGTTACCAGAGGAACGTACATGTTAAATTCGTCAACCTAATTATCAATAAGCTTAGAACGGTTTGGCCAAGGCTCCGTCATTAAAATAGCCAATAGATTAGAGTCAGATCAAACACACTCTGGCTGAAATCAATTTGTCAGAAAAAAACGACGAGGACTGGATGAGATGGACATTATTCAGAAGATGTTGATCAGATAAACTAGAGGTTCAAGTCGGTAACACAGATGAGGTCAACTGCTGTGTCGATACTGATATGCAAATTTAATAAACAATGAAAAAAATTGCATGTTGATAGATATTGTTCTTTGTTTTTCTTTTCTGTACTTGCATGAATAAATTTCTTTTTCTACTCAGGTTTTAGATGCACAATTAACCGTAGTTGGGTGATAAACATATACAATATTATTTTGCTATAAGAGGTGGAGGCGTTCAGAAAGGCGCGCTTTAGAAGTATGCAGGGTGCGACCTCGAAAATGATGATGTATATAATATCCTTAGCCAAACAATATTAGTCATATATGTATTAATTAAAAGCAACTTATTGTTGACGGGAAAGCTAAATTTACATCTTGCCCGGATGATTATGGCTGTTCTTCTAATGCAGATGGAGACACCGAAAAGTATCAAATAGCTTGGTTCTCTATAGAACGAGGGAGAGAAAGAGCCGAGCTCTCTCTCCAGGTTTAATGTCTCCTAGGTTCCCCAGGAGGATCCTATTCGACAAAATAGCAAACAGCTGGGTAGGTTTTTATTATATTCCGAGTTATCCCTGATTAATATCACCAATCTTCTTTATTTTCAGCGATACACACAAAGTAATGGCATGCGACCGTTTGGCCTGTCTGCGTTGATAATGGGGTTTGACAATGATGGGACACCTCGACTCTATCAGACAGATCCATCTGGAACATATCATGAGTGGAAGGTAAAATATGGAAAACGTGCTCATTATGTGTGCATCAGTGTTTCTCTTAAGTTAAAGTCAAATTATTTCAATCTTTTAGAATTAAAACAAGTATTTGAACCTTTTGTTTTTCCTTTTCTCCTCCGACATTTTTTTTTCAAGAATCCTTTTTGACCTATCTGTTTAAATTATAAATAGTTTTGTACACCATTAAACTGTGATGGTCGTATTCGCAAGGATGCCCCTATGTCTGCTAGGATGTGGTAGGATCCCTTCCCTGCCTCATTTACATAAAAGAACAATTATTAGAATGAACAGTTTTTAGCTGTAATTAAAATTTAAAAAAAATTGACCTGCCTTCACTGAGTCTACACAAAGACTCTCTTTAACGCCTCTCTTTGTATCCTATTTCCCTCTTTTTATAAAAAAAATATCATCAGTCAATGTTTGAATAATGGAAAGTGGCTACACTTGTGTTAGAGCATCAGGTGCCTTGAGTTTTGGTGTCCAATTAAAACATTTTTTTGTTGAATTTTGTCATATACTGTTTTGATTGTAAAAAAATTTATAATGTGAGCGGTTGTGACAGAAGTCTTGGTATCTCCGCTCTGTCTCTGTATGTCAGGGCCAAGAACTAGTAATCCATGATCAGCGCATAAAACTGTCGGACGTTAGTCTTGGGACCTGTCTGCAATGAAGTCTAGTTGCGCACAATGGACGTTGGGGGAAAAAAACAAACCAAACCAAGCCTTGTTCTTTAGAAGCTGTACATCCTAGCTATTTTTTTCACACATCAGTAATCCCTTTCCTCCCTCTCCTCACCTTTCATATTTTTGGTTTTTGCCAGGCAAACACAATAGGCAGAAGTGCCAAGACAGTGAGGGAGTTCCTGGAGAAACACTATACAGAGGAACTACAGGCCAGTGATGATGAATGCATTAAGCTTACTCTAAAAGGCTTGTTGGAAGTGGTGCAGTCAGGAGCAAAGAATATGGAGGTGGCTGTCATGAGGAGGGATCAGCCGTTACAGGTATATTTTTTACTGGTACCTGAGGAAGATTAGGCCTGTAACTTTTCAATTTTTTTTAACCGTAAGAATCTAGAATACCCGCCAACATCAACACGCCCTCGGCTGCGTTTTTTCCGTGGTGAATCCTGCCACTAGAATAAACTTGTGAATGTCTTTGCCCAAAATGATACAATGGTCCAGATTTTTACTTTAAATATATGTGGATTTATTTATTGCAAATGAATTACAACTCTTACTCTTAGTCTTAGATAAATGTGCTATGCATGGGTGCATGTTCGTTGGCTGTGGCTAGCACACTGGCCAATCAGAGGCCTCTGATGGATACTGCCAGCTGATGCCGCTGCCGTAACTGGTGTCCCATTCCTGTCGGTCCGATAATCTGATAAAAAAAAAAGAAGAAAAAAGTTTATACATATCTAGTAGATGATTCAAGTATGCTTTCTTTCAAATTTAAATTTGGGAACTTCTACCTCTCTATCTATTCTAGATCTCAATTACTTTGTTGCTTTAGATGTGTGGAGTAGTAGTAGTAGCCTACAGCATGCCTATCTCTGCGAAGAGCGCTAGTTCGAAAGAGCTGTATGTGTGTGTCATTTCAATTAAAAGAAAAGTTGGCCTGATTTCATCATTGGTCAACTCTTTACATTTTTTAATTTTAGGTTTAGAAGCAGTAATCTTAATAGGCTAGAATTTGCCGATGTTATCTAGTTCTAATTTAGGGAACTTTTAAATCTCAATAGCTTTTCCTTCTTTGTTCTTTTCATAGTTACGGGTAGTACTGCAGCCCTTTTTAAGAGCTTTGAACCAAAGGATCCGACCGAAAAAGAAAGAAAAAAAATTTCATGTATAAATTTGGGCCGTACGACGGGACACCTTTTTAAGTCAAATGACTTCACCACAAAAGGCCTGTATTTAAGCCAGTATATGAGTATTTTCCAAGTCAAGTTGAATTTTGTTAGGCTTGTTGCTTAATAATAATATACATGTAGGCTTACATTGAATTCATGCTGAATATAGAGTTCTATACGACTAATTCTCAAAAGGTTGTATCAATATCTGAAATCAGTCAGAGTGATAATTTCGAATTGTGAGTTGGTAAATAAAAGATGTGTCACTAATACCATCAGTAACCCATGGACGGAGTAAAATAGTTTTATAGGTAGTTAAGCACCTCATTTTTTGAAAAAAGTTATATATGTATTTGCTGAAATGTATTAATGACACAATTATTACCTTTTTAAATTCCCTTGTTTGTTTGATTCAATATTATTTGAATAAAAATATAGAACCTTATTTGAAAGACACCATGTTAGGGAGTGCAAAGTTTGTGTCATCGGTACGTCTCAAAAAGTTCTTAAATTTTTCTAACTTTCTATAAAGTTTCATACTTATTGACCAGTTTTTGTAGTTTTGGGCATAAACCGCACTCAAATGCTAATTTCATGCCATGTTATCATTGAAAACCTCTCACAGATTCTATCGTTACCGTAAAATATAGACCCAGATAGATCTTACAAAGAGATTCAGTAAAGCCTTTGGAATGAAGTCCTTTGTAGTTCTTAGAAATTAGATAGAACTACAACAAAATAAATATAACTATAAGTACTTCAAAGTTCAGTAAAATGTTCAAGTTAAAAACTTATTTTTTTTATCCCCTAGTTTTACCCTAAAAAAAAAAAAGTTTTCATAGCACTTTCTGAACCATAACAACAAGACTGACGCAACATTGGATGGACGAGTTTTTTTTTAATGGGTTGAGACAGCTTAAGAAAAAAAAACAAGCTTTTTTATTTTTAAATAAAATATAGGCTTTTAATTATACTGCCTTTATAAAGAGTGTAGTTATTTTTCGAGTGATATTTTATACACATTTTACCATGGTTTATTATACTAGACACAGAGTGAAGTTTATTTTGGCTCAAGGTTGCCACCCCTATTTCCTATGTTGACTCGTATCAATTATTTTCTATAGGCAAAAGTCTTCTCCTAAGTTTATTCAAGACTTTGCGGTGTCAAACGTCTTTTCTCTGATCTACCTTTAATGGATTTACTTTTTTCCCAGGTGTTTTAATATGCTCCTTTTTATGTCTGCTCTTTATTTTTATTCAGCGAGGGATTTTCATGGCTTTATTAGCCCTATGTTTTTTTTGTCAATGGTCTCTCTTCTTCATTGATTGTTTTTGCTAAAAATTAAAGGGCTGTGGCTCTTGTTAATCACAAACTTGTGAATCCATCTCAACAGATTAGTTTATGTATTGAAATCTATTTCAGTTTTAGACCAGTTTGTGCAAAGTTTTCAGGAAGTTAAGTAGATGTATACTTGAGCTATAAGTTCTTTGTTTGTGTTAAGTGAGAATCTTAAAATCAAATTGTTTGGAGATGGATTAAGAGGATTCAAATTGCATAAAAATAAGAGACATTGCTGAATCATAATACATGCACCCACTCTCCCAGTCTTCTGCCCTTTGTTATTTAATGTTACCACAGGCATTGCGTAGTGGATTGTCTCTTTCTTTGAAAATTTAACCAGAAAGTCTTTGAAATATTCTGAATCAAATAAAACCAAAAAGAAAATGAATCCATCTACTTTAAGTTTTAAAATTCGGTTTATGAAAATAATACTATATTATATATAGTCGTTTAAAAAAATTTTTTTTTTAAATATATTTTCAGATGATGGAGTCCGATGAAATAGAAAAGTACATAACAGAGATTGAGAGAGAGAGAGAAGAAGAAGCTGAAAAAAAGAAACAAAAAAAGTAAATGTTTAAAAAGAATGCTGCTGTAAGTGTGATTTAGGATGGGTAAGAGCATTTAAAAGAATACATGTGCAAATTTTTTATTCATTCATCTTCACAAAGTGTTTTTTTGTTTCAATCTTGTTTTGTATCTGCCTGTTTTTATAACATCTTTGTGATCTGAATGCTTTGAAAAGTACAAATAAAAATTGTTCCCATGTTATTTTGTATTGTCGCTGGTGTTTTTTTTTGTACTTAGTTTTATTCAACAATATGTAGCTTTAATCTTTACCACCTCTTATGCATAGTAATCAGTCGATAAGGCCTATAATGTCTTGCATCTTTTTTAGTTGGTCCAGATTCCACACGTCCAAAAATGATCAATTTGCTACATAACCCTGAGCTTCACCTGTTCATGGGGGGTGCGGTAGCCACGGGGTAGACATCGGCTTCCTACGCAGGATGTCAGCTGTTTGAACTCGCACAATTTTGCCCACTACTGGTTGAGTCGGTGTCAGTTTAATGTGACCTGCTGAACAGGATTTATGGTATCCCTGCTCTGTCTCGTGTGTGGCAGCACATAAAATTGTCAGATGTCAGTCATGGGCCTCGTCCACAATACAGCCAATATAGTGATGACGTTGGACGTTAAACCAAGTCAACAACGCACCTGTTATTTTCCTTATAACACTAGTAATATATCTGAATTGACCATTTAAAAAGTACTTCCACTTTTACAATATCTTAATTGAAATTATTAAATATGTGACCAAAACAGAATGAGCTATATGTATTCTTTTTAAGCTGAAACTATATAATTTGAAGATACCTACGCTTAAACTAAAGGAATCATTGATTGTTTCCACCAGGTGTATATTTTCAGCCACTGGGGAATCAAGTTTTGATAGCTGTATCCATGTGTCCCCCAAAAAGAGACTGTTAAAGTTCTCTGAGGTCAATATTTTACCAAAATTATTAGGGAATAGGCATTTTCATACTTTGGGTTGATGAGGATGCCATAAAATGATAAATCAAACTTTAAACTATGAAATAAAGCCACAATTTTTTTTAATGAATAAATATGGGGCATGTGGTTGTGAAAAAAAAAATTCATCTATTCTGTCCCCAAAGATTTTTTGCGTGTCAAGAATAAAAACAAAATTTTTTTTCTGATTTTAACACGGATCTGAAAAAATTGTTAAAACAAGTTGAATTGGAAACCTGAACATAAAATCATTACCCGCAATGAACACACAGTTCCAAATGAAGCTGGGTACTTAAGTTAAAGGTTTACGGCAAATTGATATAGACAGTCCGATCTTACTCCTTTGAAGTGAAACAAAAAAACAATCTCTCATAAACTTTCTTCTTCCCTCTGCTCAGAGGTTTTTCTTGTTCTTCACTTATGTCAATCAATTTTTTTTGTAATGAATAAATATGGGGCATGTGATTGTGAAAAAAAAATTCATCTACATATTCTGTCCCCAGTTTTTTTGCGTGTCATTGTCAAGAATTAAAAAAAATTGTTTCTTCTGATTTTAACATGGATCTGACAAAATTGTTAAAACAGGTTGATTTAGAAACCTGAACATAAATTCATTACCCGCAATGAACACACAGTTCCAAATGAAGCTGGGTACTTAAGTCAAAGGTTTACGGCAAATTGATAGACTGTCCGATCTTACTCCTTTGAAGTGAAACAAAAAAACAATGTCTCATAAACTTTCTTCTTCCCTCTGTCAATCTCTCAGAGGTTTTTCTTGTTCTACACTTATGTCAATTTTGCTAAGTCACTCATCAACAACCACGGACTACAGCAAATGGTAGAGTCACCAACGGACGAGAAGGGACATGTTCTACTTCTAGATTGGGTGATTACAAGAGACGACCAGTCCATCATAAAGAATCTACAAGTGTCAGATAAAGCTTTGTTTGATCACTACGTAATTACTTATTCATTGCATTTACCAAAGCCTTCAAGACTTAAAAGAACACTATCCAGAAATCTCAGGCTTTCAGCAAAACGCTGAAATCCACAATGTCATCTTCGCCATCCGACAACACGGAGACCTTGTCCAACTTGTACAACTCCTAGCTGGGTAAAGCTCTAGATGAGCATGCGCCTGTCAAGACAAGGATCGTCATCAACCGACCTTTACTATCTTGGTACACATTGGAAATCAAACAAGCCAAGCAACATCGACGTGCTGCAGAAAGGAAATGGAAGAAAACCAAATTGACTATTGATAAACAAATTTATCGACAACATACATGTACAGAAATTGTGAAAGAACTCTTAGTGTTTGAAAAGAAAAAATATTTAAATGAAAAAATTGTCACCTGTAAAAATTCCAAAGCTTTGTTTCAAGTTGTTAATGAAATGAAAGGAAACTCAAAATCTTGTACTCTGCCTACTACAATTTCAGAATTACCAGACACATTTGGTAACTTCTTTGTTAACAAAGTGTCACAAATTAGAATAGAGAATGTTTAGACAACAAAAGTGATGACACAATACAGGGGCTTGATAATGATGTTCACGACCCTGAATGTTTTAATGGCAGCACCTTCAGTGATTTTAAAACTGTCTCAGCAGAAGAAATAAGAAATATAATTTTATCATCCCCACCAAAGTCCTGTTCCCTCGACCCCATCCCTACTACTCTTTTGTTTCAATGTATTGACCATCTCCTTGACATGATAACATTAATCATCAACTCCTCTTTAATGTCAGGAGAAGTACCAACACATTTCAAGAAAGCTATTGTAAGTCCACTTTTGAAAAAGTCATTGAGAGTGTGATCTGTTTCGCTCTGGTCTGTTGGGGTGGAAATGCAAATGCATCAAAAACATACAAACTAGACAAAATAATCTCCAAATGTATTAAAGTTTGTAAACCCATAGAATATTTCCCCCGTGTAGATATGCTATACTTATGTAAATGTCAAATTAAGATTGTTTCAATTTTAAAAGATAAAAACCATCCTCTTTATAGCCAATTAAGTTTTTCCGAGCGCTCAGGGAGGCCAAGAGCCTTGCAATGTAGACTTGAAAGATACAAAAATTCGTTTCTGCCTAGAGCACTTAAACTTTTGTAAAAAAAAAAAAAATTGTAATACAATTTTTTATTTCAGACCAGTATGTTATGCAAGCTACTATTATTCTTTAAATAATAATACTGATAATAATTGTTATTATGACTATTGTTATTGTTATATTATTATTATTATTATTATTATTATTATTATTATTATTATTATTATTATTATTATTATTATTGATGATGTGATGAGTATCGATATTTGTAATAACTCATGTCGTAACTGTCTATACTGTTTTGTCATGCTGCATATACGGACCATCAAATGTGCCTTTAAAGGACAAATAAAGTTATATCTTATCTTATCTTAATAAGTAATGACATAACATAAATCCTGAAATATCTTACAATTCTTAATATCAACCATTTTTTTGAAAGACTGAGGATAGGGGGTAATGGAAGTCTATATAGTACATCTCTTCTGACTTTGAGAATGTTTCGCAAAAGAACAAAAAAAAAAACTTAGTTCAAAGTAAAAAAAGTTTTCTAACCAATCACCAAAGCTTTGACACCATGCAATGACTCCTTATAATTATTTACATGTGCGTCAAATTTAAAATTTCTAAATCTTGAGAATAACTCATTTAAAAATCGAAACCTCATAAAATTCTATCTAAAAAAAAGCTTAAAGTCTAAAATCTCTTTGTAGACTTTCTAAGCTCTCATGCAATTTTTACCATTGAAAAGCTTAGAAGACTGACTACTTCATATCAACACCTTTGAATGAGACACAATCAAACAATTAAACTGGGTGTGCTTCAAAAAACATCCACAAGAGAAAATCAAAATAATACAAAGTGTTTTAACTCTTTAACTTTAAATAATTTCACAGATTCTTTTTGTACTTTGCAAACAACTTTGAATATTTTTAAAGAGTTGTTATGAAAGAAATTATAATAGAGATTTCTAGCCTAACTCATTGTGAAGGAGAAGGTAACAAATATTTAACCTTTTTACATCAACAAAAGGGTCAATGAATTGATAAAAAGGCATATTCATATTTAAGTTTTTACATCAGACTATATGTTGGGCGAAACAAAGATATATTTTGTAATATTTAAAAAAAATTTAAAGAAACTAATGTCTGTAGTCCAAAAGAAACCTTTATTCACTTACTTTGTTACTCCTCGCATTTTATCTATATTAAAAACAAACAAACACCAAATGGTACAGTTTTTAATAGAAAAAACAAAAACAAACATTTACCTATCTGACACAGTTTCTTTAGTTAAAAATAGGAGGCACCATAGGTTGTAAAATTATTGATGACATTTTTTCAATGGCAATTTCTAAGATCATTATGTTATCCTTTATCTTTAAAAGCTATTTCTTCTTTTACCACCAACTAGACTGATGGGCATACGCCATAAGTAGTTAGTCTCTCAAAAATATTTTACATTAGACTTGAATGTCAAATGTCATTAGTAGCACGCTAACCTTTGAAAACAATTTTCAATTCAAATATGAACTGGGTTGCTGCACAGCAACTAATTTAACACTAACAGTTATTTGTTTTCACGCATGGTTTGAACACCCGCACATCATGCTTGTTTGACAAAAGATTAGTAAGCATACATTACAGCTCGCCATGTGAACAATCATATTCCACATCAATCCATTTTGGTAAATTATTACCTTATCTTACCCATAGAAGAGTGTCAATGGCCAAATTCTTCACAAAAAAACAAGTTTTTAGAGAAAAAAAAAGGCATAAATAATGATATACCTTAAAAAAAAAAAAGACAGAGATTGAAGTAGGCCTAAAATAGAGATGAATTACTCAAAATTGTTTGTTATATAATGACCATATTGGACATTCAAAGTTTGATTGGATCAAATTATTATAATAAAAAAAAATGGGGCATATGGTAAGCTTCTTGATATCTTCACACAATGCAATTTGAATCTGGCTGAATTTCAAATCCATAAATGAAAATCCACCGAGCAAAAGCATCAACTACAAAAGAAGCATAGTATAAAAACAGAGCTATCTCCTAGTTACAACAAAATTACGAAAACAATGAACTTAAATTTCTGTACCAAAGCAAACAGTTAAATGTCACACATAATTTTTTTTTTTGCAAGTGGTTTCTTATTTTTCATTAAAAGGAATTAAATACAAATATAACACTTTTGTTAGAGTAAAAATCTTACCTTAAGTACATTTCCAAAGTAATTAATCAGCATATGTTGGACAGAGATTCTGAAATTGTAAAGCAAAAAAAAAAAAAGCTAATGATGATGTGATGATTCATTCAATGGCGCTGTTTGATGTATCATAACATAAATAGACATCTTTTATGACAAATACCACGTCTACGTATACCAGTAGCAAATCACAGCTTTATTAATGAAATGGTTCAAGTTACCACTAAATTGCAAAATAATGGCTTGACAAAGGTACTTTTTATATGTTTCTTTAAAAACAAGAATTTTTATACCTGGGATTTAGTTATCCTAAATATATCTGGATAGTTTGAAGATATGCCAAAATAAGGCTGCTAGGATCGTAAGAAGAAAAAAGAAATTGGGACCATTTAACACTTTTCCTAAAGCATCTACATCAGTTAGCAGTAAAATCACACGATAAGTATAAGACATCCATTCTCTGTTATAGATGTCTCAATAAAAGAGCCCCATATTTATTAATATTTATTCCCTCTCTTTACTTACCACCATGGTTCCTTTGTTTGAGTGAAAACAAAAAGGTCTATAGCTAAAAAGTATGGTGAAAGAGCTTTCAGTGCTGCTGCACCAAAACTACAGGAATAGTTTAACACAACAATTAAGATACACAGACCCTGAAGCAACTATTACAACGTTGTTCCATAATCAAGATTAATTATGCATGCAGAACCATGTTCTTGTATGAATAAATACTTTTTGTTTTGTAAGAATATCATTACCTTTTATGTTCTATGTCTTGTTCTTTTTGCATGAGATTTTAATATGTAAAAGAACCGCAAGCTGGGTTTAATGGAAACAGTGCTCTAGAAAGTGCGCTAGAAATGTTTATTGTTATAATTATTATTGTTGTTATTATTATTATTATTATTATTATTTTATTATTATTATTA
>RQTK01000236.1:543498-560577 GCA_003991915.1 Elysia chlorotica | reverse complement strand
TCTGTCTGTCTGTCTGTCTGTCTGTCTGTCTGTCTGTCTGTCTTGTCTGTCTGTCTGTCTGTCTGTCTGTCTGTCTGTCTGTCTGTCTGTCTGTCTGTCTCTCTCTCTCTCTCTCTCTAGGGCAGAATCTAAAAATTGTTAAGTGTTAGTCTTGGGATCCATCTTGTTTTATTCAAATAGTGTGTTTGAAATTCATTACAAATTAACTAATAATGACTTACCCATCACAATATATCAAAGAATCAATTTTCTTGTCCAGCAACCTAAAATATCCATATATGGAAATTTCCTGGGGATGTGATATATAAACAAAAGTAAACCTGATTTGAGTTTTCCTGCAGTGAAACTGCATTACAAAATGTATTAGAATTTTGAAAAAAGCCATAAATGCAAAACTTCCTTTACAAAATAAAAATACCTTATTTTTATATAATTATTTCTGCTTATATTAATAATACCTTGAAAATCTTCTCCTCTTAAAACCTGCTTAGAAATTTTAAAAAGGTTACAAAAAGCATCTTTAACTTAACCAATGGTATTTTGTTAACAATATATGAGTCACTCACAAAAAGAACTATCTTCAGAAACAGCGGACTGCTAGTTTGGTCAACTTCAACAATGCGCTCCAGTTGTTCAGGGGAAAGCTCTTTTCCATTAATCATCAGAGATTTCTGTACATGTATGTATATAATATCACATGGCAGAGAGAAAAAAACATTCCTACAACAAACATCTTATAACTTTCTAGATTGGTTTTATCTCATAATGTAGCTTCCCTCTTACACTCAAAGGAGAAAAAAAAAACACAATCAACCAAAGCAAAGCATGGCTAGTATACGATGAAATATGTAATTTAGAACTAGGTCCCAAAGACATTAATACCAGAAAATTCCTCATAGAACCATGCATGGACACTCACAAATATCCCACCTCAGGAAACTCTCGAGACAATAATAAATAACAGAATAAACTTTCACCTTGAAAAGAATAATCTACTGAACGAAAACCAAGCAGGTTCTTAGGAAAAATAGACACACAAAAGACCAAGCCCTCCGCTGAGAAAATGATATTTAAAAAATTAATAAAATACGACAATACCATGATAGGACAGTCAGTGGCAAAACTTTGTGCCATGCACAAAATACCCGCTAACGGCAGAAGAGCCCCAACTAGAACGGAAAAGTACACCCCCCCCCCCCCCCCAATGAAGCCAAAAACAAATGGCCATTCTCACACACACTTTCTCAACCGTCCAGTATATGAAGAGGAGGGATGTTAACATAAACCAAATCCCCAGGACCAAAATGCTGAAAATCACAACACAGAGTAACCCCCCCCCCCCTTTTTTTTCCCCCAGTCGATTTGACGACCAAAACTATAAAGACAGCAAAAATATTGAGAATGAATATCTAGAAAGGATACAATAATAAAAAAAGAGAGATGGAATTAGAATCGATGGAAGGAACA
The DNA here is from genome assembly GCA_003991915.1 of Elysia chlorotica. Lineage (NCBI taxonomy): Eukaryota > Metazoa > Mollusca > Gastropoda > Plakobranchidae > Elysia > Elysia chlorotica. The sequence continues at coordinate 559,110 of RQTK01000236.1, read as the reverse complement.
ACAAAAGCAGCAATATTAATAGTAACACTAGTATCACTCTATAGCGTTATTCTATAATAACAATGATAATAAAATTGACGATAATAGCAATAAGAAGAGGAACGAGGATGATAATAACAGTGATGATGATTGTGGTGATAGTAATGGTGATAATGGTAAAAGTGATGGTGATAATAATAATAATAATAATAATAATAATAATAATAATAATAATAATAATAATAATAATAATAATAATAAGTTTAAAACTATACAACCCTCCCAGCTGCACTTCCTTCCTCTATCTCTAGCGTAGAAGGAAAGATTTATCTTATCCATCTCCCTCTATTCTCTCTTTCCACTTTAGAACTTCCAAAATTAGGAATCTCCACATTCGAGACCAGCCTCGTAGTAATAGAATGAATTAGGATAGGATCTATTATGTCTTGCCTTCATCTTGAACATTTGTTATCTGTCAATGTCGCCTGTTGCTCTCTCTCCCTCTCTCTATAGAGAAACCATACCTATCAAAAAAAGTCTACAATCCAACTTAAGAAAAAAATCTTTCTAACTGTAAAGTACCTTTAAGTAATCTCCAACTAACAATTCTTGCTACATAAACAATGGTTTAAACTTACAATGTCCATTTTCAATTAACTAAATCTGTTTCTAGGACATCATTTCATAAATTCTTAATTCAGTCTCAATATTAAAAAATTTGAAAATAAATTTGTTCATGCCTATTATGATTTAAGTTATGTCCTCTGGATACGTATTTGTGCATTGTTGACCATATACAATTAAATACCATACCTGACAAATTTCCTTTTGTGTCTCCTTAGGCAAGTCCTGTATCTCAATATTCTTGAAGCCTAAATCGGTAACCAGCAGATCCAGTGACTGAGAGTCTGAACTACAAGTTGATACAATGAGTGAGATTCCTGTAGGCAAATCTTTGGGCAACCAGAACAAATGCTGCAAATAAGGGGAACCATTTTTATTAATAACTTATAGGGCATTTGAAAGTTTATGCATAAAAAACAACCCAATTTGGTTTGATCTTAAGTCTTTTTTAGTATGTCCTCAGGACACAGACAAAACGACGGCATACTAAAAGAACTTAAGATCAAACCAAATTGGCTTTTGCAAACCATCAAAAAAAGAAAACTGAAATACTTTAGGCACCTGAAAAAGCACGACAGTATGGAAAAACATATCCTAGAAACTAAACTAGCGGCAAAGCGAAAACAGAGCTGACCCACAAGAAGGTGAATATACGACATCAGCGACTGGCTACAAAGAGGCCCAGCGAGGCAGGAAGGTTCGCTCAAGACAGAAAGCTCTCCAGGCAGATTGTTTGGGAGACTAATTCAGATACTACCAACAAGCCAGCATGGTCATGATGATGATAGGCAAAAACTTCATCAAACATGAAAAAAAGAGCAGCACACATCGATTTAATGTTATGTTGGATGAGTGCAAATAAACTTAAGATGAATGGTGATAAAACTGAGGTGATGCTTGTCGGAACACCATCCCAACTTAAGCAACTTATTGTAAAAATATGTTTACCAATGGTGAAGAACTTTCTGTCATCTGAAGTTAAAAATTTAAGTGTCATTTTCAATAAAAACTCTAACTATGGATAAAGCTGTTTCTTATATTAGAAAAGTATGTTTTCTTGAGCTGAGGAAAATTAGCCACCTAAGATCACTCATTGATGAAGATGCCACAAAAATTTATTATGTCTTTTGTAATCTCCAAAAATGATTATTGCAATGCTCTGCCAAAGGCATGACATGTGAAAAAGTAAGCAAATTTCAGAAAATTCAAAATCACGGGGCTAGACTTATAAAACGGACACACATATGTCAAAGTGCCAGCACCATCTTAAAAGGTTGGCTTCCAACAAAACTTTGAGTAGATTATCAGATAGCAATGCTTACATATCAAAGTCAAAGAGATCCATTTTTCCCATCTTACTTGAAAGACCTTTTACATATCTATCAGCCTGAAAGGCAGCTGCGATAAAAAAATAAATCACTTTTGTGCAAACCCAAAGTCCACCTAAAAAATTAGGGTGAGCTATCTTTTGAATTTACAGGTCCTGACATTTGGAATAGTCTACCACAGTCTGTTTTAGCGTCCAACAGTTTGCAATGTTTTAAGAGTAAAGTTAAAACTTTCTTTTTTACATCTTTCATTTTAGGAAAAGATAGCTATTAATTCATCAGTGTAGTTAAAATGATTATAATATGTTCTGTGTAACATTTTTAATGAACCATTTATTTACAAGTCCTATGTCTTTTTAATCTGAGTATTTACACATGCTATATCCTTTATTTTACAAGTTATTTAATAATAAATTTTAACTAAAACTGTGAAATGTATGCTGGTGCTTGTATATGTGTCATCTGCTTCCTCCATGATTCACATATTTATTTATTTCATTGTAGTGATTCTATAATACGATTTATTTGCTAGTTAATTACAATGTTTCTTAATGTTTATGTATTATATCGCTTTTATTACATGACTATCAACTAGAACGTTATAAGGATTCTGTGTATTCTCTATTTACATAATAATTCTAGCAAAATGTATTTAACGATTGACTGATTGCCTGATAAAAAAATGTAAAGCACTTTGAGCAATACTATGAGAAAGCTGCTAAATAAATGTACTTTATTATTATTATTATTATTATTATTATTATTATTATTATTATTATTATTATTATTATTATTATTATTATTAGTTGTCATAATCAAAGTATTTGAGTGATAGAAAAAGCACATTAGTCAGGTGACCACTGTTTACAAGCAATTGTTAATGGTAATAAATTGAACTACCATTAAGACATTAACATACGTCTTCAACACTTTCTATTATTTTACCATTGTCTTCACTGCCTTAATTATTGTGTGACGTTGACTCGATAAGGTGGATCCCTGTTACAGGTCAGTTGTTGAATAATTACAATTTACATAGACTCGGACACACTATCTTGTCAACATTAACAAAACAATGAATACTAGAAATCCTTTGGAGAAACGCAATAATATAATTTTATTACGAAACATCCTGTCTGAGGGTTAAGAACACAACTCAAGAACGTCTAGATCGAATCAGTATTGGACAATATGACTATAATGTATCCAAACAGCAGCAAAATAACAGCATTCACTAAAGTAAAATGTTATACCAACCTCTCTCTACAAAAACAACCATTATTTGCTCACTACCCCTCTAGCGCGCTCTGCTCTTATATACACAAGACACCGATTTAGAAATCTCTAGGTCCCGCTAGAAGTTTTGAGATAATTCCGGACTCTAGCTCACATAATCATTACCATTAATTACCCCCTCTCTTAGAAGCTTGAACCGACTTAGAGCATATTCTTGAAACTTCAAGAATCAAAGTCCGTCTCTGTAAACAGTTGATTTGGTGAACACTACTCATCCCTTCTCTTCTAAATCAAACTTCGAGTAGTTTCTAGAACCTACTAGGTGGATCTAGACTCTAAGTCCATAACAGAAGATTTGGTAAACAATACTAACTATGCTAAAATATTAGCTTGTCACAATGTCACAAATCAGTAAGATTTTTAGACAAGATAAGATAATACTTTATTATATCCGTTGTTGGAAATTTAAAAAATTACATGCCCAAAATGAATTTCAATACAGACACTAACCTTTGCTGTCTTTGTTGATGCAGTTACTTTGTCCAATCCATCAATAATGATACCAATTCTTTTACCACTTTTTGTGGCCATTGCCATTGCATTCTCCACTGCCAAATAAAGATCATGAAATTCCTTTCCCTCCCCTTCTTCCTCCATGGACTGTTGTTTGCTTTCCTTGGAAGGCTCCTGGCCACATATGTCTCGCAGCTCATCTAAGATGTGTTGCATTATGCTCTGAGGATCTAGCGTTCAAGGAAATATTGGTTATGTTATCGTCCATTCGTTACAAAGAAAGTTATAATGTTTTAAAACTATAAGTATTCAGTACTTGGGATTAAGTTTGACACACTCTTTACCAAATTAAAGAAAGCTACTTAAACATTCTAATGAAACCTCAGTGACACACACACACACACACACACACACACACACACACAAACCCAGCAAATAGACAACAAAAATAAATTGTGTGAGATTCAAAATAAATACTATGCAAATTGCTAACAGTAGCATTGGTTATGTAAAAATAGAAATACACATAGTCCCAGCAGTACAAAGAAATGTCAAATGTTCACATAATTATCCTAGAAACAATGGTGGCATGGAAATAAGTCTTCAATATTTAATATTGTATCGAACTGTAAAACTGTCCCCGCAACAATTTTTTCGAAACTTTTGGCAAAATCGTAACATTTTGCAACTTTTTGCAAGTTTTCACAATTTTTGGTAAAATTGTACGACTTGGATGAAAAATACAATAATTTTCGGTGTATTTCTACATATAGTAAGAGAAAAAGACACCCAGACAGCTGCAGCTAGATCAAAACGCCCTATAATTATAATAAGTTATATGAGCCTTTCAATGTTAAAGTTAAAGAAGAATTCATTTGGAAATATATCAAACCAGTGCATATAGGTACTCCTTAAGAGGACCAGTTTCACTGTCTTAATCTTGCAAGAAAAAATGGAAATACCCACGATATATCTTCTTCATATCATAAATAGTTCCTAAATCACCATCCAACTCACCCCCCATCCCTCTTCCAAATGTACTCCAAATGATTAAAGCAATCTTCCACTGTCTGTCATAAACTGAAAAAAACTTTTCAGATGCCTGACTTTTGACTTTTCACAAACACTCTGTCTTTCTATCTCTGTATCTCTTTGTCCCTACCTGACTTTCTCTTACCCTCCCTCTTTTTTTATTTACCTACATTTATCTTGATTGTGTACTTTTTGCAACTGTTTAATGATGAGACTTAAATTATAATTGTTGTATTATTCTTTATCGCAACACAAATGTATTAGTCAGCGAAGTACATAAACGATTAGAAAATTGCTTACTTTGCATTGGTCTTTTTTGTTTTAATTGATTCTTAAAAGTTAAAAGTATACCGCAACTTTTTGCAACTTCTTCCATTTTTGGCTGCAACTTTTTTCCATTTTTGGCATGGCTGCAGCTTTTTGCAACTTTTGACACTTTCAATCACAACTTTCTCGGGGTCAGGTAAAAGTTGACTTCAAAGTTTTGCAAAATTTTATAACAAAATCTAATACTTTTAGGGTACATGATCTGTGTCTTAAGTTAAAAGATTTCTTTTTGTCTACTTGCTGTAAAAAAACCTTTAACTCAAAAAGTTATCAAAGAAGACCAGAGATTGGTACCATTCAACCCTGCCTTGAAATCTGGACGTAATGACATCTACAAATCATGTGTTGAGAACTCTGCAAGGGCACTTTATTTGTCTGAAAATTTCGAATTATAGATACACAGTCACTAACTCTATAAACAAATATTTTTTACACTCAATGTCAAAACAAATACCTGTTGTTCCTTTGGCTGAGCCAATAAAGTGGTATATGATACATAGCTCAGTCTGTTCAGCATTCACTGACGTTATGAAGTTTGCTAGCAGTGCAGACTTGCCGCTCCCAGACTTGCCAGTGATAAGCACATTGGCTCCATCTGAGAATTTTTCAAGGTAACTACATGAAAAATACACATCTAAATGAAGAATACAAATGAAAGATGTTAAATTTTATATGCAAACATTTTGTGGTAAGACAAGAAAAGTGGTCATAGAAACACATGGGGCTAATAATGACTATACTATCTGTAATGTATGGAACATATGTTATTGATTATGCAGGTAAATTAGTCTCAGTAATAGTCGCTCAAGTCATATATAATAAAAATACACAAACAACAAGATTAATCAGGAAAAAAAAACAACTCTGTAAGGGGCAACTTCCAAATCTTAAAAATTATGGTAAAGAGTTTAACTGTTTTTCTGTATCCTCCATCTAAAAAAAAAGGATAAAAAAAATTATTTGAAGTACGAGAATGATATTTTAATTTACCTTCAAAGACTTTGGACCTCAGCTGAGACAAATATTCTTGACCTCCAATATACAGTGTTGTCAATGATGAAATGTAGGCGTCATGACAAAGGCGGCTTTGTTGCAGAGGACTGAGATCTTTGCCTGAGCTGTCAGCCAAAAGGTCCAAACAACATTGCCACACACTTTCAAACATAAATTTGGCACCCTGTAAAAATTGTAATGCCATATAAAAAGTTGTATCATTTATTTCTGTTCTATCTAGTGATAATAATCTAAAAGAGAATTAGGAAACTATTTTAGGCGACAGCATTATATGTTCTACATGTACTATAAACCTTAATTAAGATAGTAGCAAGACATATAATTAACTCACAAATGATATCTTTAAGAATATGTTTTTGATTGAAATAAAGTAATGACATACAATTTAGATGTAGAACAGTAGAAATGTACTTTTAAAATAAAACTGCCTATTTCAAAACATCATTTACCTCGTGTGGGTTTTTATAATTGCATAGTACAGCCAGACACTGAGGATAAAGTAAAATAGGAAAATGGCAAGATGCCATTTAATCTTTAACACATTCCATACAAATTTTTATAAAATTGGTACATGTGCAAGGTAGCATATGTTGAATGTGAAGTTGAATAATCTACATATGCTTGAAAGTGATTTCAAGAGTGCAGGAAAAAGATTAAATTGACTGCACAGTCACCTTTATCAAACTTGAGACCTATCTCTTACAACAGTTTTCAGATCAATTATGACAGAAAGCTATTTATTACTTTGGTCGAAGTAGAAAAGTTGCTGAATATAGTTTGGCATCCATATTTATATAGTTTTTAATCAAATTTGAGTAACTTTGATTTGTTTTTAAAATAATTTTAAAATAAGCATGTGTTCAAATTTTGACCTACCTGATCCTCTGTAGCTTTGACCCTTTCAATAAGGTCATCCATGAGTTGTGAAGCATGCTCACTCTCAGATGAATATTTGAAAATCGTTTTCTTGTCTCCCTTTTCCACAGCCTCTTCCCTAACTTGATCATCATATGCCTGCCTCGCAATCAAAAGTAAAAAACAGACAAAGATATAAAAAAAATATATACAGTGGTCTCCTCCCGAGGACTCTTCGCTTACAAACCCACTTCGTCTTCAAACCCACTCCCCATAAGAAATATGATTTTCCCCTGAATTAACCCAGCTACCAACCCGATCCGCGCTTGCACAGTCTAAGAACCTGTTTTAAGAGAGACGGATATAATTGAAAAAAAAAAAAAAATTATATTTCAAGCTAAAACCTTATTTTAGCTTGCCGAGCGTTGTAATTATTTCTATACTCATCTTAAACTAAATACATGCCATAAGATAGATGGGAGGAGGGGCACAGATGAAAATACACAAGCCTGTGAATCAGTGCACACGGTAGGCTAGGCTAGAGTCATATAAGAATATCACAGAAATCTGACTCCTGAAATGTCCCCCCTCTTTATAAAAGGCAAAGAGATTGAGCAAGGAGACACTAACACGTATATTGGTATGTATCACTTTAGACAGTAAATAATTTAAATATATTGCTCTGAAAGGGTGCTCTTTCTCTCCCTCTCTCTCTTAGTCACTCCTTCTCTCTTTCTTTCTCTCTCTCTCTCTCTGTCATTTCCCTCACCCCCTCTCTCTCTCTTTTTCTGTCTCTCTCTCCTCCATCCTTCTCGTTTCTTTTGATCACTTCTCTATCTCTCTTTTTTTCTTCTTTCTTTTCTTATTCCTCTCCTCTTTCTTTTTCTTCTATTTCTTTATCTCTCTCCCATCTCTCTCTCTCTCTTTCTCCTCTCTCTATAGCCCCTCACTCTCTTTCTTTTTCTCTCTCACTTCTCCTACCCCCTCTATCTCTGTCCCTCCCTCCCGTCTCTCTCTCATGTTTTCCAATCTCTTCTCTATCTCTCTTTTTTTCTTCACCCTCTCCTCTCTCTTTTTTTCTATTTTTCTCTCTCTCTCTCTCTCTCTCTCTCTCTCTCTCTCTCTCATGAGCCTTCATTTAAATCCTTTAATGATCTGGACTATTTTTAAGGACTGATCAGTTGTTTGACCTCCAGGCTAATTTTCTTCCTACCATTAGAACCCACTCCTTCTAAGAACCTGCTTTTCTTGACTCCCAAGGGGCGAGTTCTTAGGCAGGTTCTTAAGATAATTATTTTGATAGATTTGAAACAATACTAATCTCAGCTACTTTATTAAAATGTTATACAAGACAACTAGAAAATGTTTAGCTTTGCAATTCAAGTTGCATTACTTTATTAGTATAGTAGCTTTGCAATGCAAGTTGCATTACTTCATTAGTATAGATAAATATAAAAAAGGCATGACTTAGCCAAAGCATTCCAGCACAAGCCTCAAAACTAATGGTCAATAATAAATCTGTAAAAATGTTAACACTTGTGTCAGTTATGGTTTATGCATTTCCACTATAAATAAAAATCATACCCCATACCACAAATTAGCATATATCTGTCATATTCAGCAACACCAGAAGCACATATGGATCAATTCAGACCATCTAAAATTCAGAGCAAACATATATTGCCACTTCTACTGCACATGTCTACCAAATGCTTCACCTCTATCTAATGCTGAACATAAATCTAACCTTATCTCTAAAGCAAATCACTGCTGGAAGCTCTCCTGGGTTATTGAGATGTCCATGCATGAATTCAAACTCTGTAACACTCTTGTCTCTGGCTTGGTCAAGGAAAGCATAGCGCCCCACAGCATTGTCAATGTTTCGTTGCAAGAGCTCGTCAGTTTCTCCATGCCACCCATAGCGCTTGTACAACAGAAGCAAATTTAAAATGAAATAAAGTGGACAACAATAGATTCTGCAAATCTTGATAGTCTACCTGTAAAAGTTTTGCTTGAAAATTCATACACAAAAGTTTAAAAACTATATTTTGGTGCACCTCAGACTATAATATAATATGAAGCACCATCCCATAGTAAAAGTGTGTGAAAATCATAACCGTGGTACATATTAACACAATGGTGAAATAAAATATTGTAATATATTCTTCGGATATCAATTGCAAAATATGATAAAATAATTTTCATAAGAAGATGAAAAACAACAAAATGAATTGTAACCGCTAACTGCTTTTTGTTAGAGGTAAGGCTAATTAATGAATAAGTTAAGTTTCCTTCCCTTTTATCCTGTTATGAATTTGTAAAAAACTATAGGCCTACCAACTTGCCAAAAAGTTTAAGTGTACTTCTTTTGCACACACGACTCTGTTAATGAAAAATTTTTAAAAGTTTATGACCTTGAGCTACATGTATTTATTTACATCTCAACATTGCAAAATTCTATGAAAGATATTTACCTGTCCAAAAAACCCAATAAAAATGTCAGATCTGTCGATTTCCCGAAGACATATGTTGACAACTTGAGCATTATCAGCAGCTTCGGTTGTGATACCCCATCGCATGTCTACAGGAACAAACTGAATACCACGAATGTTACATGCATGTTGAAACTGAGGGAAGTATTTCCTGGTCAACTCTTCTCGCTCCTCCTCCATTCCACCAAATGGAGAGGAAAAAAAAACTCGCAATGTCTTTGAATTCTTAAGCTTTCTTTTAATTTGCCCATTAGGGCTACAGTTTTTTACCTCCATCATGTGGTAAACTTAAATTATGACTCGAATTCTCTAGAACTGACATTAGTGACAAGAATAAATTATCATACAAGCAAAGAACAGCGATGTACAGTGTTCATAAGCTTTCAACAACGATTCCGATATCAAGATGTCTATATCTAGATCTAGATATATCTAGGTCTCAATTAATCTATAATTTAAAGCAAGATCTATCTAGATCTATCTTGATTCAACTCTAGATCAAGAAATCTAGTCAGTGTCTTGTAAATCAGGAAATTAACGTTTCGTTATACCAGTTCATACTTAGAGATGGTCAAATACATGTTTCAGAGAGTGTCTGCGTAAAAAATCTTTAAAATAAAATTACTCATCCTCTAAAAATACAATAAAAGACCGTAGATAAATTAAAGAGAGATCTATTGCTATCTTGAATCGAGCCACGAGTTTGTTTTCATTGGTAACCATTTGGAAAGTAAAACCCGCATACCGGAAATAGGTCAATTGATTATAACCTGATAACAAACTAGAGTCATGCTAAATACTAATAGATATCAAAAGTCCCTTGGTGATGTCTCATGTCAGTTCACAATCCACAGGAGTCTGATCAACAGGTATGGGGTCAATTCCAAAGAATTGATCAGCCCACTGATGAATGAGGTGAAACTTACAACAGAGAGAGAGAGAGAGAGAGAGAGAGAGAGAGAAGGGGCGAAAGTACAATCATGATCAGAGGCCAGTCTTGGGATTCGTTCACAATAGAGTCTATACAGTGCTGATGTTGGACGTTAAACCAATTCAACTACTACAACTTTTTTTTTTCATATGGACATCGTATTTTACTATGCGAATTAAAATTTGTTTAATGTAGGACCTACATCGTATTTTACGATGCGAATTAAAATTTTTCTAATTTACATCGTATTTTACGATGCGAATTACAATTTTTCTAATGTGCATCGTATTTTACGATGCGAATTAAAATTTTTCTAATGTACATCGTATTTTACGATGCGAATTGGTATAAGCATAAATATGTGTCGTGGGAAAAAGAATGAGAAAAATATCGGTGTTCAGGGTATTCGTGCATCATAGTTATGCACTAAAAGCACTTTTGTTTTGTTTTTGTAATTAAGTAATCATTAGTAAGAAACACTGAAGGATCGATATCTTCTTAAATGCATTTAAAGGTAATTCAGAAGTGGCAACTGTTCTCTATAACAAAATTGCTAAGCCGCTGTTAGGTGTTTGGCAAATCAAGAAAAAAATGATTATGTGTAAAATAAACGCTAAACCATTAAATTGCTACCCTTCAACTCAAGGAACCATTTTGTAAATGTTTTGTAAAAGTAGTTTTAGGAGTGTCGTTTTCATGAGAAATATTGGAGGACAAAAAATACCTGGTAGGGCTGCTTCTTTGTATAATGAAACATTATGTTAGGACTAGGATGTACATAAAAAAATATTGGTACCGGTAATTATGATCACCAGTACCAAGAAAACATTGAAACCTCGATCAGTTGTTTATTAAATTATTCGAGAAATGATTTTTTTGTGTAGGCCTATTTATGAACGGTAGGGTTTTCTTCTTTTTCTAAGGAAAATAATTATTTCTAAAAGTTGTGCGAATCGCACAAAGCATGTGCTCGTCGATTTATTTTGTCGGCGATGTGTAAATTATTATTCTGAATAAATCCTTGATAAATAATGTACGCTGAGGCAATTAGTTTGTTTCTTTGTCTAGATCTTTGACTAGACTACATCAAGGGTTGTCCACATTTCTTCATCTTTTGAAAGAGTCGTTTATTGAACGTTTATCTTTTATTGCTCCTCTAATAAACAGTTTGACAGTTTGAGCTTAGACAACGTTTTCGAATCACTGCAGGATAAAAAAAAAAAAAGAACAACTCTCAAACTCACACAGAATGTCACAAAGTGCACACGCTAAAAAATAATAGCTTCTTTGGTATAACACCGTCGCAAGCGTAAAAAAGATGTGGCGAATCAGAAGTAAGAGCTTTGGTTTCTACATTAACACTTCCATTTGACAACCAGTAGCCAACGTCGCGTTGGTCACTTTTTGTAGATGTACCGGTACTGTCCCCGAGATATCTGTTCATGAAACTATATTAAAAGAGTGTAGACTCCAGAGCATGAAAAATAAGTGGAAGAATATCGTGAATGTTTATTAAAACATCATTCTCTTCAAACCAATAAGGAGAAGTGATATAAAAGGCAAATAAATAGTTGTACAAACTCATGCAAATAATATTTGAAAAGCAGCTTTAAAGTAAAAAAAAAAAGCAACAACAAACAAATAAACAAACAAACAAAAACTTAAGATATTACATTGTAACATTTTGTAATTTAGATAAGAATATTTGCAAACTTGCATCAACAAAGATGGTGAGAAATTATGAAACGAAAATCTCTACTAAATTTACTCAAACTAAAGACCAACTAGGATCAAACTCACAGCTCCTTACCCAGACATCCTGGGTTAGTGTAGATGTTTTAAGTGATTATTTGTCTCATGTATATGAGAGATAGATAGATAGATAGATAGATAGATAGATAGATAGATAGATAAACACAGAGAAAGAGATGAGAGAGAGTGAAAGAGAAGAGAGAGAGAGAGAGAGAGAGAGAGAGAGAGAGAGAGAGAGAGAGAGAGAGAGAGAGAGAGAGAGAGAGAGAGAGAGAGAGAGAGAGAGAGAGAGAAAGAGATAGTGAACACTAAACCCAAATCACAAAACTTCTAAACTGATCATTGAAAGTGAAACCCCACGTTGTGGATTAGACGCATACCATAGTTTCTATGTGATGCGGATACGATGTATGGGTACAATTTCAATGTGATGCAGATACGATGTATGGGTACAATTTCAATGTGATGCGGATAAGATGTATGGGTACAATGTCAATGTGATGCAGATACGATGTATGGGTACAATGTCAATGTGATGCGGATACGATGTATGGGTACAATTTCAATGTGAAGCAGATACGATGTATGGGTACAAGTTCAATGTGATGCAGATACGATGTATGGGTACAATGTCAATGTGATGCGGATAAGATGTATGGGTACAATTTTGAATGTGATGCAGATACGATGTATGGGTACAATTTTGAATGTGATGCAGATACGATGTATGGTTACAATTTCAATGAAATGCAGACACGATGTATGAGTACAATTTCAATGTGATGTGGGCATAGTTTCATTGTGATGTGGATAATATATATGAGGCATAGTTTCAATTTGATAAATATAAGACGGTGATTAAGATGGTTATTCATATAATTATGCGACTTGGAATATTAATACCCAGTAAAATTAAACACACAATGATTCGGTTACCTATTATTGTTTACCACAAAATGTTTTACGTTTAGCATGCAAAGGAAATCACAAAAACAAAAACGAAAGACCTAATAAAATACCCCCTTAACAACAAAAAAGAACAACAGCAACAGCAACAACACCAATAACAACAACAACAACAACAAAAACAACAACAATAATAACTACAGAACAATACATAGACAGTATTTCACAAAAGCATCAACAAAAATTGAATCAAACCCAAGCTAGAAGTCATTTTTTATTTTCATTTTTCTTGGTGCCCTTGTATTTATTCTTCCTCCTGAAATGATTTTTTTGAGTTTCAAATTTTGGACTTCGTGACGCCTCATCGCTCGAGTTCTAGATACATACGCACGTTTTACTTCACACTTGGATTGTTTCTACGAACCTAACACCGTGACTGGGATCTTGGTTACTAAAGATGTACGGCTCGTACTCGCCGCTTTGCCTGTAGTCGATCTCCCCTGGTCGGAGAGTTCCATCGCTTCTGGCCGCCTCCCTGCCCGAGCCCCGCGCCGCCCGCCTGCTGGAACCCTTGGGCTTGTAGGCGGTGGCCACGATGCACGGGTTGCGCGCTCGGCACTCCGCCACGGGGACCATCTTGAGGTTCAGGGAGGTCCTGCCAAGAGGCGGCCGCCGGCTCCCACAACAGCAGCCCGTAACCAGCCGGGTCACCTCGCGCGTCAGCACTAGCGTGAAGAATGTGTAACCCCCGGCAAAGCAGTACAGCACAACAAATGCGATTCTACACAGAGACAGAGCTGTGATGTGGCCGACCATAGCCAGAACCCAAGCCAGAGTGGTCAGCAGACTAATCCTGAAGTAGAAGTGTACGTGGCGGGTGTCTCTGGAGGAGGTTTCCAGATCCTTCATCGTGTGCCGCAGGCTGCAGTAGGTCAGGGCGAACAGGGCCACGTCCACGGCGAGAAACAGGACGGCCGGCAGTAGGAAGGAAACCCACACGGCCAGAGGGCTGGACAGAAGACACAGCGCGCCGCCACCGTAGCCGAAGCTAGAGGAAACTCCGTGCATGTTCCTGTGCGCGATGCTTTGGGACGCTGCAGATGTTCCAGGAGCAAATGTCGGGAAGCTTGAGGATGGGTAAATGTTCATAATCACAACAGCACCGACTATAAGCAGCGGTAGGATGAACGTAATAATGCAATACACAGCCAGGTACTTCTTTTCGCTTTTCAGCACCGAGGACAGATGCATGGTAGTGAAGGCTGTGTACACGTGATAGGAGCAAGCCGTTTGTGCCACCAACACCGCCAGGCCAAAGTAGTGCATGATCGCACCCTTCACAGCACAGCCCTGTGTGCGAACATCGTTCTCTAGGTACACCAGGAAAAGAGCGCCTTGTGAACACAACAGACATACAACAAAAATAATGTTAGTGTTTCCTAGAAGAGTCCGCAGAGCTGAGAAGGCCAGGAAGACGCTAAGAGTTGCCAACAAGCACATGACTGAAATGGGCACAAGGACGGAGACCACAATCTTCTCCGCCTCAGAGCGCTTACTCCTGTCAAAGCCCAGCTTGGCGAGGAAGTCGTCCAGGCAAATGGAGACGTTGCCCTCAATGGTCATGAGATATGTGTCGCCCGTCAGGTTGCTGGAGCTGGCCCACTTCAGGTGCAGGTCTCCGCCGTGACCGGTGGCCGGCACCACATACTCCTCGGGATTCAGAGCTATCTGGGGGCACTCCAGGAGACTAGAGATGCGGATCAGGGGAGGGGGGAAGTCTCTGGCAGCTGTGGGGCTTGGGGTGGTGGTGCCCACCCGTTTCAACCCATCTGTGGAAGAATAGTAAGCCATACTTGCATTACATTGTTATACATTTTTTTCTATCAAGGCAGGCAATATAGATTTTGAACGTCAGCAATCTTAACAACTACATGTATACACCCATTAATATATGCTCTCTCTCTATCTCTGTCCAAGCCAACATCACCTTCCACATTACCTCTATCTCTTTCCCCCTTTCTCATTCTCTCTGCCAGCTTCTTCCCCCCTCTTTCTCTCTCTCTCTCTCTTACACACACACACACACACACTTACAGCCTTTATCTCGTTCGTTTTCTACATGGGTAAGAAAAATATATCATCTTAACATTGTGAACCAAAATACCGGAGCAATAGCAATAAGAAGTGTGACTGACTAGCTGTACACGTACCCCTCGTCTGCTCCAGGTGGCTGTTGGACACTATTATGACGCATGCCGACAGGGTGTGGGGGGACTGGCGCCTGGACGGGTGCATGGAGTGCCACGCCCTCTCGCTGGGATGCGCCTAGTTGTTTTATATGGTAGATACACATAGCTGTTATTTTATATGGTAGATACACATAGTTGTTATTTTATATGGTAGATACACATAGTTGTTATTTTATATGGTAGATACACATAGTTGTTATTTTATATGGTAGATACACATAGTTGTTATTTTATATGGTAGATACACATAGTTGTTATTTTATATGGTAGATACACATAGTTGTTATTTTATATGGTAGATACACATAGTTGTTATTTTATATGGTAGATACACATAGTTGTTATTTTATATGGTAGATACACATAGTTGTTAT